>JANAVB010008689.1:47500-117530 GCA_029216955.1 Iris pallida | reverse complement strand
AAAGTATGCAGGATTTGACAAGCTCGGCATTTTCTTGCATATTCAATGGCATCTGATACTATAGTGAGCCAGTAGTAACCCATACGTCGGATACGATCCTGTAGCTTAGGATCGGGCTGATGTGCTCCACAAACACCATCATGAGCCTCACGTAGTATTTGTTTTGCTTCGTCTTCCGCTAGACAACGTAGGAGTAGACTATCAAACGTTCGCCGATAGAGAGTCTTAGTGATATGATTGTAATAGAATCAGAGCGATCGTCGACGGATAGTTGTAGCTTCCTTAGGATCTTCAGGTAAGATGTCATGTACCTGAAGTCAATGAAAGGAGCTCGCCAGTCTTCACTGATGGCATTGATTTCTGTTGACTTGCTGAATTCAATGTTGGAATTATTCTCGATACAAAATAATTCTCTGTTAGTGACAACAACCATCTGCTGTCTTCCGACTGGAATTGCTAATACTGTAGCAAGATTAGCTAGTGCATCAGCTTCTGTATTGCATGCTCGTCGTACATGCTCAATGAAAAAGCTGTTTAGCTAGTTGGAGACCAATGAGCAAAGCATTGTACTCTGCCACGTTGTTGGAGCATGATTCATCCAGAGAATAAGCTCTTTGAATAGCCAATCCATCGGGTGATACGAGGACAATTCTGACTCCAGCGACGATGGTGCCTTTGGGTCTGATTCTGGATGCTCCATCAAAGAATAGATGTCAAGTAGGAAATTCTTCAGAAATTATGTTAGATTCCAGGATTTCGTTAGGAATTTTATCATAGAGTTTAGACGTCTCAAGAATTGGATGAGCTGCTAGGAAGTCAGCGAGGGCTTGACCCTTAACAGACTTTTGGGGAACATATACCATATCGTATTGTGCTAGTAATATGGCCCATGTAGCGAGCCTGGAATTGAGCATACTGGGCTTCCTCGTCAAAATTCGGAGAGGGTTGACTCGGAAGATGACATGAATGGTTTGGCCGGTGATATGATGTTGTGTCTTTTGAATAGCGAACATCTAGGCTAAACATTCTTTTTCTACCGGACTATAACAATGTTCAGCTCCGATCATCGTGCAGCTGAGATAATAAATAGCCTGCTAATGACCCTCTTTATTCTTTTGGGCTAGTAATGCACCCAATGAATGATCCATTACTCGAACATACATCAGGAAGGGTATTCCTGAGACAGGAGGCACTAGAACTGGAGGGTTCATCAAGTACTGCTTTATGTCTTCAAATGCTTGCTGGCATTCTTTAGTCAAATGAAAGACACACCTTTCTTCATGAGTTGAGTAAACGGTCTATAGCGTCCAGAGAGATTTGAGATGAATCTCCTGATGTACGCAAGTCATCCCTGGAATCCTCGTAGCTCTTTTTAAGTTGCTTGGAGGACACATCTCGTGAATGGCTTTGATTTTCTCAAGGTCAACGTGTATACCTTTAGAGGTAATAACGAATCCGAGAAATTTGCCACTAGAGACTCCCAGAATGATTTGGTGGGATTCATCTTGAGTTGATGTTGGCACATTAGATCGAAGATTGTTCTTAAGTCTTGGATATGGTCTTCCTTTAGACGACTTTTGACAGCAATATCATCGACATAGCATTCAACTGTCTTCCGTAAAAGATTACGGAAGATAGTATTCACAGCCCGCTGATAAGTTGCACTAGCGTTTTTAAGACCGAATGGCATGACAGTGTAGCAATTGTAAACCCCCAAAATTTTGTTAAAGATTTTTTTATATTCAGTTGGCAGTCTATTTTATTTAGATTTTTGCACATATAGGTATGCATAAATTTGATCTCTAGACTGTACTATAAAAATTTTCACTATAAATTGATGTATAAAATATAATGTTTTATATATGGATTTTTGTAAAATATTTATATTCAAGCTATATAGATATTAGTTATTGAGAAAAAAAGAAAAAGAAAAGAAGTTAGATACTTTTTATTAATTCCCTATTCTAATTAGATTTATGATATTATGGTTATATATAAATATTTAGAGTTATACTAAAGAGATTATTAGCTAAATAAATTTATGTATAAATTTTTATACAAATATATTGTTTTTTTATTATCAGATGAGATAAAATATATTTTTACATTTATTTTCGTTTTAAGATTTATTGATAGGTATACATATAAAAAAATAGAAGTATTTGGCATTTTTAAATTGTAGATATATTAGGTTATGAATATTTTAAATATAGACAATTATTTTAAAACTTTATTTGGATTAGTTTTTATTTTGATTTTCTGTTTATAAAGTACAAAAACCAATTTCTCGCGAGATCCTGTGGAGCTTGCGAGTTGGCCAATTGCTGACCACCCAAGCAAGCCATCAGCCCACAGGCCGAACCCCCATAGCTCTGTTCGAAACAGAGGAGAGTTATATCTATATATAACACAAGAATCCGGGAACGCCTAAGAACCCTAACCCTAAATCCACGCCAACCCATCCCTGCCACCTCGTAGCCTCACCAGCGGCCACCCCGACATCAAAGCACCGTCGCACGGGGCCAGGGTCGGCCAAGTCACCGAAAATATGCACAGCCGCGCCCCAAGACACAGCGGCAGCAGGAAACCACTCTACTTCGTGGCACAAATTTTGTCGCCTTGTTGCACCGTTTTGCACGTCGTCTTTGCAGGTGTGTAGACAACTTAACCAAGTCTGTTATCCTTTAATATTTTATTTCAGTTCGCGACATGGGCGACGCAAATCGTGTTCCAAAATCGAGGAAAAATTAATTTTTACGGGTTAGAAACTGCCCTGACTACCCAAGTTTGAGGTCGAATTTCGATCAGAGTATCCCAAATTTTCAAAATCTGTTTGAAGATAATTATAGTCAACCTATAGGAGTTTAGAACCTTTTTGTAGATTCACTGTTCGTCCATTAAACAACATGAAATCTTTTTTCAAAGTTTGAGAAAAACCTGTTTTCAAAAACCAAGATTTTGTGAAAATTCTCCGATACGACGTGCGTCCCGCCAATTCGGGCGACGTGGTCACGAACCGAAAGAATCGAAAGGTGTGTATCGGCTTCACGGACGTGTGGGCTTTGACGGAATTCAAATTGGTTGCGTGTGCGCGACGAATTTGATACGCGACGAATTTGATGCGTATCCGTCAAAATTTACCGTATCGGCCTCTTTGCAAATTCCCCAATTACTTTGTGCACGTTCGTCGGATCGACACGAAACTTGCGCCATCAGGACCGTATCGTTTTTCTGGTCCTATACGCCAAGTTTGGTCCGATTCTGAGAAGCTCGTCTGAAACGCGTATTTGGCGGGCCCGCGACCCGCTCTAACGGCGAATTTGTGCACGGCTCACCGGAATCCAAAATTGGACATATCGTTGGGTTCATCTCCTCAAAGCAGACCCGTAGACATGTAGTTTGACGACTTTAGAGACCGCAGATATCGGCACGCTTTTCGATGCAAAATGGGTCCAACGACGGACATCATTTGGACCCAAAATTACAGTTTTTCCCCTGTTCCAGAATTGGACTTTTGGACAAGCGTTTCCTGGACATATCTTATATTTCAAACACGTTCGTGGTGTGTATTGCATCCGAGGACGTATGAGGGATTTGGCTTTCATCGCTTCGCTATTCTGACAGTTCGAGCTATTTGACGTCGCTCTTTTGCACACAACCTCAGGCAAGATATCTTGCCTTATTTACTGCTTATAATTAGTTGCATGTTTCTTTGTTTGATTACTGCATATTTATTTCCTGTTTATTTTTAGTTGGATCCATGATTTGTTGTTTATAGTTACTTTATTTTGCTTTCAATTATTTTTCTTGCTTGAATTTTAATATGCATGTGGACCTAGTCTTAGTGGACTTACCTTTTGACAGTGACCTTTGGGAGGGTGAAGACAGTTTGATGTATGGACTACCCCAAAACCAAAAGCCGTAGTAACTACGTACTACGGTATCGTGTCGCGAGGGTCACTAGCCTCGAGCTATGTGGACTGGTGGGTCACATGGGCCGCTGGCCTCGAGTTATGCCGACTGATAGTATTAGTACTTGACGTGTGTGTGTTGTGAGTTGTTACCTTGTTCTGGGAGAGTGTCAGCCTTCACCTGCCCATACATCGAGGTGTTTTCTAAATTGCATACTAGAATGGTTAGGAGAGCTTAGTTAACGTCGTGTCACATCTCGTTCTAGCCGTGGCATGGGACAATATCACATCGCGAATAGTATACTACCCCTTGTCCTTGTTTGGTTGTAGGGGTAGTTTATTGTTTCGATGATGCGATATTGGGTCGTGTTATGGTTGGGACACCTTACCTTTACTCTGTAACTTTATGGCATATTTATATTCAGTTTATATGGCATGTTCTTTATGTATCTTGTTACGTCCCTCTGAGGACCTGGTGAATTCTCCAAGTGTGTGCTTTTGTAATGTTTCGCATGTGCTCTGGCCAAGGCCATGATCTTCTCCATTCCTTCGAAGATGATTGCTCTTGGTCTGTCTTGCCATTTTATCGATCATTTCTTTGTATATTCTTCTTTCATTTAAAATGGTTGGTAGTAGATTTGTCTCCGCCCGACTACATGTATAAATGACAAATTCTTGAGTTGATTTATATCATTATTCTTTTGATTTTTTGGATGAGATTTAGTTATCGTGGTTTTACTGCATTTCATAGCTTATGTATACGTACGAGAGTTCTATACATTGGAGTATACTTCGTATGTATACAGCTGGCATGTCTACGTACTTAGCCCTAAGTATTTTAGGACTGGGGCGTTACAGCAATAGACTCCCAAAGGAGTACGGAAAGATGTATGTTTCTCATCTTCTGGATGCATCTTGATTTGATTGTATCCTGAGAATCCATCCATAAAAGACATCCGTTCGAATCCGCGAGTATTGTCGATCATGACATCAGTGATCGGAAGAGGAAACTCATCCTTGGGACAAGCGTCGTTGAGGTCTCTAAAGTCAATGCAGACTCTGACCTTCCCCTTTTTTATAACTAGGACAACATTGGCAACCCAGTCAGGATGTTGTTCTTCTCTGACAAAACCACAAGAAATAAGTTTCTTGACTTCAGTTTCTATGGCATCCATTATATCAGGTCGGAATCGACGCTGTTGTTGTTTGACTGGCCTTACATTGGAAGATGTTGAACCTGTGGGTAGCAATCTGAGGATCCAATCTCGACATATCCTCATAACTCCAGGCGAAGATATCAATATATTCCCAGATAAGCTGAATTAGTTCTTGTTTATCCACCTCTAGGAGGCTTTTGCTGATGAAGATTGGCCTAGGCGAACCTTCTTCTCCAACATTGACATGAATTAATTGATATTATGTAGGTGGTTCTCGCTGTTTCAAACTGAAGTTCCCACTGAGTGTCCATCCTTTGTGCCCAAATCTACTTCAGGAGCTTCCTCAAAGTCATCATTGTCATCTTTCGAGAACTTGGCATACACCATATTAGAAGATAGTGCCACTCGATGGACATGTCCGACACTAGTGTCAGAGTCCCATGATATGGAGTCAGAAGAATTAGACCGTCCTTTACTGTCAGACTCAGAGGCCTCTGGAGTTACAACCGGTGAAGCATAACCCAACCCATGCTTTATTCTGCTGTAATATGGCAATGATTTCCCTTTCGAAGCAGGGGTACGAATGGGAGTTCGTCTTCCTCTACCGCCATTAAGACCAGTTTCAAAATCATATCCCATCTTTCGGATGATTTCTTTAGATTGTCGACTATAACGACGTAGTTGTAGTCATCCATTATCGTCTTTTTCATCCTCACTGTCGAGCAAGGTTTCTTGTTCTGTTCCTTTACTAAAAAGTATAAGAGTTTCCCTTCTCTTTTTGGAAGGAATCTTGTACTAGTTCAAGCGATACTTCACTTTGATGAGGTTGAACTGCTCCTATTGTAAATGGTTTAAAATTATCTAGCATATCCAAATAACATCGAGTATAGTAACAGACATCAGTATACTGCAAAGGAGATGCTACTTTATTGATATGTACATCATCATTTACAATATGACTTTTAGCCTTAGAGGGCTTAGTCAGATTGATAACAAGAGGAGGAGAAGAAGAATGATGAGGAGGAGGTTCGTTACGACGAAGGTCAATAACAAGTGGCTCAAAAGAGGTGAGCTCCCTTTGTTCCGTCTTTCCAGCAGGAGGCTGCTTTTTATGAGAGGAAGGATGAATGGTTAAGGTATGGGAAGAATGAGGACAAGAAGTACATCCTTTAACTGGAATCACCAGGACGTCTTTTGAGCTGTCCTTCTGATCTTCATCAGTGTCCATGGCCAGCACCACTTTCATAAATTCTTCCTTATACATTCGAGAATCATTACAGTACGCTTCGACGCCTCTGAAAGGGTTTAGATCTGCCACTTCCTTCTTGACTTCACCATTGACATCCACGTACTTAAAACATTGGTGGAGAATGGATGGTACAATGTTATGCTCGTGCAGAAATGATCTTCTGAGCAAAGCATTGTAGGAGCCATAATTATCAATCACGTAGAAGGTCGACTTTGTGCGAAGATTACCTATTTGGAGTTTCAGGCGAATCTTTCCCAGGGGTTCGCTTCTGTCGGAATTAAATCCCAGGATTGTCGTGATAGTTGTGGACACAGGGATCTTCAGAGCATCCTATAGATTCTTTAGCATGATACTGAGTGCAAACCCTGGGTCGATCAAGATGCGATCAACCTTCATAGTATCGACATATCCTTATCGAAGCGGACTGGCTGTTTTCCCTTGTCTGCTGCTATTGGTTTGGAAAGAGTATATTCTACTGAAGGTGATTAAGCAAACAGAACATTCGCGACAGAGGAAGAAGATGATGCTGAAATAGCCTCCAAAATTGGAGCAGAGTTCTCTAGACCTTCTGAATAATCCCGCAAGTAGATTCTCCCAGACCTGGTACCGGTTAAAGCTTCTTCTTCGGAGACAGGTTCAAAGGACACCATATTACAATTCTTCGTACGAATTTTGGATTTAGAACGTTTCTTTTGGGAGGATGAAGAGTTCGTCCAAAAACCTAAGCCGAGTCGAGATTGGTTATGTGGAAGACATAGAGAAAGGGGTACTGGAGATCTCTTTCCATTATTCAAGCCGGGGGCCTTTTGTAAGTTATATCTCATATTTGTCATTAGTTCACGAGACTGTGGACTATACAGATGGAAACCTAGTTGATATTTGGCTTCTAGCTTTGACAGTGTTATCTCATAAGGGGAGGAAGGAGAAGAAGAATCTACTGTCGAGATAAAGGTAGCAGTTAAGGGTGGAAGGCAATGTTCACCCAATGAAATCACATGACATGACTTGTACTTGGTTGCTTTCTTGGACTTTGTGGTGGAAGATGGTACTTCAAAGTTCGACACCAAGTCTGGATGGATCCACATGATTTCCCCTTTTTCAGTGAAGAGGAAACCAGACCATCGTTTCATGCAGGTGGAAGATTTACAATCTCCATAGTAGTTCTCGGAATAGGGACAACACCATCCCATACAAATTGAGCCGAGAAATTGACAAATTGTACAGAGACGATGTTAGACGTCACAATCTTTTCGTCCTGCTGGAGAGTGATTGCGCTAGACTTGACCATCTCTTTGATCTTTCCTTTGAGCACGTAGCATGTTCGAGTCATGTCCAATAAATCTGTGATAGACACAATATTTAAAATGGTCAGTCTTACCGACTTCTTCTGGTCGTTGTGTATCCGACAACTGAAGTTTATTGCTTTGGATTAGGCAATCAAAGATGCTCATGATATCAGTCTCGTCGAAGGAATATTCTTCTTTCGGACGTGGTGCCCTCGGTGGTGGTATTGTTGGAGTAGGCGTTGGTTGACTTATGTTGACAACCAGAGCTTCTTTGCCTTTGAGATTAATAGCCAAAGTCTCTTTGCCTTTGCGGTTGTTTTGGCGACCTCCACTGCATTTTGTATCCGACAACCAGAGCTTCTGGATGTCTAACTGTTCGAATTTGTCAACACTTTCCTCAACTGCTTTGGCGCTTATTATGAAGGAAGGCCAATCTTGAAATTGAGTGGAACTCGTCCACATGCTAACTATAGGTAAAAGTTTGATTTGCATGTATCTATAGTTAATGCATCCGGAGTTCCCAAAGGCATTTTGAGTACTTCGCGACGATAACGCTCAATGAAACGATCCACGGTTTCGTTGGGCCTTTGCTTGATCTTGATCAAAGCTGACATAGTCATGTCGTCTGTTCTTTCGTAGATGCTCCAAGAACATCTGTTTCAAAACTGCAAAAGAAGTAATGCACCCATCGGGCAGGCTGCGATACCAGTTGTAGGCTACTCCCTTCAAACACCCAACAAAGACTCTTATGAGGAGAGCATCATTAGGTTGAAGCTGGTCGGTCATTATCTCGAAGTGATCGAGATATTGATTCGGGGATGTACTGTCATCAAACAACATTATAGTAGGAGGCTTATACTTGGGTGGAAACTGCACCTCTTTCCACTCAATAGGGTATGGTTGTTTGATACCAAGCTTCTGCAGGCCGTCTTTTTGCTTGAAAGCTTCGAATTGAAAATGTAAGAGTTTCACAGCCTCGTTAGTGTCTCTCGACAGTTGCAGAGTAGTGGATTGATTGGATGTATTAGAAGATGGGACTGCATGATAAGTACCACCCCCAGCCCCAGACTGACTTGGAGTAACCTGTACTGGTATGGAGGCGATATGAGGAGACTGTAACCCCAAACTAACATTAACAGGAGCAGATGCCGATATAGGTTCTTGGGTTGTATTCACAACGGTGGAACCGTGTGTTGAGCCACAATAATGGTGTGCATGCTTGCCACCATTTCGACCATCATTTTCAATTTTTCTTCTAGCACGGCGATTCGTTGCTCCTGGCTAGCAGAACTGGAAGCATCCTGATCTTCTGTGATGGCATACGCAGTCACCTCTCTGGCTATTGAAGAAGAGATAGTCGACTCAGAACTCTCGCTGGCGGCGTCAAAATCGTGTAAAGAGCTACCCTCAGGATAAAAAATGGAAGATTCCTTTGACCGATTATAGCTCGACTCCTTGATCTGGTGTGTCGATAGACCCCATCAAATGTGCGATGAGTACGAACCGGGGGTCTATGAGTATGGGTCCGATACGAAGTATGTCTTGGGCTACCCCCAGCCTCATGAGAGCGATGATTTGTCATGTTAACAAAGGCATATACTGACTCATCTTCTGAAGATACCTCAGCAGGATGGGTCAAAGTAAGACGATCAAAAATTGATCGTTTGGCTATTTTGCAACAGCACCTGATTGTAATCTCATGTGAGCTGCAATGATGCACTATTGGTGGAGATGGGGATGCAACCTTTCGTTTTTGAGAAATTAGATCACGGAGGTCAATTTTCTTAGTAGAAGAAGAGGGAAGATGTGGCTTGTTCCTGACTTTGTGGTTCCTTGAAGGTATAAGGAAGCGCCTAATTCAGTAGCATAAGTGAGGGAATTTTTAGCACTCATCCTTGGGCGCTTTGAAGTAGTAGGTGTCACCCTTTGAACAGGAATCACATTGGCAGAGGAGAATTTTGGGCGCCCAACTTATAGGCGCCATTGCTTGTTCAGTAATAGGGCGCACATTTTGGTTAAGTTAGGCTTGGTGTCTGTTAAGATGGGTGCACATATCAGTATCAACCATCATTTCAGTCTGTTGCACTTGGAGTTTTTCGTATGCATTACGACTTATGCGCATGTGAGGGGTAGGAAGTATCCCCTTTTGTTGTGTGCGCAATCTCTCAGTGCGTCTGATACTACGCCTTTGAGCAGCCGTAGTGCCTTTACTGAAAGATTCAAGGTTTGGCAAAACAGATGGAAGAGAATGGGCGACCTCAATTGGGCGCCTATCTCTCTGTGGCGCATCTCCCACAGAAGAATTAGGGATAGTAGATTTGAGAGAATGGGCGCCCTCAAGCGGGCGTCTATCTTCCAGATGATGCCCCACAGATTTGGGTATCACTGCAGAAGCAGATTTGAGAGAATGGGTTCCCTCAAGCGGGTGCCTATCTCCAGATGATGTGCCAAAGATTTGGGCTTCACAGCAGAAGTGGGATCAGTGCTCTTAAGAGAATCGGCGCCCTCTAGTGGGTGTCTATCTCCTTATGGTGCACGAGCAGGCTTAGGCACCTATTCGAGGCACCTCTTCAGAGAGTGGTTCTGTACTTGTACAGAGCGCCTAGCTTTGGTCACAGTGTCTTATGCGTCCTATTTGCAGAAACAGGGGCACACTTAGCCCCAGGAGCACTTAGCATCTTTTCGAACGCTCTTTGGTCGAATTTAACGACCATCGTTCCTTTCTTAGAGCCAATCGATAATGAATCGCCTTGAGTTGTCACCTTTTCGTTGGAGAAGAAGGTCGTCCCCAGTAGAGTCACCATTTTGTTTGCAAAAAACAAAAAGTATTTTTATTACAAACTTTAAAGAATCTTACACGAGTATAATGATTTCTGGGGAAGTACAACTGTAGGAGTCCGGTCTGATTGACGACCGCTTTGTCCCTTTGACATGGCGATTGTGGATGGAAGCAAGCTTATCACTGTGTCTCGAAGCTTCTGTTGACGAGGAATCTTCTGTATGGCTCGGCCGTGTAGTAGTATCGATAGAACTTCGGCTTCGATTAACGGTTGAAGAACCTGCTCTTGAGAATTGATGATTGCAGAAGATGGAAGCACGATGAGTGCTCAAACTATACCCCTCCTCTCTGTGTCTGTACGTTGAGGGAGTGGAGCTCTATTTATAGGGCCAAGAGATAACCACCTGACAGTTATCCAAAGTAGGCGCCTTTTTTCTGGATATGCGCCTAAGCCACTGGGCGTCATTTTTAAGCTGGGGCGCCTTTGACATGTGGCACCTATACGGAATAGGCGCAAGGTCGTAGCCAAGTGATGGGCATGTTCTCCAGGAAATTCTGAGTAGTGCACCACATTCAGTATGCATGGTAGATTAATACGGCAGCAGGGAACTGAATACTTTGAGAAAGGCACCCAAGAAAGTAGGCGCCTAGAAAAGTTGATCGCCTAGTAGCAGTAGGCACCTAAATGGGTCAGGACACCTCAGAAAGATGGGCGCCTGAATGCATAAGGAGCCTAGGAGAACAAAACTCTTAAGAAACCATGGGCGTCTAAGAGTTACGCGCCTAAGGGACAATGGGCACCTAAGAGTGTTAGGCGTCTAAGAAAGACAGATATTTTGAGCGCCTACAACTCTGAATTTTCTAAATCTCGAAAAACGTGAAATTCTAATTTTAAGAAATAGTTTGACCGTAATTGCTATCGGTCCTTGTTGTCTTTGGTCTTGCAAAAACTTTTTCTGTGAGAAGTTACGCTAATGGAATTTCTGTCCACTTCAAGAAAACCTATAAGTTATAAATATATAATTTTATAGAGAAAAATAATTATAAATTTTGATAGCGAATAGAAATATTTATTTACTAAATTCTTTTAGTTAAAGGTTTTCAAAATTGGTGGATTATCGTTTCCAAGCAGGCTACGATTTTGTATAAGTATTAGCTAAATTGCAATTAGCTATGAAATGATTTTTTTATTATTAAATATCTAAAAGTAGCCAATGATTAAATTAACTAGTAAATATTTACTAAATAAATTTTTAGATAATATTACCTATACTAGTAGATAACATATATGTTAGTGGTTAGCACTAGAGTTAGTGTTTTAGCATTTTCATTAATTCCTAATTCCTATTACAATTACAATGAGCCCTTAGGGTTTCCCTTTCCATCCTATAAATAGACACTCAATCCTAAAAACCTAAAATTTCCTACAAATCCCTAGGAAATTAAGACAACCGCCACACTCCTGTGCTATCTTGCCGACCCTCGCCATCTATCCCGACCCCTTCGACAGCGCCACCACGGCAATACATCACCACCAACATCTCCAATGGCGGCCATCCCCTGGCTCTACCATTCCTCCTCCACCATATTCCGGCCGCCCCTGACCAGCAGAGATGGCTACCACCAGTGCAATAAAAACACCACACTACCACCACAGGAACCCAAGTCATCGCCGGCCACCATTCATCAATGACCACTGCCACTGTCGTCATCTCAACCACCAACTCCGCACTTCACAACCACCAAGCCACAACCACTGCTACCACAGCCCGCCCCCCAAATGCCACCACCATTCTCGCCACCACCATCAGTTAACCGACACCAAAATCACACACCACCGCCAACACATCCATGACCACACAGAGAAATTGAGAGAGAGGGGAGTATATGGGAGAATTCACCTTCCTCGCGGTCGCCTCGACCGGTCCACCGCCCGGGCGCCGACCGCCGTCCAATCCAGGCGATGTGCCCTAGCTTCGGACCACCACCCGTACGCCGTTGGACCCGCCTCCTCTGGACCCCCTTACCGCCTCTGCCTGGGCGGTAGATCCGCTATTGCCACCCCAAACCGGCTTCGCGCCGGAGACCCCCTCTGTGAGACTCCCTCCATCTTCTCTTTCTCCCCTTCCAATTGACATTCTCACTCTCCTTGTTATTTGACTGAGAATTTATTAACTGGGTTGGTGATGAGAACATAAAATGTTATAGTTTTATCACTTAATGTTCTCCATTTATGCTCATTTTATGACTAAAGGTACTCATTATATTTCTATTTGATTTAGGTTGCAGTTGGAGACACTATGTGCAAAATGGAGCTAAATTGTAATTTTGGACAGTTTTGACACCTTTTACCAAAATGACCATAACTTTCTCATCCGAAAAGCAATGGAGGTGATTCAAAAAGATTTGGAAAGCTAAGACAGGGCTACAACTTTTATATTTTGCGTTTTTCGCAAATCAAGCTTCATCATGGACAAAATCAGACTTGAAGTTGGGTCAAAGATGCTGTGAACAAAATAGGAACCAAAATAACCATTTTCCTACTTGTTCTATGACTTATTCTATTTGGTTTGAGAAGTAACTTTTAGAGGATATGTGGGGAGATATTGTGGGCTTGGAACAACTAATTTATGGTGTATAAAAGGGGGTAGAAATCATGAGAAGAGACACACAACACAACTCTTCTTCTTCTTCTTCTCCAACTTTTCTTTTGAAGTTTTGATGAACATGTGCGGCTAAAAGTCTTGTTGGTCGAAGTGTACGGAAGCCTTGAAATCAGTAAAGTTGTGAGATCTAAATTGTTTTATATATTTGAGTTATACTTTGAATATTGAATGTTTTCTATGCCAACTTTCATGATTGTTTTGTTAATTACTAGGAGGCCTACTAGTTTATTATTCATTTCGATCTACCGCTAAATTAAATATCAAATCCGTAATAGTTTGATGTTTCTAATTTGTGAAGCAACCAAGCTTTAATAAACTGCTTTGTTTTATTAGATCTTAGGAGAAAAACGTTTGACAAAATTAAATGCAACCGCTTGTGCTTGTATTCTTTTGCTTTACCGATCTCTTTGTTCTTTAAGAAATTGCTAGATTAAATCTATAGCGCTTGTCTTAGATTATTTAGTAAGTAAAGTTAATTAGGTCGCTTGTATCTGATTAACGAAGCCTAAGAGAGATAGGAAGATACTTCCAACAGTAAATATTCAAAGTATGATTTAATTTATGCTTGCATCAATGATCAATTTTATGATTTCCAATGGTGAATGTTCACTGAGACCAATATTTGTTCCTTTGATTGACTTTAATTGTTTTTAGTTCTTAAATTATCTATTTTCATATTCAAGACTCCCCCCTCCTTGTTCACATAACACAAATCTAAACTAATTACTCTCAGTGGGATCGATCCTTACTCTCACTTCTACAAATCATTTTAAGAGTAAAGGTATTATTTTTGGGTGCATACGACAGCACACCAAATTTTGACGCCGTTGCCGGGGAGTAATCTTAGTTAATTTTTGTGCTTTTTGTGATCTTTATTTTTTTATAATTAATTTTATTTTCATTCATTTACAAAAAAAAGGAAAAGAAAAAAAAATCATTAGTTATCATTCTCATTTTTTTGAATTGCTTTTCATATTGTTCTTTATTGTTTATGGTTGTGACTCGATCTTCTAATCAAGGTGATTTTTACATCGATCAAGAAATAGAAAGAACGTTGCGCAGGTTAAGGAAGGAAACTCAAAGAGAATCTAACGAGAACAACCTCGCTCCGGATTTCGTATTCTCTTGCAATTCTAATCCTGAAGAAGGAGTCATGGCTACAAATAGAACTTTAAAGAACTCGCTGCCCCAGATTTGAATCAACACCCTTTATGCATAATGTTTCCTACTTTAGATGCTACTACTACTTTTGAATTAAAATTTGGACTTATACATTTATTGACAACTTTTCATGGTATTGCAGGTGAAAACCCTCACAAGCATCTAAAGGAGCTTCATGTGGTTTGCACAAGTATGAAGCCAACGGGGGTGACTAAAGAGCAAATTAAATTAAGAGCTTTTCCATTTTCTTTAAAGGATTTGGCTAAGGATTGGCTCTACTACCTACCCTCCGCAAGTATGTCACATGGAACGAGATGAAAAGATTGTTCCTAGAAAAGTACTTTCCAGCTTCAAGGGCGGCCAATATCCAAAAAGAAATTTGTGGGATAAGACAACACAATACAGAATCTCTCCACGAGTACTGGGAACGTTTCAAAAAATTATGTGCAAGCTGTCCCCATCATCAAATTAGTGAGGAACTACTTATTCAATACTTCTATAAGGCCTTCTATCAAATGATAGAAGCGTGATAGATGCTGCTAGTGGAGGAGCTTTGGTAGATAAAACTCCTGAGGCTGCAAGAAATTTAATTGCAATATAGCAGCCGATTCTCAACAATTTGGCACTAGGCTAGATCTTCCATCTAAACACGCCAACGAGGTAAATATTTCTTCCCTAGAACAACAAATTGCTAGTTTAACTTCTCTTGTTCGTCAAATGGCTGTAGGTAACATACAAACGGCGAAGGCTTGTGGGATATGTTCAATAACGGGGCCAACTAACATGTGCCCAACTCTTCAAGAGGAGCCCAATGAGCAAGTGAACGTGGTAGGTAGTTTTTCTGGACCGCCACAAAGGAAGTATGATCCCTACTCAAACACATACAATCCAGGATGGAGAGATCATCCCAATTTCAACTATGGAAATCCACAATCAAATCAGCCAGTCAATCAAAATCGCCAAGTTACCAACAGTACAAGCAACCATATCCCCATGAAAAACAATCGGGCCAAACTTCTAACTCCGGTATGTCTTTAGAAGATATTGTAAAGTCTCTTACCACTAATACTTTACAATTTCAACAGGAGACAAGGGCCAGTATTCAGGAGACAAGGGCTAGTATTCAAAGCTTGGACAATTAAATGAGCCAAATGGCTACAGCAATAAGTTGGAGGCACAAAGTTCAGGGAAGCTACCATCTCAAATGATAATAAATCCGAAAGAAAATGCAAGTGCAATCATTTTGAGAAGTGGTAAAGAGGTTGACATTCAAGTAAAAGAAGCACCTATATCGTCAAAACAAAAGGAAGAGAAAACAATCGTTGCAGACACGAACTTCCCCAACGATGATAAGGTACCCAATTGTAAGTTTCCACCTCTTTCTGATTATAAATCAGTACCTCCTTTTCCTCAAGCATTAGCAGAATCTAGAAAAATTGAACAGAATAATGAGTTATATGAGACTTTTCGTAAATATGAGGTAAATATTCCACTTTTAGATGCTATCAAACAAGTATCTCGTTATGCTAAATTTTTAAAAGAATTGTGTACAATAAAAAGGAAACAAAAACTTAAAGGATATGAAAAAGTGAAAATAGGGGAGAGTGTTTCTGCAGTAATTCAAAGAAAACTCCCTACGAAATGCAAAGACCCAGGAATGTTTACTATCCCTTGTAAGATAGGTAACAGTAAATATGAGAAAGCAATGTTAGATTTAGGAGCTTCTATCATCGTCATGCCATATTCTATATATGAATCTCTAAATCTTGGACCTCTGAATAAAACTGGTGTTGTAATTCAATTGGCTGATAGATCTAATGCCTATCCCAGGGGATTAATCGAGGATGTTCTTGTACAAATTGATAATTTGATTTTTTCTGCTGATTTTTATGTGCTTGATATGGAAAATGGTGACCAAACTGCTCCTATTTTATTAGGAAGATCATTTTTAAAGACATCCAAGACTAAGATAGATGGGCATAGTGGCATACTTACTTTAGAATTTGATGGTGAAATTATTAAATTTAATATTTATGATGCCATGAAATATCCTGATGATGATAATATTGTTTATTCTATTGATGTGGTTGATTCTTTAGCACAGGATATTTTTGAACTTGATGGAAAAGATGAATTAGAAGTTGCCATTAGTGAGCATCTCGAAAAAGAGCATAAGGGGTTAGCTCTGAGTACTAATTTGCAGGAAACTGTTGCAGCATTGAATGATTGTCCAAAAATACAACCGTCAGGTAACTTTCTTCTATTTCCTTATCAATTTCTAACAAGAGGCCTTCACCCTCTATTTTGCAGGCCCCTATTCCAGACTTGAAGCCTCTTCCTAGTCGCCTCAAGTATGTTTTTCTTGGAGATGGAGGAACATTACCAGTGATCATCTCTAATAAACTTAGTACAACACAAGAAGAAAAGCTTGTACATGTCCTTAAGGAGCACAAGACGGCTATCGGTTGGACAATTGCTGATATAAAAGGAATTAGTCCGTCTACATGCATGCATCGCATCTTACTTGAGGAAGAAGCAACCATCCCGACAACCGCAAAGAAGATTAAACCCACCCATGATGGAGGTAGTAAAAAAGGAGATCCTAAAACTTCTTGAAGTTGGAGTGATCTATCCTATTTCAGATAGCCAGTGGGTTAGTCCGGTGCAAGTGGTTCCTAAAAAGACCGGAATAACTGTCGTAAAGAATCAAAATGATGAGCAAGTTCCCACTCGTGTCCAGAATGGGTGGCGGGTTTGTATAGATTAGAAAATTAAATGATGAAACTTGCAAGGACCACTTTCCATTACCTTTTATTGATCAATGCTTGAAAGGTTAGCTGGTCATACTTACTATTGTTTTCTTGATGGTTATTCAGGTTATTTTCAAATTCCAATTGCTCCGGAAGATCAAGAAAAGACAACTTTTACATGTCCGTTTGGAACTTTTGCATATCGTCGCATGCCATTTGGTCTCTGCAATGCCTCGGCCACTTTCCAAAGGTGTATGGTTAGCATTTTTCCAGAATATGTTGAGCATATTATAGAAGTATTTATGGATGATTTCACAGTTTATGGAGACTCTTTTGATAAATGCTTGCATAACCTTACACTTATTTCCAAAGATGTGTAGAAACTAATCTTGTGTTAAACTCAGAAAAATGTCATTTTATGGTTGAACAAGGTATAGTTTTGGGTCATATTGTTTCATCTAAGGGAATTGAGGTAGATAAAGCCAAAATTGATATTATTCAATCTTTACCTTATCCTACTAATGTGCGGAAAGTTCGATCTTTTCTTGGACATGCAGGTTTTTATCGAAGATTCATCAAAGAATTCTCCAAAATAGCGTTTCCCTTGTGCAAGTCGCTACAAAAGGATGTGGCATTTGAAT
Organism: Iris pallida; assembly: GCA_029216955.1. Lineage (NCBI taxonomy): Eukaryota > Viridiplantae > Streptophyta > Magnoliopsida > Asparagales > Iridaceae > Iris > Iris pallida. The sequence goes on along the minus strand of JANAVB010008689.1, from coordinate 99,930 downwards.
TCGATGAGGCGTGTAAAAAGGCATTTGATACACTAAAGAAACTATTGACTTTACCCCAGTTATCCAGCCCCCTGACTGGAACGTGCCTTTTGAGATAATGTGATGCAAGTGATTATGCAGTCGGCGCTGTATTGGGTCAAAGGATGGGAAGAGCATCTCACGCAATTTATTGCTTCAAGAACATTGAATGATGCTCAGAGAAATTACTCTACTACTGAAAAAAGAACTTTTAGCTGTTGTTTTTGCTTTAGAAAAATTTAGATCTTATTTGCTTGGTACTAAAATTATTGTCTATTCTGATCATGCAGCTCTTCGTTATTTGATGACGAAAAAAGAGAAAAAACCAAGGTTAATCCGATGGATACTTCTCTTGAGTGAATTTGATTTGGAGATCAAAGATAAAAGAGGAAAAGAAAATCATGTTGCAGATCATTTAAGTCGTTTAGTTCATGTGGAGGATGAACTTCGCCTGCAAGAAACGTTCCCCGATGAGCAATTGTTTGCTACAATTGCGACATTACCCTGGTATGCAAATATTGTAAATTATTTGGTTACTAATATGTTTCCTCATGGTTTGTCAAAGGCTCAAAGAGATAAGCTTAAAAGTGATGCCAAATACTATGTGTGGGATAACCCATACCTGTGGAAGCATTGTGCAGATCAAATAATAAGAAGGTACATACATGAAAATGAAATTATTTCAATTCTCACTTTTGTCATTGTTATGCATGTGGAGGACATTTTGGAGCTAAGAGGACGGCAAGAAAAGTATTAGAATGTGGTTTCTATTGGCCGTCTTTATTTTGTGATTCATATTCTTTCTGTAAAACATGCAATAATTGCCAAAAGACAGGTAATATATCTCAAAGGAATGAAATGCCACAAAATCTTATATTATTTTGTGAAATTTTTGATGTTTGGGGCATCGATTTTATGGGACCGTTTCCTGTATCTTTTGGTTATGTTTATATTTTGCTTGCTGTTGATTATGTATCAAAGTGCGTAGAAGCTAAAGCTACCAGGACTAATGATTCTAAAGTTGTTTCAGATTTTATCAAGTCCAACATATTCTCCAGGTTTGGGATTTCGAGAGCCTTAATAAGTGATCGAGGTACTCACTTTTGCAATCGAACCGTCGAGTCTTTGCTGAAAAAGTACCATGTGACCCACAAGGTGTCAACTGCCTACCATCCACAAACGAGTGGGCAAGCGGAGGTATCAAATAGAAAGATCAAGTCCATCATTAATAAGACGGTCAATCCGAGTAGAAAAGATTGGAGTTTGTGCTTGGATGATGCTTTGTGGGCGTATAGAACTGCTTATAAGACACCAATCGGTATGTCACCATACCGGTTGGTGTTTGGGAAACCGTGCCATCTTCCTATTGAGTTACAACACAAGGCTTATTGGGCTATCAAGAGTCTCAATATGAAGGCATATGAAAATGGAGAACATAGGAAGTTACAACTACAAGAGCTGGAGGAAATTCGCAATGATGCCTATAAGAATGCTCGAATTTACAAAGAGGAAATGAAGGCTTTTCATGACAAGATGATCTCTAGGAAGGAGTTTCAAGTTGGTCAAAAAGTCCTTCTATACCAGTCAAGACTTCGTCTGTTTTCGGGTAAATTGCGTTCTCGTTGGATTGGACCTTTTGTTGTTACTAATGTTTTTAATCATGGTGCAGTTGAAATTCAAAGTTTAGCAACATCTAAAGTGTTCAAGGTAAATGGCCAAAGGCTCAAGCTTTTCTATGAAGGTTTCAAAGTGGAGAATGTGGATGAATTGAACCTTGAGGATCCAACTGATACCAATTGAAGGACGGCACGTCTACGACTATAAACATAGGCAACCCAAGGGGAGTTTGTTCTTATTCTTACAATTTTTTTGTTTATTTTTGTCTTTTCTTGACATTTAGCCTTACATTGGGACAATGTCAGTTTAAAGAGCAATGCTACAGTTACAACCAATATTTACAACCTTCTTACAACCACTCACCTATTTTCTGACATGTGGGCCAGGTGGTGGCTGGCCCACATGTCAGCAAATAGGTGTAAGTTGTAAGAAAGATTGTAAAAGTTTGGTTGTAAACCAAACATTTCCCCAGTTTAAATGTGGGGGAGGGGATTTAAATTATTTTAAGCAGTTTATTTTTTTTTTGTTTCAAAAAAATGAGTTTTTATTTTATGTTTTGTGGTTTTCAATAAAGTTTTATTTTATTTTATTTTCAAAAAAAAAATTATGTTTTTTTTTATTTTCAATCATTTTGGTTGTGTATGTCAAGAGGAAGATTTAACTAAGTTTAACAAATTCATAACATTATTGAATAAATACTCGTTTCAACTTAGAATTAATTAGTATATTTATTTTCCTTGAGGATGGTTATGAATAAATTTGGTAGACAAAAGCCGGTGAGATTTTGAGCCTTAGACTGATACATCAGTCTCACTATTTTCTTTGATGAGAGACATTCTTCCATGGACTTGTTTCTCTAGAACTTGCTTAGATTCTCTTCGAGGTCACGTCGGCACATGCATACATGAATATGATTAAGGCCATCTTTGTTATACGCTACATAAGCCAAATAGCCTACCCTAAAATTATTTTTTCTTTGGTTGAACCCCTTTGAGCCTTATTGCTTCTATTTTTGTGAACCCATATTACAAGCTTTAACTTAAAAAAAAATCCTTACCCAGGCCAGAAAACTAGTGGAGCATTATGATATGTATGGGTGTATAAAAATAAGTGTGGGGGTATCTGAATTTCTAGTATGGCTACATATTTTTATTCTCAAATTCTTGAGTTCCATCATGAAAAAAAAATGAAAAAAAGCAAAAAAATGAAAATGAAAAAAGAAAATAAAAAAAGATGATGAGAAAAAGGAAGAAAGAAGTAATGAAAAAAAAAAGTGATGGAGGAAATTACTTTTGATATTCATTTTCATAATTCTTCCTCCAATTCTAATAAAGGGGTATGTTGAATGCTTTAAGGTCAATTTGAAGAAGCTAAATGGGGTGATTGGTTTTACATATTTTATACATTCGAGCTTGAGTTAAATTATTTTTGCTCCACTAGTTTTGGTGGCTTTTTAGCTACACTCCCAAATATCCTACCTTGATCCTAAGCCCCATTACAACCCATTAAAGTCCTTATGATTTGTGTTATGCATGTGGCCCAAGTGGTGGAGAATGAGAAGATACGCAAGCTTATGGTAGATCATTTCTTTTGGAATGAATTTGAGTGATACACATACCCTTCAAATATATGAGAGTTGAGTGTTTATTCCCGTGAGGGTCTACAAATTTAGTTTACTCTATCTTCAAATAAAATTACTTACTAAGTAATTAGAAGTTGTTTAAGAATATATTTTCATGATATGTTATGAGTTTGAAGAACATGGTTATTCTTTATTTATGACATTACAACCTTGATTTTTGTTTTGAAAAAAAATAAATAAGAGTTTTTGTCCGAGGACGAACAAAAGTTAAGTGTGGGGGTATTTGATGAGAACATAAAATGTTATAGTTTTATCACTTAATGTTCCCCATTTATGCTCATTTTATGACTAAAGGTACTCATTATATTTCTATTTTGATTTAGGTTGCAGTTGGAGACACTATGTGCAAAATGGAGCTGAATTGTAATTATGGACAGTTTTGACACCTTTTACCAAAATGACCACAACTTTCTCATCCGAAATGCAATGGAGGTGATTCAAAACGATTTGGAAAGAAACACAGGGCTACAACTTTTATATTTTGTGTTTTTCGCAAATCAAGCTGCATCATGGACGAAATCAGACTTGAAGTTGGATCAAAGATGCTGTGAACAAAAATAGGAACCAAAATAACCATTTTCCCACTTGTTCTATGACTTATTCTATTTGGTTTGAGAAGTTGTAACTTTTAGAGGATATGTGGGGAGATATTGTGGGCTTGAAATAACTCATTTATGGTGTATAAAAGGGGGTAGAAATCAGAGAAGAGAACACAACACAACTCTTCTTCTTCTTCTCCAACTTATCTTTTGAAGTTTTGATGAACATGTGCGGCTAAAAGTCTTGTTGGTCGAAGTGTACGGAAGCCTTGGAATCAGTGAACTAGTGAGATCTAAATTGTTTTATATTTTGAGTTATACTTTGAATATTGAATGTTTTTCTATGCCAACTTTCATGATTGTTTTGTTTAATTACTAGGAGGCCTACTAGTTTATTATTCATTTCGATCTACCGCTAAATTAAATATCAAATCCGTAATAGTTTGATGTTTCTAATTTGTGAAGCAACCAAGCTTTAATAAATTGCTTTGTTTTATTAGATCTTAGGAGAAAAACGTTTGACAAAATTAAATGCAACCGCTTGTGCTTGTATTGTTTTGCTTTACCGATCTCTTTGTTCTTTAAAAAATTGCTAGATTAAATCTATAGCGCTTGTCTTAGATTATTAGTAAGTAAAGTTAATTAGGTCGGTTGTATCTGATTAACTAAGCCTAAGAGAGATAGGAAGATACTTCCAATGGTAAATATTCAAAGTATGATTTAATTTATGCTTGCATCAATGATCAATTTTATGATTTCCAATGGTGAATGTTCACTGAGACCAATATTTGTTCCTTTGATTGACTTTAATTGTTTTTAGTTCTTCTTAAATTATCTATTTTCATATTCAAGACTCTCCTCCCTCCTTGTTCACATAACACAAATCTAAACTAATTACACTTCGTGGGATCGATCCTTACTCTCACTTCTACAAATCATTTTAAGAGTAAAGGTTTTATTTTTGGGTGCATACGACAGCACACCAGTTGGGTTTGGGAGTTCTGTTGTTGAACCCTTTTTAATTTGGGGGTGAGCACAGCCAGCTGCCCAACCATTCTTTAATAGTTATATTATTTAATTATTAAGTTTATCAATATTTTGTATTAATGGGTTAAGGATTTGGTTAACTAAGTTATTTTAGAGATTTTTGGGCTGTGTTTATCTGTTGGACTGGGCCCTAATTGATGGGGGTGAAAACCCTTCTCTTTCTTCCTTAATTAGGAAGGATGAGTTGGTTTATAACTCAGCAATGGGCCGGGCTCCGAGCCCAATATATTGTTATATAGTGAATTTTATCAAGAACTATTGGGCCAGATCCATAGAAAATATTAGAGTGTAATATATTGGTATATGCATGTACATGTGTTTTATACTGTTATTTACACTATATATATATATATTTTTTTTTTACTGTTATTTACACTATATATATATATATATATATATATATATATATATATATATATATATATATATATATTTTATAATGTTATTTCACTATATTTACACTATATATATTAATATATATAATATATATATATATATATATAGGAAACGGATCAAAAGCCCCCTTAGAAAACCCCCTAAAACTCCCCTCACTCTCAGCCGTAATTTAATGTTAATATTAATGTTAATATTAATATTAATGTTAATATTAATGTTAACATTAACATTAAATAGTAAAATTAATATTAAACTTAACATTAAATTAATATTAACATTAACATTAACATTAATATTAACATTAACATTAATATTAATATAAAATAAAAATAAATATAATATTAATATTAATATTATCATTAACATTAACATTAACATTAATATTAACATTAAATTACGGCTGAGAGTGAGGGGGGTTTTTAGGGAGGTTTCTAAGGGGGGCTTTTGATCCTCTCATATATATATATATATATATATATATATATATATATATATATATATTATATATATATATTTGATCCTCTCATATATTTGATCCTCTCATATATATATATATATATAATATATATATATATATATATAACCTACAAATCGTAATTGTAAATTAAGGGATTAGTCTAATAAATATCCTCAATATTATTTCAAATATTTTTAAATAAAACTTAGTTTCGAAATATTTTTGGAATAGTTATATGGATTTAATGCGATGGTCCATTCGATTTTTAAATCGCGACTAAGTCGTTTCCTTTTTCTTGATACGATTGTCGTACCGAACTCTGATTCTGGACTACAATATCAAACTAGGCTATTTGGGCTATTCTGGACTCGATGGGACCATCTGTACCGTCGTTGGAGACCATCTTATGGAGCATAGCATCGTACCTATCCTGTGTCAACACATTCGTGTTGTGCATGTCGACTTCAACCAAATCAAGGCGAGTACATTCTCTGATAGTTTTTACTGCTATGATATTTACTATATATGTTCAGTTGTAGTGTTTTACTTGATTCTCGACACGAGATATACGAACTAGTATACGCTGATCCTGTCATGAGATATTACTCCTGGTTATCCTGGTATACTGGTACATGTCTCGTTCTTGACTATTGTCCTTGAACTTGTATAGACACCGATTCTTAAGGAGATTTGCTACCCTCTTAGAGAATCCCGTGTCGTAACGTGCTATGGTTGGATCCATTATACTACTCGGGGATGGGGAGTTATTAGAGGTTATGTGATTAATACCCCTCCTGTAACAACTTGTGCATAGCTCCACCCTCGCCACAAGTAGGGTGTAGCCTGACCTGATACTACTGGAATAATAGCTTTCCATTTGGATGGCCTGATTTTCAGGTTTACATGTGCTTATTCTTGTGCATAGCGGTCGAATGGAACAGCCTGATCTGGACCCAAGCCGATCACATAACGCTCTAATATCTCAAGGTACCGTTTATATTTACATTGTACATCAGATTTACCTGTACTGCTTTACATTCTAATTTTACCTTATATCTCACACCATGACATGATATTCAGTCTATCTTGTACTATTTTACTTTCAGTCTTGATATTCTGCTTGTATTTTATTATAACTCTTTTTTATAGTATTTGTCAATTCATTGGAACTACTGTTAGTTTATGTACTTCGCTCCAATCCTGACTAGATACATTGGCAAATTTTAGGAATTATTATGCCCCACTTTATTGGACTACAGGATGATGCTAGCTGAGACGGATCTCGATATTCTTTCACCGTGAGTTGTCTTCCGGGAGTTCTAGGCCCCAGTAGTTTGATTTAGTTTTGTTATGTTTTGCCTCTGATATATTTTGGTCTTGTATATTCATTTGTCGACTCTGTCTATTTCAGTGTTATTGATATCTTTCTATTTCATATCTTCCTTAGTCGTCTGTGGTCTGATTTGAGTACATTTATTATCATGGATCATCTAGATGTTGTAGATATTTATTGGGTACTTGACAGCGTTCTACCGTCGATACTGCGACGTAGGCTGGCGTGGCCTATGTACTCATGCCCGAATATCCAGGTATAGGTCGTAACACATTTTTATGGTGGCCCATGCAGGTCTGTCTTTGCAACTATTGCGAAGTCGTGTAATACTTAGGCTTAGCGCACTACTGTGAGCCTGCCCTATGATTAAGATTTGAGTTTGGAATATTTTAGGATTTTGGTACTCAGTCACATATTAGAAACTCTTGATAGATTCCAGGGATGACCCCTAGGAGTCTTATTTCGAAACTTTTTTGAGTCTATTCCCACTTGCTTTTATTCATCCTGATTTCGAATCATCTGTCTGTTATCGAACCCTATTCTTGCATTAGGATGAGTTTATGGACCCCAGAGAGAACTAGAAGGTAGAGGTTGAACTTATATACCATTTAGGTTGAGAAAAGAATGATTAGCCAATCTTTTATATAATGGTTGAGATTTGTTTTGGAATATATTCCAGGAATTTTGAACTTCGACCCAGATAGTACCTTTAGAACAACCCCTGAGAATCTCTCTCTAAACTCTATCTCGGAATCTGTTTTCGCTTGTTTCCATTTACTTATCATTGATTCATTGTTGAATTTTGAATCTTGATGTTCACTGTTGAATTTGAATCTGTATCTAGATATATCGATATATTATTGGATTAAGATATATTCTGATAACATATTTGATGAGGACAGTGAGAAGGGTAAATGTCTGCTTTATTTATGGAGTTTAATATTTATCACAGTCATACTAGCTAGCATGACAAGGACATAGAGCCTGATTTTGGATATACTTATCTTAGTTATGGAATTTAGAATTTCTTGCAGCCATATCGGTTGGCGTGGTGAGAATTCTAGATAACATGATTATATGGTGTATACCTTAGTTATGGACTCTATCGTTTATTGCATCTATGCTTACTGGCGTGGCAAAAATTCTAGCAACATGATTTCAGGAAGACATGTATGGTTATCAGATCATATCTTAAAATTGGTTCACTTCGTTACGACCAGTTGAGCAAGAACAATTTTATCATTTTTTTTCCTCTTCCTTGTTTTATCCTTATTTCCTTATTTTACCATTATTCTTCATCCTAATTAACTTTATCCTAATTACATCGATTACTATCTCGTATCTTTTTCCGTCGGCTACACTTGAAATCTTTTTGAATTCTCATCTCTCTTTACCTTGGGAAGGCCGATGAAGTGTTGTAGTCATCTAGCTTGAAAAGGACGTAAATTGTTACCATGTGGTGATCTTAGTAGGAACATAAATTTGGACATTAGATAAAATTATGGAAGAAAATATGACCGAGATTAGAAACAAGAAGAGATCAGTAGTATCAGCTTAGAAACGATTACACTAGAGAATTATTTTGAGGATGAATTACTTGAAAAGAACGTAGGAGGATTTTGAGTAAGAAGGACAATAGAATATACATTAATGGCTAGAACATTAATATTTCGTGGATATAGTTTAAAACTGACAGGGATATCTGAGATCAAAATGTTTTGAGAACTTGAGTAATTTTACATTATTGATTCTCGAGATATTTCACTTTAAGGCTATGATACTAAATTTAGGAATTTAGTAATGGGGAAGAGTTTTAACTGTATGCGATGATGATACGAAATTGAACAAGATATTGGTAAGAGGATGACTAGAAACAGAGAGAACACAAGGATTTTGAGTTATAGAAAAATTTAAAGATTTTTGTGGAAATTTTAAATTTTAAGTAGGATAATATTTGAAGGTGTACGTTGAAGAAAATATGAAGGTTGATTTTATAATGAAGAATAAGTTTCTGTATGACATAGTATTTATATTTGAGTAATACGAGGAGCGTGGTTTGAAAAAGTTCAGGGATTTCATAAACCTTGATTTAGAGGTTTGGATCAAATTTAGGACAAGGTAGAGGAATATGGATTTAAAGATGATTAAGTGGATAGTATTGAGTTCTAACAAAGAATATACTTCATGGTTTAGTAATCTTGGAATAAGGGGGTCAAGCCTGTAGTATTATAGCAGGGTTTAATTTTCATGGCTGAAGATGAAAATATTTGGTAGTAGTCATATAAGGGTTGATTTCATAATTGGACTTGTGAGATAAAGGTATAATTGGCAAATGAGGATCAGATAACCTAGTATTAGTAGAGTGAGATGATTTGACTTCCTCCTGCAATCCTATCTTCGATATCCTATCTTATTAAAACAGAATTTGATTTTTTCCTATCATTGACGCATCTTTTAAGTTTCAATATCGCTAAATTATAATTCCCTTTGTTCGTGACCAATCAACTTTGGTTATCTCTTTACCGTACCAATATCTTTGATCGTACTCGATTGATTTAAATTTAATCGTGACCTAAATCTCTATCAATATGTCGTTCGTGCCCAAAAACTTCGATTTTGTTCTTATCAAACCTAAATTCCATTTTAATCAAGAATTGAGTAACCCTATTCCTCATCATGTCAATATTTTAATTTTGATAGTAATCAAACTTCGATACCAATAGCACTCGTGCGTAAAACTCCGATTCATTCTTGAAAATGACTAAGTTCTGTTCCAATCACGATTAAGCTTCATACTATCCTTGATCATACCGAAAATTCATGTTTGGTCATGCCTAGGCTGGTATCATACTCTTTATCATATCTAAATACTGTTGACCAAGGTTAGACTGGCCTTATCTTTGATCGTGTCGAACTACGATTATAATCATGTTTAAATTTTAACACTTATGTCTAAACTCTTTTTCGACCATGATTTGATTTATAATCATATCTGAAGTTCTCGTGATTAGTCGTGCCTAAATGACCTGGCATGACTAGATGACTTTGAATCCCATGATCGCGATTTTAACGATCATAACTATACATATTACCTTTGCCTCTAAATCGTGCCTGAAATTTTGGCCATTAATCACGACTGTCCGATTTGACTATGAACTTGTCATGTCAGAATTTGAGTTTGATCATATAGGAATAAATTTTCCATTATGCCTAAGTTCTGATTCTCTAGTCACCCGTGTACAGGATTCATTCATGTTTCGTGAGTAGGTTTTAATTTTCGTTACTCTATTCTGAATCGTGCCTAAGTGATTCTAGTCATTCCAAGCTCTTAAGCCTTGATTTCACTCGTGACCAGATGGGTTGATCCTTGGTCACTGATCGTGCCAAATGTTTCATTATTCCTAGCGACGCCCAATCGCGTCGCCTTCGCAGTGAACGTGCCTATACAACCCTAAATCCAATCTTATTGAGCCTAGGTCCTATTGGTCATTCTAGATCAAAATTCTAACTTGATCGTAGCTGAATGATTTCGATTTTCCTAGTCGCGGCTTCGCGCTTAAATAACTTAAAAATCTATTTATAAATCGTGCCTAAGAATTTTGACTTTCGATCACGACTAACTGGTGTGACTACGAAATTTGTCGTGTTAGAATTGAAATTTATCATGTCCAAATAAATTTCTACCGTGCCTAAATGACTTGGATTTCTTCCTAATTCGTGCTTATAAGACCTTGATTTCGAAATCATGATTTTATCGGCATTCACAACTAAGCTTGGATCTTGATCATACTTATACGGCCTAGAGTCTGATTTTCATTAAATCTAACTACCGATCGTTCTATACTCAAATTTGTTCCCCATTCGCTCCTCTTAGCCGCGATTAAGGTCATGACTAAATAACTTGAATTTACTTCTAAATCGTGTCACATTACGATTTCACCGTGCCAAAATTACTAGTCATGCCTAAATGATTTTTGAACTGATTATCTTAAATCGTGCCAAACTCGTCGTTCTTTGATCATGTCTAAGATATTGCCTAAACTTTCTATCATATTTTAACTCCACTACCAACCTTAATTTCGAGGATAAAATTTCTTTAAGGAGGGTAGATTTGTAACCTCCGTTAACCAATTTCTTGGATCTTTTCAAAATTTTGTATTTTTCAAAACTCTGAATTTTGAATCTCGAAAAATATGAAATTCTAATTTTGAGAAATATTTTGACCGTAATTACTATCGGTCCTTGTTGTCTTTGGTCTTGTAAAAACTTTTTCTATGAGAAGTTACGCTAATGGAATTTCTGTCACTTCAAGAAAAACCTATAAGTTATAAATATTAATTTTATATCGAGAAAATAATTATAAATTTTTGATAGTGAATAGAAATATTTATTTACTAAATTCTTTTAGTTAAAGGTTTTCGAAATTGGTGGGTTTCCTTTCCAAGCGGGCTACGATTTTGTATGAGTATTCTTAAATGCAATTAGCTATGAAATTTTTTTATTATTAAACATCTAAAAATAGCCAACAATTAAATTAACTAGTAAATATTACTAAATAATTTTTTAGATAATATTACCTATACTAGTAGATAACATATATGTTAGTGGTTAGCACTAGAGTTAGTGTGTTAGCATTTTCATTCATTCCTAATTTTTATTACAATTACAATGAGCCCTTAGGGGCGTTTGGTACGCGTTATTTTTTTTTATTCCCGGGAAAATTTAAGATGAGATCTATTACCACGTTTGTTTGGCTTATAAAAAATTTATTCCCGGAAATTATAAATACCCGGGTAAATAGTTTACCCACAAAACATGGGAATTCTATCCCTTGAGAATAGGTGGGTATTTTTTTTTTTTTTTGCCCGGAAAAAAAAAATGTTTAAATTTTTTTCTTCTTTTTTGATCAATTTTGATTAGTTTTGAACATTTTTTTCTTTTTTGTCGTTTTATCTTTTTTTGTCATTTTTTGTCGTTTTTACCAATTTTTTGTCGTTTTAAGCATTTTTGTCGTTTTTACCCTTTTTTGTCTTTTTTGTCACTTTTGATTATTTTCGTCGTTTTATCGTTTTTTTGTCATTTTTTTGTCATTTTTTGTCGTTTTTACCATTTTTTGTCGTTTTAAGCAATTTTTTGTCGTTTTACCCATTTTTGTCTTTTGTCATTTTTGATTATTTTTTGTCGTTTTTATCAGTTTTTTGTCATTTTTTCGTTTTTACCAATTATTTGTCGTTTTAAGCAATTTTTTGTCGTTTTTACCCATTTTTTTATCTTTTTGTCACTTTTGATTATTTTTTGTCGTTTTTATCAGTTTTTTGTCATTTTTTTCGTTTTACCAATTTTTTGTCGTTTTAATTGATTTTGTCGTTTTTACCCTTTTTTGTCTTTTTTGTCACTTTTTGATTATTTTTTGTCGTTTTTATCGCTTTTTTTGTCATTTTTTTCGTTTTTACCAATTTTTGTCGTTTAAGCAATTTTTTTGTCGTTTTTACATTTTTGTCTTTTTTTGTCACTTTTTGATTATTTTTGTCGTTTTTATCGCTTTTTGTCTTTTTTGTCATTTTTTTCGGTTTTTACCCATTTTTTGTCGTTTTAAGCAATTTTTGTCGTTTTTACTCATTTTTGTCCTTTTTTGTCACTTTTTGATTATTTTTTGCCGTTTTTATCAGTTTTTGTCATTTTTTTCGTTTTACCAATTTTTTGTCGTTTTAAGCAAGTTTTTGTCGTTTTACCTTTTTTGTCTTTTTTTGTCACTTTTTGATTATTTTTGTCGTTTTTATCCAACTTTGTCCTTTTTGTCGCTTTTTTGTCAATTTTTGTCGTTTTAAACAATTTTTTTGTCGTTTTTGTAGTTTTTTTCTGCTGTTTTTACCGATTTTTAGTCGTTTTTGTCGTTTTTTTGCTTTTTGGTCATTTTACTTATTTTGTCGTTTTTTATCATTTTTGTCGCTTTTACGTTTTTTGCCGTTTTTACCCTTTTGTTATTTTTGTCGTTTATACATTTTTTGTCGCTTTTTGTCATTTTTTTTCATTTTAACCGATTTTTCTTCGTTTTCATCGTTTTTGTCGTTTTTTGTTATTTGTCGTTTTTACGATTTTTTTCGTTTTTACCAGTTTTTTGTCCTTTTATCGGTTTTTTTTATATTTGTTTTTTTTTTTTTGTTATTTATTTTTTTATTTTTTCGGGAATATTATATTGTCACCAAACATGGGAATATATTTTCACGGGAATTTAATTTCTTGGAATTTGATTCCCGGGAATATAGAATTCCCGGCTATATAGTATTCCGCATACCAAACGTTCCCTTAGGATTTGCCTACCCATTCTATAAATAAACCTCAATCACAAAAACCTAAATTTTCTACACACATCCCTAGGAAATTAAGACAGCCGCCACACTCCTGTGCTATCGTCGACCCTCGCCATCTATCCCGACCCCTTCAACATGCGCCACCACGACAATACATCACCTTCAACATCCCAATGTCGGCCATCCCCTGGCCTGACCATTCCTCCTCTACCATATTTCGGCCACCCCCGACCAGCCGAGACGGCCCCACAAGTGCAATAAACACCACACCACACCACAGGAACCCAAGTCACCGTCGGCCACCATTCACCAACGACCACCGCCACCGTCGCATCTCAACCACCAACTCCACACTTTGCAACCCCCGCCACACTACTGCTACCACCGCCCGGCCCCCAAACGCCACCACCATTCTCGCCACCACCATTCTTGCCACTACTACTAGTTAACAGAAACCAAAACCACACACCACCGCCAACACAACCATCACCACACAAAGAATCGAAAGAGAGAGGGGAGTATGTGAGAGAATTCACCTTCCCTGCGGTCGCCCCGACCGGACCACCGTCCGTGTACCGACCACCGTCCAATCCAGCGTTGTGCCTTAGCTCTGGACCACCGCCCGTACGCCGCTGTCCCGCCTCCTCTGGACCGCCTCACCGCCTCTGCCTTGGCGGCAGATCCGTCATCGCCACCCCAAACCGCGGTGCCCTGCCGCGACTTCGAACCTGCTTCGTGCCAGAGACCCCCTTTGTGACTCCCTCCATCTCTCTTTCTTCTCTCTCTAATTGACATTCTCTCTCTCCTTGTTGTTTGACTGAGAATTTTGACTGGGGTTGGGTTTGGGAGTTCTGTTGTTGAACCCCTTTTAATTTGGGGTTGAGCACAGCTAGTGTATATTATTTAATTATTAAGTTTATCATTATTTTGTATTAATGGGTTAAGGATTTGGTTAACTAAGTTTATTTTAGAGATTTTTGGGTTGTGCTTATCTGTTGAACTGGGCCTTAATTGATGGGATGAAAACCCTTCTCTTTCTTCCTTAATTAGGAAGGATGAGTTGGTTTATAACTCAGCAATGGGCCGGGCTCCGACCCAATACATTATTATATAGTGAATTTATCAAGACTATTGGGCCAGATCCATAGGAAATATTAGTGTGTAATATATTGGTATAGCATGTTACATATGTTTTATACTGTTATTTACACTATATATATTATATATAATATAGATATATATATATATATATAGATATAGATATATATATATATCTATATAGATATATTACCTACAAATCGTAATTTTATATATATATATATATAATATATATATATATATAGATATATATAATATATATAATATATATATATATATATATATATTACCTACAAATCGTAATTATAAATTAAGGGATTAGTCTAATAAATATCCTCAATTTTATTTCAAATATTTTTATAAATAAAACTTAGTTTTTAATGTTTTTTCGAACAGTTATATGGATTTAATGCGGTGGTCCCTTCGATTTTAAATTGCGACTATTAAGTCGTTTCCTTTTTCTTGATCTGATTGTCGTACCGAACTCTGATTCTGGACTCCAATATATCAAACTATGCTATTTGGGCTATTCTGGACTCGATGGGACCGTATGTACCATCGTTAGAGACCATCTTGTGGAGCATAGCATCGTACCTATCCTGTGTCGACATGTTCGTGTCGTGCACGTCGACTTCAACAAAATCAAGGCAAGTACATTCTCTGATAGTTTTTATTGCTTTGATATTTACTATATCTATTCTGTTGTAGTGTTTTATTTGATTCTCGACACGAGGATACACGGACTAGTATATATTGGATCCCGTCATGAGATGTTACTCTTGGTCATCCTGTTATACTGGTACATGTCTCGTTCTTGACTATTGTCCTTGTACTTGTATAGACACCGATTCCTAAGGGGATTTGCTACCCTCTTAGAGAATCTCGTGTCGTAACGTGCTATGGTTGGATCCATTATACTACTCAGGGATGGAGAGTTATTAGAGGTTATGTGATCAATACCCCTCCTGTAACTACTTGTGCATAGCTCCACCCTCGCCACACGTAGGGTGTAGCCTGACCTGATTAGTACTGGAATAGTATAGCTTTTCATTTTGGCCGGCCTGATCTCCAGGTTTACCTGTGCTTGTTCTTATGCATAGTCGGTCAAATGGAACAGCCTGATCTGGACCCAAGCCGATCACATAACGCTCTAATATCTCAAGGCACCGTTTATATTTACATTGTACATCAGATTTACCTGTACTGCTTTACATTCTAGTTTTACCTTATATCTCACACCATGACATGATATTCAATCTACCTTGTACTATTTTACTTCCAGTCTTGATATTATGTCTTGTATTTCATTATAACTGTTTTTATAGTATTTGTCAATTCATTAGAACTGCTGTTAGTTTATGTACTTCGCTCTAATCCTGACTAGATACGTTAACAAATATTAGTAATTATTATGCCCCACATTATTGGACTACAAGATGATGCTAGCTGAGACGGATCTCAATATTCTTTTACCGTGATTTGTCTCCCGGGAGTTCTAGGCCCTGGTAGTTTTATTTAGTTTTGTTATTATTTTGCCTCTGATACATTCTGGTCTTGTATATTCATTTGTAGACTCTGTCTATTTTAGTGTTATTGATATCTTTCTATTTCATATTTTCCTTAGTTGCCTGTGGTATGATTTGAGTACATTTATTATCATGGATCATCTAGATATTGTAGATATTTATTGGGTATTTGACAGCGTTCTACCGCCGATACTGCGGTGTAGGCTGGGTGTAGCCCATGTACTCGTGCCCAAATATCCAGGTGCCGGTCGTGACAAGCAGCGATATGGGTATCCCATATACGGAAAAGGGCTTATCCCCCCAGAACTTTTAATTAGATGCAACCTCCCAAGATGATCAGGATCCCGGAGGTGGGATACACGAAAGTACAGCTGTACATGAAGGGGAAGAATTTATCATAGTTGGTGGCCCTAACCCGTCCAAGGTTGCGGATGCGGCAGGAGTCTCTGACTCGTCCAAGAAGAAGGCGGTAACTGATAATAATTCTAGTGAAAATGCGAGGACTAGGTCAGAAAGAGAATAAGAAACAAGGAGATCAATAAAGAGAGCATTCAGCTCACATCCTTAGCTCTGCAGCTAGGCTGCGCCCCTCCATTCTTAATGTTTAAGCTCCTCATCTGGAGTGTGAGGGGGATTGGCAAACAAGCTACTATCAATCGTATCAAGGCTTTGCGTAGAATGCACAATGTGCCTATTCTTGCACACATCCAACCAAAGGTCGGTAAGAACAAACTAATGTCTTTCCAAATGGTTTTGGGATCCAAACAAGCTTTCTCAAATGATAAGGGCAATATTTGGGTGATGTACTCGGAAGATACCAAATCGGTGGTGTTGGATTCTAGCGACCAAGCCATCACAATTTCCTTGACTCATCGGGACCTGCACGACGTGGCTAGGCTTTCGATTCTTCATAGTAGCAATGACAGAAGGGAAAGACAGAATTTGTGGGAAAGACTACTTACTATGCAAAGCTCTCACTTGGGTCCTTGGTTTTGCGGAGGAGATTTTAACTCCATTGCTCAGTTAGAAGAACGAAAAGGAGGAAGGCCTCCCGATCTCTCTTCCATCCATAATTTCATGAATTTTATTATTGCTGCAGGAATAATAGAGCTCCCATTCTCGAAATTTCCCTTCACATGGTTTAATTCTCAGGTGGTGGAGAATAGGCAATGGTCGAGACTTAATAGGGCTCTAGTGAATCAACCTTGGCTAGAGCAAGCAGCGTACTCTAAAGTGGAGCATCTCAACCATGCAGAGTCGAACCACGCCCCTTTTTTAATAACCGTATCCTCTTCCACAGCCAATACCGGTTGGGGTTTTTGTTTTCTATCACTTTGGAAACAATATCCTAACTTTCTGCAAACTGTTGAAGATGCGTGGCGTTCGATTGACCATAGAGACAGCATGGTTCGTATAGGTATCAGATTAGCTGCTACGAGGAAAGGTCCTCAAGGGCTGGAGTTATGAGGCATTCTGTAACTTGTTCGTGGAGGTCAAGTCAGCAAAGGAGGCCGTTATATTGGCGGAACAGAGGTATGATAATGATACTTTTGGCAATGGGAGGGCTCTTCTCTGGGAAGCTCAAGCGCATCTCAAACAAAAGTTGAAGATTGAAACTAATTTTCGGCACCAAAAAGCTAGAGTTAAGTGGGAGAATAAAGGCAATAGGAATACGGCTTTCTTCCATTCATGCACGAAGAGTAAACGCCAACATCTATCTATCCAACAGATTTGTAAGGACGACAACTCAATCACCTCTGATCCAACCAAAATTAAGGAGGAGGCGATCAATTTTTTCTCTGCCTTGTTCCAGAAGGGCTCGATCTTCCCCGACGAGCAATTCCTATCTGTTATCCCTCATCTTATAACGGACGAGGACAACTAGGAGCTGCTTACCGCCCCGACGATGAACTGGAAAGCGTCGTTGAAATGCTCGATAACGGTAGCTCGGCAGGCCCCGACAGATTCAAGGGGGACTTTTTCACTCATTTGTAGAATATTATGAAAGAGAACTTTCGGGAGGCTGCCCAACTCTTCTTTACTGGTCACGAGTATCCTAGAACATTTTCGAGCACAAGCATCGCCCTTATCCCAAAAGTCAACAATCCGATGTCATTTTCGGAATTCAGGCCCATCAGTAATTGTAATTTCACTAATAAGGTTTTTTCTAAAGTCCTATCTATCAGGCTATTGCGTCTTCTCCCAAAGATTATCTCCTCGGAGCAATACAGGTTCGCGCAGGGTCGGGAAATCTCCGACAACATATTGCTAGCGCAGGAGCTTATGGAAGATTTGGGCAACAAGAAGAGAGGCGGCAACATTGCTATTAAGTTGGATTTGATCAAAGCATACGACCTTGATTAGCAATAAATTATTAGGGTGATGAGGCGGTTTGGTTTCAACAATCAATTCATTGATCTGATCTACCACTCCATCAGCAACTGCTAGTTATCTACTATCATCAACGGCGAGGCTTATGATTATTTCAAGTCGTCATGTGGTATTGGCAAGGTGACCCGCTTTCCCCGGCTATTTTCATTATAGCGGCAGAAGCCCTCAGTAGGAACTTTCACCGGCTGGTAACTAATCCTTCTCACACCTACTCCACATATAGTGGTTGTTCGATGATTTCCTACTTGGGGTACGCTGACGATTTCTTAGTGATTTGCTCCGACCAAAAGAGAACGGTCCACAAGGTGATGGATATTCTAGCTACTTTTGAAAGGGTTTCGGGTCTCGCGGTGTCACGACCCGCAACCTAGAGTAAGGGCACGAGACGTGGGTACGTCCAGCCTACGCCGCAGTGTCGGCGGTAGAACGCTGTCCTAGGTCACAACATCTAACAATATAAAGCTAAACAGTTTATACTCCCCGAATGGGGGTGACATAGCAGAAAGTAAACTCAATCACAACTAAGGCAGATGATAAGATAGCAGATAGATAGATAGATAGATAGAACTGCTGAAAAGAAAGGAAATCCCAAGTACAACAGAGAGTCCAAGTGTCTAAGATAAATACATATCCCAAATCCCAAGTATCAATATATACAATCATCCAGAGAGTAAAGTAAATGAAAAATATCTTAGTCTAGAGGTCTGTCATCCACTGCTAGTGGGACCTGCTGCTGGTCCAGGTCCAACATCTCATCTAAGGTAGCACAGTAATAGGTATCCACACCAGCCTCCTCCTCGTCCTCTGTAATATTTTCAACAGGTCCAGTCAGGACAGGAGCGAGCACAATACATCTCAACAGTTCATAGCAGGTTAGAAAATATAAACATACAGTAGAGTAAGATACAGAAAACTGAAAGAAAGTATAGAATGTAAACAGAGAAAGCTGTATGGAAATATATATACTGTAAATAGAGAACTAACAGTGGCTAGTGAGTCAGAGTACAATGTAAACATGTGAATGGCATAGGAGATTCTGGGAACTATACTATGGAGTGATTCTGGGAACTACACTACTTGGATATTATTCACATGTCTACTTCTACTCCCCCGTACCCCCAATCAATACACAAGGATCCAGCCAGGTTATGTTATGATTCCATGCAAAGGCCCACAAGGGGTGATACGTGGATAGCCCATAAATAGGTGATTCTGGGAATGCCCATAAATGGGGTGATTCAGGAAAGACTCTGTGATCATGAGAGTACATGTCACAAGTGATCAATGAACCGTGAAGCATAGTAATACACCATGTAAGTGAAACGCACAGAACATGTAGTATACGATGCTCCCTGAGGGGATAACACCTCAAGAATGGATCCATATAGTACTAATCCGTGTTACCAACGTGACAACATCAAGTAAAGTAATCTAAAGCAGAAAAATAATTCTAACAGGATATGAAATGATCAGAGAATGTACTCGCCTGGTATCTGAGTGTCCAACTGAAAAGTACTATCCGAGGAGTGGTGTCTGGCTCCTATTTAGAACAGCACAAGTCACAACAAGTCCAGAATGGTAAAATAAAGCACTACAATGCATTCTACATGAATCTAGGTCAATCTAGACCAAAGTCAACTCTTGGTCAACTCTGGTCAACCCTAGAAGTCAAACTAGGTCAACTATGGTCAAACTAAGTCTAACAAGTCCAAACTAGGTCAAACAAGTCTACACTAGTCTAGCAAGTCTATTCTAGGTCTAACAAAGCTATACAAGCCCAATCTAGGCTCACTAGTCAAGCAGACACACATATATGCCATAGGCTATATCATGCCTATAGGCCAACCCATAACACATACACAAGTCAAAATCTATATCTAAAACAATACCCTTATTGATATATTTATATAATCTAAAACATAACACATATATATATATATATAATACATATATATAGTACACACACATACACATATTATATGATACTTAAATATATATATACATACATAATCTATACATCCATTGCAAGTATCTATATTAGATACATACAAAATACACAAACTTATATTATTTATATAGATACACATATTATATATTGTATACATTACATTATACATATACCTACATTTAGGAAGATAGGAAATATAGAGAGTGAGTGAGTGAGTGAACAGTGTGAGAGTATGAGGGGGACAACATGTGTGTGACAGAAAACATAGGGTGTGTGTGTATCAGGATTTGTGTGTGTGTGTAATGGTGTGTGAAGAGTGAAATCTGAATGTGTGTGAGAGGAGAACTTAGGTTAGTGAAGAGTGTTCAGTTCAGGGAATCAAGAGGGAACCCCATTTCAGTTTTTACTTAACAAAACTCAGATTTTACATCAATTTCAGTGAGAAAAGAAAGGAAATCAAAAACAGAAATTCTCAGGTTCTTAGCATGTTATAAGTTCAACCAAATCTCAGGTTTTGATATAAAGGAAACCTGATTTTCACAGGCCAACCCATAATACAATACACAGTGACTCAACTCAGGTTTATATCAAAATATTCTCAGTTCATCCCAAATCAATCCAGGGTGCAGGATTTATAAGAACCAGCCCATCTTGATAGTTCAAAATAAAAAGGACATTCATTCATAGGTTCAAACCAACTTAACAGTTTAAACAATGTAACCAACAGTTGACAGGAAATGTGGAGTTTTAGCAATATGTGACATTGCCAATAGCCATCTACTGGAAACTAAATGCAACACTTGGAATCAATCCCTGTGTGTCTCAGACATTGGAAAATGTTGACAGGAATATGTTCTCAGGATTGTATTTCCAGTGAACTAATGAAGGGAACCTGTGTTCCAGGTTTCTAACTCAACTGACAGTGGCTAACAAGTATAGGAAATAGCATTCTAATTAGTGAATCAATTATAGCACAGAAAATTAGTTAATCATCAAATCAAATTCTCAGTTCAAGACAGGGAATCACAAACTCATGCTACATTCTCAGGGAACAACAGTAAACATTCAATTAGAAACTCAATAAAAACTGAATCTGGGAATTGACTTCAATGTCTCAGGATTTCCAGATTTATGAATAGCACGGTGGTTCTCAGCTCAGTGACAAGTGACAGTGATCCTAGTCCCTATTTTCTCAGATATGGGAATGACAAGAACATATGTTCTCAGGTTTGTGTAGATGTGGGTTCACCTATACAACATGTTAATAGTGACAGGTTGTACATGTGTGTGTATGGTATATAGAAAATAGTGTGCAGGAAACTCATGAAGGGGGGGCTGAAACATGCATGTGGGCATGTGTGTTAGCAGGACATGTGTACCAGTGTACAGGAATTTAGGGAGTGTGTGTTACACATAGGAAAAATCATGATACATTGACAGGTAATGTGTAAACCATGACAGGAAAGTGTCCTTATGTCTCAGATTTGTGGAGTGACAAGAATGTGTGAGCTGGTGATGGTGTGACTTCATGGTTGTCAGATTTTAGATTAACAGTGTATCACAGGATTACAACTATGCATTCAATAGGAAAGGATCAATTCATGATACAAACTAAACTAATTTCATTAATCCTAAGGAAGCACATGTGACAGGAATGATTCATAGTGACAGTGAAATAGGGAAACATTCCCATGTTCATGGTGTCTGTGTACATGATGCTCAGGCTTGAAATCCTCAAACAGAACACCAACTCGAAATGAGTGTTGCCACAATCCCCAAGCCAACTCAATGAAGTTACAACACAATTCAACCATTCAATCACAGTTATGGTTATCACCATCTCAGGTTTTAACCCAAATGAAACATTAAATAGGGAGGAATGATTTCAAGATATATCTAATCCATTCGAAAGTGAAATGTGAGACTAAACTCCTTGCTAACCTGTCCTAACATGTTATCAACATATAACCATAATTAAATCACATTAATTACATGATACTTAATCATTAGAAAGTAAATGGAAATGAAGAACAGTGAATTAATGCACTGATACTTAACAGTATCAGGAAAATAGGGGATTCCCATTTCGACATTGAAATAGCAGCTAATAAGTGATGTTAATGGTTGGTAATTAACATTCAATGTGTGCACGTGTCATACACCTAGTTTCGTGTCCAAAAACAGGACACAAGTGTCCAAGAACAAAAGCAAAGACACGCACGAGAATGGCACGGGCTCGCGTGACCAGTGCACGTGTCCGCACGCACCCGACACGCAACCAAGTGACACGAGACTTGGGGAGTGTCGTGTCAGACACTGCCCCGAGCTCCATGTCAAAGGATACGCAACCAAGTGTCCAGAACAACCCACACGAACCCACGAGCAGCAGGACACTGCTGTCCGCGCACGCACAGGCGTGTCCACGAGTCCAGTATGACTCGAACACGACTCGAAACTAGCTCAGTCGCTTAGAAACCCTTAAGCGACACCAAGACACGAATTTCTATTCAAACGCAACTCGAAAACTCGATCGAAATGCCCTTGGTGGCATTTCGTCGAACACCTGCGCACAGAACTGATACGTGTCCGATACGAACACGTACAGGACACGAAAAATGGCAAACCCTATTCCTACAGAACCAGGACACCTAGGGCTAGGTATTTGTGCAAAGAAAACCAAATTTCAATGGGTGGATAGGAATTTTACCTATGGGTGTTCTTCACACAAAAAGCCTCTTCCAAGGAGTTCTTCAAAGCCACCTAAATCCCCAAATTAATTCAAATCTGAGATTTGGCTCCACAATCAGCAAGAGAACATTGATTAGAACACAATGGAAGAAATCCCAATAAAAATGGAGTCCTATTGATTAAACTATGAAGAAAAAATAAATAAAGGCTTACCTAGCCTTAGGAAAATGATGAACTAATAAAAAAAGAGGCATAAATTCCTATGGAGACATTATATAGGCAAGGGGGGGGGGGGGGGGGGGGGGGGGGGGGTCTTGGCTGGCCACTTTAGTTAGGGTTAGGGTTTTTAGGTTTCATCTAAGGGCTAGCAATTAATCAAGGCTAATGGGTGGCCTAAAATCTAGGGCTCTTTCCTAGTTAAGTTGCAAACCACCCTCTTAGCTAAAATGACTCAAACCACTATTCAATACTAACTAAACTCAAAGTGGCTAGCTAAACTAGGCTATGGCTAATCTAGGTTAGGTCCAATCTAGGTTAGGCTAACCAAAATCACATGGCAATAAATAAACTAGTATTTAAATCACACCATTCAAATAAATCATTTTAAATTCCTAATAAAATATATTAAATTCAAATTATTTAAAATGACAAAAATACCCTCAAACTAAAATGATAAATGAAATGCCCTCATCACATGGCTAGGCTCTAGGGTAGACAGTCTCTACGGTTTCACTAGCAAAACACCAAAATCACAAGTCATGATTTTAAATAGTTTTAATATGATTAAAAATCACCAAAAATTATATTATTATTTAAATATCATAATTAAATAAATTAAAATACAAAATTTCAAAATTATCCTCATTTGGAAAACTGGGTGTTACAATCCTACCCACCTTAGAAAAATTTCGTCCTCGAAATTAAGATGATCGCACCCCCTTCTAGGTCAAACATAGTCAAGGGTCAATCACAAGTCAATTTTCTCAACATCCTAGTACTTGGTCATCAGCTGGTCAACTTCCTAGGATTTTACCTATGCTAGCTACCTAGTGTTGGCAACTAGAGATTAGCAAAAGAAAACTCTATAATAGGCTAGCTCTTAACTTTCCAATCCTATCAAGTCGCCCATAACTAAATACCTACAAGCTAAGCACACCAATCCCTAATACCACATATATCTGCTCAAGAACAACAACCCATCACATATATCCTAAGTATATCATCTATATATGTATATGACTGATCAACCAAGGGTTAAAGTAGACTAAACTCATAAGGGACTGAAACAAAGCTTAGAATTAGGCTAAGGATGAATGGTCTGAAACATCAATATAGGCAAAAGGGAATGATGCCAAGGGAACTGAAATATAAGCTAAAGGACAGGACGTTTGGGTCCGCTTGTAAAGTCAAAGTAAAAAGAAACCTACACAGTGACTGAAACATGCCTCTAGATCAACCTGGCCTCTCCTCTATATCTGGCTGAACTAACTACATGCAGGACAGTGGTCTGAAGAAGTGAACCAGACTGGTGTACAGGGAATGCAATAGGCAGTATACCGCAATGAGTGCAGGCTACGTACCAATCAAAATACATTACATATATATACAAACTATATATATTAACCCTCATCACCTCAACTCTACTCAGGGTCTAAAACACACACTCCCTACCACATGCCTATCACTCCAATGAAGGGGTTAGATACTGTAAGGTGTATTGGGACAGAACAGTGAACTGTACCAAGGGGTGAGTACAGGCCCCTAGTATGCATGATACTAATTCTCCAGATATTCAGAATATAGTAAGGGGTTTATGGCTATATTGGTGAGTCAATAGTTGGGTCTGAACTATGGTCCAGTGAAACCTATGATGCAACATGGTAGGTAATAAAATTTGAGTACAGTGAACAACTTGTACAAGTCTGAACCAAAGGGGACAGGGTATCTAGTGAAGGGTCTGCACACTGCCTGTAAAGGTTGATCAACAGGACTGAACTCAACACAAGAGAACTTACTAAAATAGGGAGTGGACCAATATAGGCTAACAACATGTCTATAATCCTATGCAACAATGCCCTATAGATACCAACCAAACCCATGTCTCATATGCCAATCATCTGTAACCTATCTATATATATAGACCTCTCAGTCTCAGCTACAACTATACTCATGGATAGGCTCTGGTTATGGGTGCCTTACTGGAAGAGATAAGGAAAATAATAATAAATCATCAAGGCCGTAAGGCATACTAACATACTATACGTAACTGGTTGATATTATAAATAACATGGGAATCACCTACACTGGGTTACTATTCTAATACCAATGCTAACTATCATCCCCCGGGTACAGGCACTCTACAAGTCACCATATCATTATGTAAGCCCCTGTTTTTCAAAATTCATTTTTAATTAGTGTTAATTAATTTTTTGTGACAAATTAGCCTTAAAATAATTATTTAGATTTTTAGAAATTTTTCTAGAATTTTTAAATAATTTTAAATAAGTTTTATATATTAAAAATATCAATTTGTAATTTATTTAAATGTTTTAATAGCATTTTGTAATTTTTCGAATTGTTTTAATAGTGTTTTGCAATTAATTGAATTGTTAGTATATTAGTTTGTAATTTATAGATTGTTTTAAATAGGGAGTGCAATTTCCTAATTCCTGAGGGACCTAACTGCTAAACCTAAACCCCCCCGTCACTCTCTCTCTCCTCCAGCTCTTCACCCACCCCCGACGACTGCCCCGACCGACTACGACCGGCTGACCCCGCCATTTCCGGCTGCCCCGACCGCCCCCTTTCCCTATAAAACACTCCCCTCTCTCCCCCGACCTAGCTACCACCTCCACGACCACCGACGACCGCCACAGCCCCTCGCTCCTCCACAAAACTCCTAAACCCTAACCCTACTCCGACGAACTCCGCCCAGCCCCACCGTCGACCTTCACCGCCAACCACCACCACCATCCGACGCGCCGTACCAAGCCGCGCCCAGCGCCACCGGAGCGCCGTGACGCCGACGTCTCCTCCGCCGTCCCCGACCTTCGAATCACCCTTCAATTCGTCGGACACGTGAGTGTCAGTGTTCCCCTGTGTCGTGCGTGTCTCGTGTTGGGTCGGAAGTGTTCGCCGTGTCCTGGCGAATACTTTGATAGAACTGGACACGCGAGATTGAACTCGTGCGTGTCGTGCAAACCAAGGACACGAGGATACCTGTGTCCTTAACTGTCAGGACACAGGATGGATTTATATTTTTTTTATATGTTAATTCACTTGTTACTAAATAAAATAAGCTAAACCCTATTCCTAACAAACGGGCCAACTGGCCCACTGGCCAGCGCGCAGTAACTAAACCCCCCCCCCCCCCCCCGCTGGCTCAGGTTCGAGCCCCCCTTTCTGTTTCCTTTTTCTTTTCTTTTCTATTTTCTTTTCTTTTTCTTTTTATTTTGTATTTTTATATATATATATATGTATATATATATTAATATATATATATATGTATATACTGTATTTTAACAGTATTTAATATATATGTATATATTTTATAGTTAGTAAATTTTATATATATATGTTTATATATATATTTTCCTATGTATATATATTATATATATACACTATATTATTAAGTGTATTCTTATATATATATATTTGTATATATATATATATATATATATACTTTATAAATTAAGTATTTTTCCTTATATATCTATATATATCCTTTTAGCATAGGTATGTATATATTCTTTTGTATAACTTTACCTTATTAAAATAATAATATTTATTTTGATTATTACCAAATTGTATTTTTATTGTATTTAAATTACTGCAACCATTTGGTGTCCAAGCCTAGCATGGGTATTTGGACTCAAATGTGTTTTCACACATTCAAGACCTGTACAAGTCATATTGGACTTGATTCATGGCCTTGGATCCTGTATTTGAACTTTGGTTCAAATTATATACATGGACAAAATACGCAGATAATTAATTATTATGTGCATTGCTGTTTTTGATTTTCTAAAAATACTTAAAGTATTGCTAAAATTATGGAAAAATAGTTTTTAGATACTATGTTAAATTAGCTAATTTAGTATAAATTTTGTAGTATTTAATTTACTGTTTTGCCACTAGTTTGGCATATGAAACCAAAACTCATTTTCTGTATACTTAGGAAAACTGATTTTTATAAAATATTTGTACTGGTTGATAAATTCCAGAAAAATTATAATAAATTTCTATGATTAACAAGGATCACCTTGGTACTTTACTTTAAGAAAAACTAGGTTTTTTGTCTACTTCAAAAATTGTTAGAACACAATGATCTTTTGATTTATTTATTGATTAATTACGACTTGTAGCTTTTTGTGTTATTTGGAGTTTTAGTCGTGTTGAACCCCATCCCTCACTAGTGTAAAGACCCTAGAAAGTTAGTTAACATAGTGTGTCACCCCACATTGGTCTCCTATGCCAAGTCATCATTTTGGCTAGGTGCCCAGTCACAAGTCGTGTTTCACCAATTAGTGTCCTAGTGTTTTAGCTTAGTGTAAAACTAAGTTATTATTTTTTACTTCTACAGCGACGAGTTACTGGACATCCATAGCATTGTTATCGCAGCTTGTTTTGTTTTGCTTTGCTAGAGGCAAGTACTTTCTACGAACTTTACATATTGTCACATAAATGAACTGCAAACCCCACCATGTTGAATGCTGATCCTTGGGGTAGCAAGTTAGAATCTCTACATGATATACTTTCAGTTACTACCATGCTTAGAATAGTCTTGATGTATCTCTCACATGATTAGAATATGGGTTATGGGGAAACTGATAGTTGAGTACGTGATCTTGCCCCCTTCTCCGTACGTACGTACCGAGCAAGGTTGACATTTTATATGTATACCTTGTCGTAGGCTTTATCTCAACGCGGATTTGTACGTATGTACATATGTCGCCGTTTCACTTGTACGGAAGTACATTTCATTATGTGCCCCCCCCGCACATTGTACATCTATTGACCGATCACGTACCTGCTACAGTTTTAAACATTACATATACAGCTGTTTCTATGACATATGTATCCTTGCCATGATAGACTATGTGATGCCATGCTTTCCAGTTATTCCTCTCATGTTCATTTCCATGTTTCATATGCTAGTTTGCTAGATTTAGTACTTGCTCCCGTCCTGACAGGATAACGTTGTAGGTGTCCTTACTGAGGAGGAGTTACTCTGCGACTCATATTATGGGACTACTGCCGAGGACCCGGCTCTGCTTTACGAGGATGTTCCTGCGGGGAACCTCGCCTAGTTCTCTTTTGTTTACTTAGACTTTTGAGAGTAGACATGTATTAGACTATATCATTTTGTAACTGGACATGTATCCAGTTTTACATTTCAGTTTACTTGTACTTGGATATTTTACTATATACGACGACTTTTGTGTTTGGAGCATTTATGATTCTTCTTCACTTATAGAACTATTAGCACATTTAGTCTTATCCTGTTGTCTTTAGAACAGCTTACTACGTTTTATCTCAACGTAGGCTGGACATGACTCGGCCTGGCCCAACAATTTGGGTAGCGGGTCGTGACACATTATACTATGAAGGAACTACCTATGAATAAGCTCTACAAAACTAAATATCCCTACTCCTAAGTTATTTACAACAACAGAAGGGTATGATGTCCAAAAACCTTCAAGATACAATCTGATAATCATATGCGTCTGTCCAAAATCATGTTACTCGGAGTCTTCATCATGCTAGTGAGCAAGGCTACGATAATCACAGAGTCTTGACTAAGGTACATACCTCTAGGTCCATGGCATTTAAAATTTTCGTATTGTCGCATGCGACGGCGAAAACCTTAAATTCCCATACCCGAAAATTACATCCAAAATCTGACTACATGTCCTCACTATGCCAACTAACACGACTATTGAAGATTCTAGATCCCATAACTGAGGTGACCTAGCCCATATGAATTTCTCAGAAGAAAAACAACATAACAAAAGAGCAACATGACAAAATTAATCAATCAGCAAGGACAGATGGAATCGGATTTCAGAGGGCGATTCTTTGTGATGCCACTCCCCGGTTATGATATCATATTGGGGATGGACTGGCTTAGCTATGCCCATGCATCTATAGATTGCCATGAGGGTAGTATTTTGTTCAGTCCCCCAGGCACAGCACCATTCAGTGTCAGGAGGACAGGGCCGGAGATCAGCCTAGAGCCGAACTGTTGTGCGACAGTCGGAGACGCAGCACCGCCACACCCTATCATTAGGGAGTTTATGGATGTATTTCCAGAGGATCTTCCAGGACTTCCGCCTGACAGAGATGTGGAGTTTACTATAGATTTAGTGCCGGGTTCATCACCAGTATCCCGGGCTTGCTATAGAGTGAATCCCAAGGAGGCCATAGAGATGAAAGAGCAGATTGATGACCTGTTGAAAAAGGGTTTCATTCGATCCAGTGCTTCTCCATGGGGAGCACCAGTGCTCTTTGTGCCCAAGAAGGATGGTACAGTCCGGTTGTGTATTGACTATCGGGCCTTGAATGCCATCACCATCAAGAACAAATATCATTTGCCCAGGATAGATGATTTGTTCGACCAGTTGAGCGGGGCGAAGGTGTTTTCCAGGATAGACTTGAGATCCGGGTACCACCAGGTGAAGGTTAGGCCAGCAGACATCCAGAAGACGGCGTTCAACACGAAGTACGGGCAGTACGAGTTTCTGGTGATGCCATTTGGTCTCACAAATGCACCAGCTGTCTTTATGAACTTGATGAATAAGACATTTCACCAGTATCTGGATAAGTTCGTCGTGGTGTTTATCGACGACATCCTGATATACTCGAAGACGCCAGAGGAGCATGTAGAGCACTTGCGGATAGTTTTGGGGATTCTGAGGCAGGAGAGGTTGTTTGCCAAATTGCCGAAGTACGAGTTCTTTTTAGACCGAGTGGAGTTTCTCGGCCATGTAGTCACTGGAGATGGAATCTCGGTGGATCCCAGGAAGATTGCTGCCGTTGAGACGTGGAAGGCTCCGACGTCAGTTTCAGAGATCAGGAGCTTTCTGGGTTTAGCAGGCTATTACAGAAAGTTCGTCCAGGACTTTGCTAGGATAGCTGAACCCATGACAAAGCTGACGCGGAAGGACGCAGAGTACATCTGGTCAGAGGACTGCCAGACGGCATTTGAGGAGCTGAAGAGGAGGCTGACGACCGCTCCAGTTCTGACTTTACCTTCAGGTTCTGGAGGTTTCACCATATACAGTGATGCTTCTGGGAAGGGGCTAGGATGTGTTCTACAGCAGCATGGGAAAGTAATTGCTTATTCATCTAGGCAATTGCGGACTCATGAGAGGAATTATCCTACCCATGACCTCGAGTTAGCTGCGGTGATCTTTGCACTCAAGTTATGGAAACATTACTTATGCGGAGAGCGTGTGGAAATCTTCACTGACCACAAAAGCTTGAAGTATGTGTTCACGCAGAAAGAGCTGAACATGAGGCAAAGACGATGGTTGGAGTTGATGAAGGACTTCGACATCGATTTACAGTATCACCCCGGAAAGGCAAATGTGGTGGCGGATGCGCTGAGCAGGCATCCGATGGCATGGTACCTGATGATTGATCGGCATTTGCGGGAGGATCTGGAGAAGCTCGGTATTGAGCTAGTTCGTCCAGGATCAGTGATACAGATGATGGCGCTTGACATTCAGTCAGGTTTGATGGAGCAGACAGTCTACAGATGAGAGCCTTCGCAGACTTTGACCCCAGGCATTAGCTGGATTGCTGGATGACTTCACTATAGCAGAGGATGGATCCTTGAGGCATGGCAGCCGATTGTGCGTGCCGAAGGGAGATCTAGTAGAGGCAGTCTTGCAGGAGGCGCACCGATCGAGATATTCTATTCACCCTGGTGCTAACAAGATGTACCGTGACTTGCGGGAACATCTTTGGTGGCACGGGATGAAGAGGGATGTATCACGTTTCATCTCGAGATGCCTAGTTTGCCAGCAGGTCAAGGCGGAGCGCCAGAGGCCAGCTGGTTTGTTGCAGCCGTTACCCATTCCTGAGTGGAAGTGGGAACATATTACGATGGACTTCGTTTCAGGGCTTCCTCGTTCCCAAGGAGGGAAGGATGCCATCTGGGTCATCGTAGATAGGCTGACGAAGTGTGCGCACTTCATACCCTTCAAGGTGGGGCTTTCCACCGAGAAGTTGGCGGAGCTATACATGCAGCAGATAGTTCGCCTACACGGAGTGCCGGTGAGCATCGTGTCAGACAGAGACAGCAGATTTACATCCCACTACTGGAGGAGCTTGCAGGAGGAGTTGGGCAGTAGGCTCAAGTTCAGTACGGCGTACCACCCGCAGACAGATGGGCAGTCCGAGAGGACGATACAGACACTGGAGGATATGCTGAGGACTTGCGTGCTGGACTTCGGAGGATCATGGGAGAGCCATCTGCACTTGGTAGAGTTTTCATACAACAACAGCTACCAGGCCAGTATTGGTATGTCTTCTTTCGAGGCGCTATATGGACGACGATGCCGGACACCGCTCTTTTGGGATGATGTCGGAGACAGAGTTATGCTTGGGCCAGAGATGATCACGGATGCAGCAGAGAAAGTCGGGATGATCAGAGACAGGCTCAGAGTAGCTCAGGACAGGCAGAAACACTGGGCTGACGCTAGTCGCAGGCCGATGGAGTTCGCAGACGGTGATATGGTGCTAGTGAAGATATCACCTACTCGAGGGACGATCCGGTTCGGACGAGGAGGGAAGCTGAGCCCCAGATACATCGGACCATTCGAGGTGCTTGGCAGGATCGGAGAGGTAGCTTACAGGGTTGCACTTCCACCCAACCTAGCAGGAGTTCACGACGTCTTTCACGTATCTCAACTGAGGAGATATGTTCCAGACCCCAGTCATGTGCTAGATCATTCAGAGTTGGAGGTCGGACCGAGCCTTACAGTTTCTGAGCAGCCAGTGAAGATATTAGACCGGAGAGAGAAGAGGCTGAGGAACAAGGTTATACCCCTAGTGCGAGTAGCTTGGAGCCGTCACTCCCCAGGTGAATCTACTTGG
The DNA here is from genome assembly GCA_029216955.1 of Iris pallida. Taxonomy (NCBI): domain Eukaryota; kingdom Viridiplantae; phylum Streptophyta; class Magnoliopsida; order Asparagales; family Iridaceae; genus Iris; species Iris pallida. Next base: position 67,817 of record JANAVB010008689.1, on the reverse strand, counting down.
GAGAGGGAGTCGGACATGAGGGAGAGATACCCTTACTTGTTCGATCCAACCGCTGCGAGGGAACCACCCGTTCCCGCTTGATACCCTAGAGGTTAGTTTCGATCGCAGCCTTAGTCATTTTGATTGCAATACTTGCTATGTTAGAATATTGTCGGGTCTTCAATCCTTGTGAATTTCGAGGACGAAATTTTTCAAGGAGGTAAGACTTGTAAGCCCCTGTTTTTCAAAATTCATTTTTAATTAGTGTTAATTAATTTTTAGTGACAAATTAGCCTTAAAATAATTATTTAGATTTTTAGGAATTTTTTAGAATTTTTAAATGATTTTAAATAAGTTTTATATATTAAAAATATCAATTTGTAATTTATTTAAATATTTTAATAGCATTTTATAATTTTCCGAATTGTTTTAATAGTGTTTTGCAATTAATTGAATTGTTAGTATATTAGTTTGTAATTTATAGATTGTTTTAAATAGGGAGTGCAATTTTCTAATTCCTGAGGGACCTAACTGCTAAACCTAAACCCCCCCGTCACTCTCTCTCTCCTCCAGCTCTTCACCCACCCCCGACGACTGCCCCGACCGACTACGACCGGCTGACCCCGCCTTTTTCGGCTGCCCCGACCGCCCCCTTTCCCTATAAAACACTCCCCTCTCTCCCCCGACCTAGCTACCACCTCCACGACCACCGACGACCGCCACAGCCCCTCGCTCCTCCACAAAACTCCTAAACCCTAACCCTACTCCGACGAACTCCGCCCAGCCCCACCGTCGACCTTCACCGCCAACTACCACCACCATCCGACGCGCCGCACCAAGCCGCGCCCAGCGCCACCGGAGCGCCGTGACGCCGACGTCTCCTCCGCCGTCCCCGACCTTCGAATCACCCTTCAATTCGTCGGACACGTGAGTGTCAGTGTTCCCCTGTGTCGTGCGTGTCTCGTGTTGGGTCGGAAGTGTTCGCCGTGTCCTGGCGAATACTTTGATAGAACTGGACACGCGAGATTGAACTCGTGCGTGTCGTGCAGACCAAGGACACGAGGATACCTGTGTCCTTAACTGTCAGGACACATTATGGTTTTTATATTTTTTTATATGTTAATTCACTTGTTACTAAATAAAATAAGCTAAACCCTATTCCTAACAAACGGGCCAACTGGCCCACTGGCCAGCGCGCAGTAACTAACCCCCCCCCCCCCCCCCCCCGCTGGCTCAGGTTCGAGCCCCCCTTTCTGTTTCCTTTTTCTTTTCTTTTCTGTTTTCTTTTCTTTTTCTTTTTATTTTGTATTTTTATATATATATATATATGTATATATATATTAATATATATATATATATGTATATACTGTATTTTAACAGTATTTAATATATATGTATATATTTTATAGTTAGTAAATTTTATATATATATGTTTATATATATATTTTCCTATGTATATATATATTATATATATATACACTATATTATTAAGTGTATTCTTATATATATATATATATATTTGTATATATATATATATATACTTTATAAATTAAGTATTTTTCCTTATATATCTATATATATCCTTTTAGCATAGGTATGTATATATTCTTTTGTATAACTTTACCTTATTAAAATAATAATATTTATTTTGATTATTACCAAATTGTATTTTTATTGTATTTAAATTACTGCAACCATTTGGTGTCCAAGCCTAGCAGGGGTATTTGGGCTCAAATGTGTTTTCACACATTCAAGACCTGTACAAGTCATATTGGACTTGATTCATGGCCTTGGGTCCTGTATTTGAACTTTGGTTCAAATTATATACATGGACAAAATACGCAGATAATTAATTATTGTGTGCATTGCTGTTTTTGATTTTCTAAAAATACTTAAAGTATTGCTAAAATTATGGAAAAATAGTTTTTAGATACTATGTTAAATTAGCTAATTTAGTATAAATTTTGTAGTATTTAATTTACTGTTTTGCCACTAGTTTGGCATATGAAACCAAAACTCATTTTCTGTATACTTAGGAAAACTGATTTTTATAAAATATTTGTACTGGTTGATAAATTCCAGAAAAATTATAATAAATTTCTATGATTAACAAGGATCACCTTGGTACTTTACTTTAAGAAAAACTAGGCTTTTTGTCTACTTCAAAAATTGTTAGAACACAATGATCTTTTGATTTATTTATTGATTAATTACGACTTGTAGCTTTTTGTGTTATTTGGAGTTTTAGTCGTGTTGAACCCCATCCCTCACTAGTGTAAAGACCCTAGAAAGTTAGTTAACATAGTGTGTCACCCCACATTGGTCTCCTATGCCAAGTCATCATTTTGGCTAGGTGCCCAGTCACAAGTCGTGTTTCACCAATTAGTGTCCTAGTGTTTTAGCTTAGTGTAAAACTAAGTTATTATTTTTTACTTCTACAGCGACGAGTTACTGGACATCCATAGCATTGTTATCGCAGCTTGTTTTGTTTTGCTTTGCTAGAGGCAAGTACTTTCTACGAACTTTACATATTGTCACATAAATGAACTGCAAACCCCACCATGTTGAATGCTGATCCTTGGGGTAGCAAGTTAGAATCTCTACATGATATACTTTCAGTTACTACCATGCTTAGAATAGTCTTGATGTATCTCTCACATGATTAGAATATGGGTTATGGGGAAACTGATAGTTGAGTACGTGATCTTGCCCCCTTCTCCGTACGTACGTACCGAGCAAGGTTGACATTTTATATGTATACCTTGTCGTAGGCTTTATCTCAACGCGGATTTGTACGTATGTACATCTGTCGCCGTTTCACTTGTACGGAAGTACATTTCATTATGTGCCCCCCCGCACATTGTACATCTATTGACCGATCACGTACCTGCTACAGTTTTAAACATTACATATACAACTGTTTCTATGACATATGTATCCTTGCCATGATAGACTATGTGATGCCATGCTTTCCAGTTATTCCTCTCATGTTCATTTCTATGTTTCATATGCTAGTTTGCTAGATTTAGTACTTGCTCCCGTCCTGACAGGATAACGTTGTATGTGTCCTTACTGAGGAGGAGTTACTCTGCGACTCATATTATGGGACTACTGCCGAGGACCCGGCTCTGCTTTACGAGGATGTTCCTGCGGGGAACCTCGCCTAGTTGTCTTTTGTTTACTTAGACTTTTGAGAGTAGACATGTATTAGACTATATCATTTTGTAACTGGACATGTATCCAGTTTTACATTTCAGTTTACTTGTACTTGGATATTTTACTATATACGACGACTTTTGTGTTTGGAGCATTTATGATTCTTCTTCACTTATAGAACTATTAGCACATTTAGTCTTATCCTGTTGTCTTTAGAACAGCTTACTACGTTTTATCTCAACGTAGGCTGGACATGACTCGGCCTGGCCCAACAATTTGGGTAGCGGGTCGTGACACATTATACTATGAAGGAACTACCTATGAATAAGCTCTACAAAACTAAATATCCCTACTCCTAAGTTATTTACAACAACAGAAGGGTATGATGTCCAAAAACCTTCAAGATACAATCTGATAATCATATGCGTCTGTCCAAAATCATGTTACTCGGAGTCTTCATCATGCTAGTGAGCAAGGCTACGATAATCACAGAGTCTTGACTAAGGTACATACCTCTAGGTCCATGGCATTTAAAATTTTCGTATTGTCGCATGCGACGGCGAAAACCTTAAATTCCCATACCCGAAAATTACATCCAAAATCTGACTACATGTCCTCACTATGCCAACTAACACGACTATTGAAGATTCTAGATCCCATAACTGAGGTGACCTAGCCCATATGAATTTCTCAGAAGAAAAACAACATAACAAAAGAGCAACATGACAAAATTAATCAATCAGCAAGGACAGATGGAATCGGATTTCAGAGGGCGATTCTTTGTGATGCCACTCCCCGGTTATGATATCATATTGGGGATGGACTGGCTTAGCTATGCCCATGCATCTATAGATTGCCATGAGGGTAGTATTTTGTTCAGTCCCCCAGGCACAGCACCATTCAGTGTCAGGAGGACAGGGCCGGAGATCAGCCTAGAGCCGAACTGTTGTGCGACAGTCGGAGACGCAGCACCGCCACACCCTATCATTAGGGAGTTTATGGATGTATTCCCAGAGGATCTTCCAGGACTTCCGCCTGACAGAGATGTGGAGTTTACTATAGATTTAGTGCCGGGTTCATCACCAGTATCCCGGGCTTGCTATAGAGTGAATCCCAAGGAGGCCATAGAGATGAAAGAGCAGATTGATGACCTGTTGAAAAAGGGTTTCATTCGATCCAGTGCTTCTCCATGGGGAGCACCAGTGCTCTTTGTGCCCAAGAAGGATGGTACAGTCCGGTTGTGTATTGACTATCGGGCCTTGAATGCCATCACCATCAAGAACAAATATCCTTTGCCCAGGATAGATGATTTGTTCGACCAGTTGAGCGGGGCGAAGGTGTTTTCCAGGATAGACTTGAGATCCGGGTACCACCAGGTGAAGGTTAGGCCAGCAAACATCCAGAAGACGGCGTTCAACACGAAGTACGGGCAGTACGAGTTTCTGGTGATGCCATTTGGTCTCACAAATGCGCCAGCTGTCTTTATGAACTTGATGAATAAGACATTTCACCAGTATCTGGATAAGTTCGTCGTGGTGTTTATCGACGACATCCTGATATACTCGAAGACGCCAGAGGAGCATGTAGAGCACTTGCGGATAGTTTTGGGGATTCTGAGGCAGGAGAGGTTGTTTGCCAAATTGCCGAAGTGCGAGTTCTTTTTAGACCGAGTGGAGTTTCTCGGCCATGTAGTCACTGGAGATGGAATCTCGGTGGATCCCAGGAAGATTGCTGCCGTTGAGACGTGGAAGGCTCCGACGTCAGTTTCAGAGATCAGGAGCTTTCTGGGTTTAGCAGGCTATTACAGAAAGTTCGTCCAGGACTTTGCTAGGATAGCTGAACCCATGACAAAGCTGACGCGGAAGGACGCAGAGTACATCTGGTCAGAGGACTGCCAGACGGCATTTGAGTAGCTGAAGAGGAGGCTGACGACCGCTCCAGTTCTGACTTTACCTTCAGGTTCTGGAGGTTTCACCATATACAGTGATGCTTCTGGGAAGGGGCTAGGATGTGTTCTACAGCAGCATGGGAAAGTAATTGCTTATTCATCTAGGCAATTGCAGACTCATGAGAGGAATTATCCTACCCATGACCTCGAGTTAGCTGCGATGATCTTTGCACTCAAGTTATGGAAACATTACTTATACGGAGAGCGTGTGGAAATCTTCACTGACCACAAAAGCTTGAAGTATGTGTTCACGCAGAAAGAGCTGAACATGAGGCAAAGACGATGGTTGGAGTTGATGAAGGACTTCGACATCGATTTACAGTATCACCCCGGGAAGGCAAATGTGGTGGCGGATGCGCTGAGCAGGCATCCGATGGCATGGTACCTGATGATTGATCGGCATTTGCGGGAGGATCTGGAGAAGCTCGGTATTGAGCTAGTTCGTCCAGGATCAGTGATACAGATGATGGCGCTTGACATTCAGTCAGGTTTGATGGAGCAGATCCGGGAGGCACAATCTACAGATGAGAGCCTTCGCAGACTTTGACCCCAGGCATTAGCTGGATTGCTGGATGACTTCACTATAGCAGAGGATGGATCCTTGAGGCATGGCAGCCGATTGTGCGTGCCGAAGGGAGATCTAGTAGAGGCAGTCTTGCAGGAGGCGCACCGATCGAGATATTCTATTCACCCTGGTGCTAACAAGATGTACCGTGACTTGCGGGAACATCTTTGGTGGCACGGGATGAAGAGGGATGTATCACGTTTCATCTCGAGATGCCTAGTTTGCCAGCAGGTCAAGGCGGAGCGCCAGAGGCCAGCTGGTTTGTTGCAGCCGTTACCCATTCCTGAGTGGAAGTGGGAACATATTACGATGGACTTCGTTTCAGGGCTTCCTCGTTCCCAAGGAGGGAAGGATGCCATCTGGGTCATCGTAGATAGGCTGACGAAGTGTGCGCACTTCATACCCTTCAAGGTGGGGCTTTCCACCGAGAAGTTGGCGGAGCTATACATGCAGCAGATAGTTCGCCTACACGGAGTGCCGGTGAGCATCGTGTCAGACAGAGACAGCAGATTTACATCCCACTACTGGAGGAGCTTGCAGGAGGAGTTGGGCCTACGGCGTACCACCTGCAGACAGATGGGCAGTCCGAGAGGACGATACAGACACTGGAGGATATGCTGAGGACTTGCGTGCTGGACTTCGGAGGATCATGGGAGAGCCATCTGCACTTGGTAGAGTTTTCATACAACAACAGCTACCAGGCCAGTATTGGTATGTCTTCTTTCGAGGCGCTATATGGACGACGATGCCGGACACCGCTCTTTTGGGATGATGTCGGAGACAGAGTTATGCTTGGGCCAGAGATGATCACGGATGCAGCAGAGAAAGTCGGGATGATCAGAGACAGGCTCAGAGTAGCTCAGGACAGGCAGAAACACTGGGCTGACGCTAGTCGCAGGCCGATGGAGTTCGCAGACGGTGATATGGTGCTAGTGAAGATATCACCTACTCGAGGGACGATCCGGTTCGGACGAGGAGGGAAGCTGAGCCCCAGATACATCGGGCCATTCGAGGTGCTTGGCAGGATCGGAGAGGTAGCTTACAGGGTTGCACTTCCACCCAACCTAGCAGGAGTTCACGACGTCTTTCACGTATCTCAACTGAGGAGATATGTTCCAGACCCCAGTCATGTGCTAGATCATTCAGAGTTGGAGGTCGGACCGAGCCTTACAGTTTCTGAGCAGCCAGTGAAGATATTAGACCGGAGAGAGAAGAGGCTGAGGAACAAGGTTATACCCCTAGTGCGAGTAGCTTGGAGCCGTCACTCCCCAGGTGAATCTACTTGGGAGAGGGAGTCGGACATGAGGGAGAGATACCCTTACTTGTTCGATCCAACCGCTGCGAGGGAACCACCCGTTCCCGCTTGATACCCTAGAGGTTAGTTTCGATCGCAGCCTTAGTCATTTTGATTGCAATACTTGCTATGTTAGAATATTGTCGGGTCTTCAATCCTTGTGAATTTCGAGGATGAAATTTTTCAAGGAGGTAAGACTTGTAAGCCCCTGTTTTTCAAAATTCATTTTTAATTAGTGTTAATTAATTTTTAGTGACAAATTAGCCTTAAAATAATTATTTAGATTTTTAGAAATTTTTTAGAATTTTAAAATGATTTTAAATAATTTTTATATATTAAAAATATCAATTTGTAATTTATTTAAATATTTTAATAGCATTTTATAATTTTCCGAATTGTTTTAATAGTGTTTTGCAATTAATTGAATTGTTAGTATATTAGTTTGTAATTTATAGATTGTTTTAAATAGGGAGTGCAATTTCCTAATTCCTGAGGGACCTAACTGCTAAACCTAAACCCCCCCCGTCACTCTCTCTCTCCTCCAGCTCTTCACCCACCCCCGACGACTGCCCCGACCGACTACGACCGGCTGACCCCGCCTTTTCCGGCTGCCCCGACCGCCCCCTTTCCCTATAAAACACTCCCCTCTCTCCCCCGACCTAGCTACCACCTCCACGACCACCGACGACCGCCACAGCCCCTCAATCCTCCACAAAACTCCTAAACCCTAACCCTACTCCGACGAACTCCACCCAGCCCCACCATCGACCTTCACCGCCAACCACCACCACCATCCGACGCGCCGCACCAAGCCGCGCCCAGCGCCACCGGAGCGCCGTGACGCCGACGTCTCCTCCGCCGTCCCCGACCTTCGAATCACCCTTCAATTCGTCGGACACGTGAGTGTCAGTGTTCCCCTGTGTCGTGCGTGTCTCGTGTTGGGTCGGAAGTGTTCGCCGTGTCCTGGCGAATACTTTGATAGAACTGGACACGCGAGATTGAACTCGTGCGTGTCGTACAGACCAAGGACACGAGGATACCTGTGTCCTTAACTGTCAGGACACAGGATGGTTTTTATATTTTTTTTATATGTTAATTCACTTGTTACTAAATAAAATAAGCTAAACCCTATTCCTAACAAACGGGCCAACTGGCCCACTGGCCAGCGCGCAGTAACTAAACCCCCCCCGCTGGCTCAGGTTCGAGCCCCCCTTTCTGTTTCCTTTTTCTTTTCTTTTCTGTTTTCTTTTCTTTTTCTTTTTATTTTGTATTTTTATATATATATATATGTATATATATTAATATATATATATATATATATATATATGTATATACTGTATTTTAACAGTATTTAATATATATGTATATATTTTATAGTTAGTAAATTTTATATATATATGTTTATATATATATTTTCCTATGTATATATATATTATATATATATACACTATATTATTAAGTGTATTCTTATATATATATATATATATATATATATATATATATATATATATATATATATATATATATATATATATATATATATATTTGTATATATATATATATATATATATATATATATATATATATATATATATATATACTTTATAAATTAAGTATTTTTCCTTATATATCTATATATATCCTTTTAGCATAGGTATGTATATATTCTTTTGTATAACTTTACCTTATTAAAATAATAATATTTATTTTGATTATTACCAAATTGTATTTTTATTGTATTTAAATTACTGCAACCATTTGGTGTCCAAGCCTAGCATGGGTATTTGGGCTCAAATGTGTTTTCACACATTCAAGACCTGTACAAGTCATATTGGACTTGATTCATGGCCTTGGGTCCTGTATTTGAACTTTGGTTCAAATTATATACATGGACAAAATACGCAGATAATTAATTATTGTGTGCATTGCTGTTTTTGATTTTCTAAAAATACTTAAATTATTGCTAAAATTATGGAAAAATAGTTTTTAGATACTATGTTAAATTAGCTAATTTAGTATAAATTTTGTAGTATTTAATTTACTGTTTTGCCACTAGTTTGGCATATGAAACCAAAACTCATTTTCTGTATACTTAGGAAAACTGATTTTTATAAAATATTTGTACTGGTTGATAAATTCCAGAAAAATTATAATAAATTTCTATGATTAACAAGGATCACCTTGGTACTTTACTTTAAGAAAAACTAGGCTTTTTGTCTACTTCAAAAATTGTTAGAACACAATGATCTTTTGATTTATTTATTGATTAATTACGACTTGTAGCTTTTTGTGTTATTTGGAGTTTTAGTCGTGTTGAACCCCATCCCTCACTAGTGTAAAGACCCTAGAAAGTTAGTTAACATAGTGTGTCACCCCACATTGGTCTCCTATGCCAAGTCATCATTTTGGCTAGGTGCCCAGTCACAAGTCGTGTTTCACCAATTAGTGTCCTAGTGTTTTAGCTTAGTGTAAAACTAAGTTATTATTTTTTACTTCTACAGCGACGAGTTACTGGACATCCATAGCATTGTTATCGCAGCTTGTTTTATTTTGCTTTGCTAGAGGCAAGTACTTTCTACGAACTTTACATATTGTCACATAAATGAACTGCAAACCCCACCATGTTGAATGCTGATCCTTGGGGTAGCAAGTTAGAATCTCTACATGATATACTTTCAGTTACTACCATGCTTAGAATAGTCTTGATGTATCTCTCATATGATTAGAATATGGGTTATGGGGAAACTGATAGTTGAGTACGTGATCTTGCCCCCTTCTCCGTACGTACGTACCGAGCAAGGTTGACATTTTATATGTATACCTTGTCGTAGGCTTTATCTCAACGCGGATTTGTACGTATGTACATCTGTCGCCGTTTCACTTGTACGGAAGTACATTTCATTATGTGCCCCCCCGCACATTGTACATCTATTGACCGATCACGTACCTGCTACAGTTTTAAACATTACATATACAGCTGTTTCTATGACATATGTATCCTTGCCATGATAGACTATGTGATGCCATGCTTTCCAGTTATTCCTCTCATGTTCATTTCCATGTTTCATATGCTAGTTTGCTAGATTTAGTACTTGCTCCCGTCCTGACAGGATAACGTTGTAGGTGTCCTTACTGAGGAGGAGTTACTCTGCGACTCATATTATGGGACTACTGTCGAGGACCCGGCTCTGCTTTACGAGGATGTTCCTGTGGGGAACCTCGCCTAGTTGTCTTTTGTTTACTTAGACTTTTGAGAGTAGACATGTATTAGACTATATCATTTTGTAACTGGACATGTATCCAGTTTTACATTTCAGTTTACTTGTACTTGGATATTTTACTATATACGACGACTTTTGTGTTTGGAGCATTTATGATTCTTCTTCACTTATAGAACTGTTAGCACATTTAGTCTTATCCTGTTGTCTTTAGAACAGCTTACTACGTTTTATCTCAACGTAGGCTGGACATGACTCGGCCTGGCCCAACAATTTGGGTAGCGGGTCGTGACACATTATACTATGAAGGAACTACCTATGAATAAGCTCTACAAAACTAAATATCGCTACTCCTAAGTTATTTACAACAACAGAAGGGTATGATGTCCAAAAACCTTCAAGATACAATCTGATAATCATATGCGTCTGTCCAAAATCATGTTACTCGGAGTCTTCATCATGCTAGTGAGCAAGGCTACGATAATCACAGAGTCTTGACTAAGGTACATACCTCTAGGTCCATGGCATTTAAAATTTTCGTATTGTCGCATGCGACGGCGAAAACCTTAAATTCCCATACCCGAAAATTACATCCAAAATCTGACTACATGTCCTCACTATGCCAACTAACACGACTATCGAAGATTCTAGATCCCATAACTGAGGTGACCTAGCCCATATGATTTTCTCAGAAGAAAAACAACATAACAAAAGAGCAACATGACAAAATTAATCAATCAGCAAGGACAGATGGAATCGGATTTCAAGGTAGTTATAAAAGACAATTGCGAAAATGGAATCAAGAAGAACGGAACTTGCAGCAAGATCTCCAATGGTCTGTGCATCCTCGACTGTTCTGACGATAGCTCGCCCTGCTGGTTTTCCCTGGTCTGCTGCTGATGCTGCAAGAACCGCTGCTGCTGAAAAAAAATCGGGAATGACGGGAGAAAGTCTTTGTACAGGCAGAGGTGCACCTCCAATGTAGCAGAAATGCCAACCTGAGTCGGCACAACAGAAACTGCGGTCTCGAGGCCCTGATGAACAGGACGAGAGGTAGCCAGCCTCTCGATAGTATTCCCCGGACCGGAGCGATGAGATCGTGTCTTCATAACCATCATAAAGACAGATCAAAACAAGAAGTAATTTATGAGAATGAAGCGAAAATTCAAGGGAGGACAGTTTATATTCAAGGGAAGTCAATAAGCAATAATTTAGATAAAAGAAATCTTATTAAGAGTTTTCCTAGTGTGATTGAGTACCCTCAAATATCCTAATCCTACTACAGGCTGTAGTGATACTCTAGTTCGAATACCACTAAAAATGTGTCACGACCCACACCCTAGATTAAGGGCACGAGACGTGGGTACGTCCAGCCTCCGCCGCAGTGTCGGCAGTAGAACGCTGTCCTAGGTCACAACATCTAACAATATAAAGCTAAACAGTTTATACTCCCCGAATGGGGGTGACATAGCAGAAAGTAAACTCAATCACAACTAAGGCAGATGATAAGAAAGCAGATAGATAGAACTGCTGAAAAGAAAGGAAATCCCAAGTACAACAGAGAGTCTAAGTGTCTAAGATAAATACATATCCCAAATCCCAAGTATCAATATATACAATCATCTAGAGAGTAAAGTAAATGAAAAACATCCTAGTCTAGAGGTGTGTCATCCACTGCTAGTGAGACCTGCTGCTGGTCCAGGTCCAACATCTCATCTAAGGTAGCACCGTAATAGGTATCCACACCAGCCTCCTCCTCGTCCTCTGTAATATTTTCAACAGGTCCAGTCAGGACAGGAGCGAGCACAATACATCTCAACAGTTCATAGCAGATTAGAAAATATAAACATGCAGTAGAGTAAGATACAGGAAACTGAAAGAAAGTATAGAATGTAAACAGAGAAAGCTGTAATGGAAATATATATACTGTAAATAGAGAACTAACAGTGGCTAGTGAGTCAGAGTACAATGTAAACATGTGAATGGCATAGGAGATTCTGGAAACTACACTATGGAGTGATTCTGGGAACTACACTACTTGGATATTATTCACATGTCTACTTCTACTCCCCCGTACCCCCAATCAATACACAAGGATCCAGCCAGGTTATGTTATGATTCCATGCAAAGGCCCACAAGGGGTGATACGTGGATAGCCCATAAATGGGTGATTCTGGGAATGCCCATAAATAGGGTGATTCAGGGAAGACTCTGTGATCATGAGAGTACATGTCACAAGTGATCAATGAACCGTGAAGCATAGTGATACACCATGTAAGTGAAACGCACAGAACATGTAGTATACGATGCTCCCTGAGGGGATAACATCTCAAGAATGGATCCATATAGTACTAATTCGTGTTACCAATGTGACATCATCAAGTAAAAGTAATCTAAAGCAGGAAAATAATTCTAACAGGATATGAAATGATCAGAGATTGTACTCGCCTGGTATCTGAGTGTCCAACTGAAAAGTACTGTCCGAGGAGTGGTGTCTGGCTCCTATTTAGAACAGCACAAGTCACAACAAGTCGAGAATGGTAAAATGAAGCACTACAATGCATTCTACATGAATCTAGGTCAATCTAGGCCAAAGTCAACTTTTGGTCAACTCTGGTCAACCCTAGAAGTCAAACTAGGTCAACTATGGTCAAACTAAGTCTAACAAGTCCAAACTAGGTCAAACAAGTCTACACTAGTCTAGCAAGTCTATTCTAGGTCTAACAAAGCTATACAAGCCCAATCTAGGCTCACTAGTCAAGCAGACACACATATATGCCATAGGCTATATCATGCCTATAGGCCAACCCATAACACATACACAAGTCAAAATCTATATCTAAAACAATACCCTTATTGATATATTTATATAATCTAAAACATAACACACACACACACATATATATATATATATATATATATATATATATATATATATATATATATATATATATATATATATATATATATATATATAAAATACATATATATAGTACACACACATACACATATTATATGATACTTAAATATATATACATACATAATCTATACATCCATTGCAAGTATCTATATTAGATACATACATAATACCCAAACTTATATTATTTATATAGATACACATATTATATATTGTATACATTACATTATACATATACCTACATTTAGGAAGATAGGAAATATAGAGAGTGAGTGAGTGAGTGAACAGTGTGAGAGTATGAGGGGGACAACATGTGTGTGACAGAAAACACAGGGTGTGTGTGTGTGTGTATCAGAATTTGTGTGTGTGTGTGTAATGGTGTGTGAAGAGTGAAATCTGAATGTGTGTGAGAGGAGAACTTAGGTTAGTGAAGAGTGTCCAGTTCAGGGAATCAAGAGGGAATCCCATTTCAGTTTTTACTTAACAAAACTCAGATTTTACATCAATTTCAGTGAGAAAAGAAAGGAAATCAAAAACAGAAATTCTCAGGTTCTTAGCATGTTATAAGTTCAACCAAATCTCAGGTTTTGACATAAAGGAAACCTGATTTTCACAGGCCAACCCATAATACAATACACAGTGACTCAACTCAGGTTTATATCAAAATATTCTCAGTTCATCCCAAATCAATCCAGGGTGCAGGATTTATAAGAACCAGCCCATCTTGATAGTTCAAAATAAAAAGGACATTCATTCATAGGTTCAAACCAACTTAACAGTTTAAACAATGTAACCAACAGTTGACAGGAAATGTGGAGTTTTAGCAATATGTGACAGTGCCAATAGCCATCTACTGGAAACTAAATGCAACACTTGGAATCAATCCCTGTGTGTCTCAGACATTGGAAAATGTTGACAGGAATATGTTCTCAGGATTGTATTTCCAGTGAACTAATGAAGGGAACCTGTGTTCCAGGTTTCTAACTCAAGTGACAGTGGCTAACAAGTATAGGAAATAGCATTCTAATTAGTGAATCAATTATAGCACAGAAAATCAGTTAATCATCAAATCAAATTCTCAGTTCAAGACAGGGAATCACAAACTCATGCTACATTCTCAGGGAACAACAGTAAACATTCAATTAGAAACTCAATAAAAACTGAATCTGGGAATTGACTTCAATGTCTTAGGATTTCCAGATTTATGAATAGCACGGTGGTTCTCAGCTCAGTGACAAGTGACAGTGATCCTAGTCCCTATTTTCTCAGATATGGGAATGACAAGAACATATGTTCTCAGGTTTGTGTAGATGTTGGTTCACCTATACAACATGTTAATAGTGACAGGTTGTACATGTGTGTGTATGGTATATAGAAAATAGTGTGCAGGAAACTCATGAAGGGGGGGGGGGGGGGGCTGAAACATGCATGTGGGCATGTGTGTTAGCAGGACATGTGTACCAGTGTACAGGAATTTAGGGAGTGTGTGTTACACATAGGAAAAATCATGATACATTGACAGGTAATGTGTAAACCATGACAGGAAAGTGTCCTTATGTCTCAGATTTGTGGAGTGACAAGAATGTGTGAGCTGGTGATGGTGTGACTTCATGGTTGTCAGATTTTAGATTAACAGTGTATCACAGGATTACAACTATGCATTCAATAGGAAAGGATCAATTCATGATACAAACTAAACTAATTTCATTAATCCTAAGGAAGCACATGTGACAGGAATGATTCATAGTGACAGTGAAATAGGGAAACATTCCCATGTTCATGGTGTCTGTGTACATGATGCTCAGGCTTGAAATCCTCAAACAGAACACCAACTCGAAATGAGTGTTGCCACAATCCCCAAGCCAACTCAATGAAGTTACAACACAATTCAACCATTCAATCACAGTTATGGTTATCACCATC
Source organism: Iris pallida (assembly GCA_029216955.1). Classification (NCBI taxonomy): domain Eukaryota; kingdom Viridiplantae; phylum Streptophyta; class Magnoliopsida; order Asparagales; family Iridaceae; genus Iris; species Iris pallida. The sequence continues at coordinate 52,817 of JANAVB010008689.1, read as the reverse complement.
TCAGGTTTTAACCCAAATGAAACATTAAATAGGGAGGAATGATTTCATGATATATCTAATCCATTCGAAAGTGAAATGTGAGACTAAACTCCTTGCTAACCTGTCCTAACATGTTATCAACATATAACCATAATTAAATCATATTAATTACATGATACTTAATCATTAGAAAGTAAATGGAAATGAAGAACAGCGAATTAATGCACTGATACTTAACAGTATCAGGAAAATGGGGGATTCCCATTTCGACATTGAAATAGCAGCTAATAAGTTATGTTAATGGTTGGTAATTAACATTCAATGTGTGCACGTGTCATACACCTAGTTTCGTGTCCAAAAATAGGACAGAAGTGACCAAGAACCAAAGCACAGACACGCACGAGACTGGCACGGGCTCGCGTGACCAGTGCACGTGTCCGCACGCACCCGACACGCAACCAAGTGACACGAGACTTGGGGAGTGTTGTGTCAGACACTGCCCCGAGCTCCATGTCAAAGGACACGCAACCAAGTGTCCAGAACAACCCATACGAACCCACGAGCAGCAGGACACTGCTGTCCGTGCGCGCGCAGGCGTGTCCACGAGTCCAGTGTGACTCGGACACGACTTGAAACCCGCTCAGTCGCTTAGAAACCCTTAAGCGACACCAAGACACGAATTTCTATTCAAACACAACTCGAAAACTCGATCGAAATGCCCTTTGTGGCATTTCGTCGAACACCTGCGCACATAACTGATATGTGTCCGATACGGACACGTACAGGACACGAAAAATGGCAAACCCTATTCCTACAGAACCAGGACACCTAGGGCTATGTATTTATGCAAAGAAAACCGAATTTCAATGGGTGGATAGGAACTTTACCTATGGGTGTTCTTCACACAAAAAGTCTCTTCCAAGGAGTTCTTCAAAGCCACCCAAATCCCCAAATTGATTCAAATCTTAGATTTGACTCCACAATCAGCAAGAGAACATTGATTAGAACACAATGGAAGAAATTCCAATAAAAATGGAGTCCTATTGATTAAACTATGAAGAAAAAATAAATAAAGGCTTACCTAGCCTTAGGAAAATGATGAACTAATAAAAAAAGAGGCACAAATTCCTATGGAGACATTATACTGGCAAGGGGGGTCTTGGCTGGCAACTTTAGTTAGGGTTAAGGTTTTTAGGTTTCATCTAAGGTATAGCAATTAATCAAGGCTAATGGGTGGCCTAGAATCCAGGGCTCTTTCCTAGTTAAGTTGCAAACCACCCTCTTGGCTAAAAATGACTCAAACCACTATTCAATACTAACTAAACTCAAAGTGGCTAGCTAAACTAGGCTATGGCTAATCTAGGTTAGGTCCAATCTAGGTTAGGCTAACCAAAATCACATGGCAATAAATAAACTAGTATTTAAATCACACCATTCAAATAAATCATTTTAAATTCCTAATAAAACATATTAAATTCAAATTATTTAAAAATGACAAAAGTACCCTCAAACTAAAATGATAAATGAAATGCCCTCATCACATGGCTAGGCTCTAGGGTAGACAGTCTCTACGGTTTCACTAGCAAAACACCAAAATCACAAGTCATAATTTTAAATAGTTTTAATATGATTAAAAATCACAAAAATCATATTATTATTTAAATATCATAATTAAATAAATTTAAATACAAAATTTCAAAATTACCCTCATTTGGAAAACTGGGTGTTACACGCGGCGAGCAAGACGAAAAGTAGAATCATTCTTGACCCGGAGTTTCTTATCCAGAGGCGTTTCAGTCTCGTCGAGATTTCTGGTTTCCAAATGCAGGATCCTCCATTCAAATACTTTGGCGTTCCGATCACTAGGGGTCATTGTACGACCGCGATGTATGCTCTGATTAAGAAGATTGGCGCTAGACTTCTAGGTTGGAAAAACAGATTTCTATCCTTGGGGGGTAGATTGACTCTTATTTGCCACGTCCTAGTATCTATTCTGATTTATACGTTGGCAATCTGCTCTCCTCCTAACTGCGTGCTTAAGCGTATTGAGAAAATGTTCTCCCACTTTCTATGGCGCTCGAAGGAAGGGAACGAACGCAAAATCTAGGCTTACTGGGCTACATTGGCTAGACCGATCATGGAAGGCTGGTGAAGGAAAGTGTCCAAAAATAGGCCCATAATCTTTTTTGATCATATATATGGTAATCCTATATAAGATTGGATTTGGCCATATATATCGGTATCCCGCATAGGATTGGATTTTTGAGATATATGTAAGTCTACATAGGATTGGATTTCCAATATATAATCCTACATAAGATTGGATTTTAAGCCTACATAGGATAGGATTTCTATGGTATATAAAGGGGTCTAAAGGTTCTCCACAATACACCTCCAAGAGTGCTCAATGTAAGTTGTTGAATAAGTTCAACACAAGAGAGCTAAAGTTGTTGAATAAGTTCAACACAATAGTTCGAGAGATTTTTTTTTTATCTTTGTGATAGAGAGTTCTTGAGTGCAAGAAGAGAAGTATTGAGAGCTATTCTAATTCCTTTTCTTCTTTATAGTGGAACTAAATTACCCTCGTTTGTGGAAGTAGGCATCTTGGCCGAACCACGTAAATCATTGTCTTTGTGGTTGTAAATTTTCTCTGAGTTTTTTGGGTTTATTTTTGCTGTACCCCAACAAATTGGTATCAGAGCTTTGGGAGTTTAGTAAAGTGTCCGACAAAGTTCTTAGAGAAAGTTAATTGGTTAGATTCTTGATATGGCTCCGTCAAGTAGAATCGAGAAGTATAAAATTGAGAAGTTCAATGGGAAGAATGATTTTGGATTTTGGAAAAGTCAGATGAATAACGTTCTCATATCTCAAAATCTTCACAAAGCTTTACGGGGAAAATCTAAGAAGCCCACTGACATGACCAATGATGATTGGGAAGACATGGATCTCGAAGCATGTGCCGCTATTCGCCTGTATTTAGAAAGAGATGTCGTGTACTCTGTGAAGGACGAAACCATCGCCGTTGGGCTGTGGTTAAAGTTGGAATCACTCTACATGATGAAGAATCCTACCAACCAACTTTATATGTTAAAGTTGCTCTACAGACTAGTGATGGAGGAAGGTACGTCAATTTGGGATCATATCTCAAATTCAATCAAATTATTTTTGACTTGACGGATATTGACATACATGAAGAAGATGATCGTTTGGAGCTGATCCTACTATTTTCTTTGCCAGATTCTTATGAGAATCTTATTCAAACGTTACTGTACGGGAAGGACTCAATTTCCGTAGAAGAGGCTACGAGTGCATTATTGTCTAATGTGGTACGGAGGTTGGCTTCTAGTGGTGGAAACGGTGGAGACCAAGCCCAAGTTTTGACGGCAAGAGGGAGGACAAACGATAGAGCATCTTATAGCAGAAGGTCAAGATCCAAGTCCAAGACACCTATCGAGAAAGTGAAGTGCTTCAACTGCAATGAAAAAGGACATTATGCAAATAGGTGTCCTCATCCAAAGAAGAATAATAAGAAAAAGGAGAATAAGACAGAGAGAGAAGGTGATGAAGCAAACTGTGCTTCAGAAGCTGACATTGACATGGTCTATTTTTCGGTGGCACAGGACAACATGAGTGACCGTTGGATTTTCGATTCCGGTTGTTCGTACCATATGTGTCTAAAGAGGGAGTGGTTTTCTTCCTACAAGGCGATAGATGGTGGTTCTGTGTTGATGGGCAACAACACCGCATGTCAAGCTATTGGAATTGGATCTATCAAGGTGAAAATGTATGATGGAATTGTGCGGACTTTGGCTGATGTCAGACATGTTCCCGACCTCAAGAAAAATCTGATTTCTCTTGGTGCGTTTGACTCAAATAGAAACAAGTTCGTTTCCAAGGGTAGAGTCTTGCGGGTTATTCCTGGTTCTTTGGTGGTGATGAAAGGTCACCGACAAGATAACCTTTATATCTTATTGGGAAGCACTATGACTGGGACTTTAGCAGTCAGTACATCTGATTTGTCTGATAGCACACGTCATTGGCATATGCGGCTTGGGCATATAAGTGAGAAAGGCCTGTCCTTACTGAACAAGCAAGGGTTACTGAAGAACTTGAAGAAACCAAGTATGGATTTCTGTGAGCATTGCATTTATGGCAAGCAGCACAGGGTGACCTTCAGTACAAGCAAGCAGAAGATAAGAGGTATTCTTGACTATGTGTATACAGATGTATGGGGACCTAGTAGGATTCCTTCCAAGAATGGAGCAAGGTACTATGTTACATTTATTGATGATTATACAAATTATGTTTGGTTGTATTTCATCAAAACCAAGGATCAAGTGTTCAAAAAGTTCAAGCAGTGGAAAGCGATGGTGGAGAACAGAACGGGCAGAAAGGTTAAGACACTGAGGTCTGATACTGGTACTGAATATACCTATAGACCTTTCTAAAATTTTTGTGCTCATGAAGGTATTGCTCGACATTGGACTGTCAGGAACACACCTAGCGGAATGGGTTAGCAGAGAGGATGAACCGAACCTTGCTTGAGAAAGCAAGATGTATGCTCTCTAATGCCGGTTTAGGTAAGGAATGGTGGGCGAATGCTATACACATGGCGCAGTACTTGGTTAATAGATTGTAAGAGTCCATATGAGGTGATGACTGGAAAACTAGCAGATTACAGCACTTTGCGCAAGTTTGATGCAAAGCTTACTATCATGTCAATGAAGGTAAGTTGGATCCGAGAGCCAAGAAAGCCATATTCTCGGGATATGCACAAGGAGTGAAGGGATATTGTCTGTACTACTTGGAGGATAAGAAGTTCTTAATCAGCAGGGATGTCACATTTAATGAGTCTTCAGTGTTGGCTTCAAGCAAGAAAAGTGAGTCCAATTAGGATGGTGGTGTATCTAGCAAATCACTGTTGAGATTGAGTCGTCTGAGGATGCATCAGATGAGGTGGAGGTTTCTGAAGATGTTCATCAAGGCCCTCAAGAGCAATAACCAGAGGAAGAGCAGCACCAGCAGCAAGATTCCTTGGCCACCACTAGGCCATGGAGATCAGTCAAGCCAGTACACATGTATGGATTTAAAGAACCTGTAAAGCATTATGACAGCTAAATGTGGTGGCATATGCACTACCAGTGGAGGATGACGAGCCTATCACATTCAGACAGGCTGTCAAAGATACTAACAGCGAGAACTGGATGGTGCCAATGCAGGAAGAGATTGAGTCTCTCCACAAGAACTGTACATGGGATTTGGTTATATTGCCCAAGGGCAAGTGAGCTACATGCTACAAGAGAGTGTGTAAGAAGAGTGAAGCTTCTCCAGAGCCAGG
>JANAVB010008689.1:0-42500 GCA_029216955.1 Iris pallida | reverse complement strand
CCCAAGCCAGTTACAATCCTCTAGTCGATTTGCCAGTGCGGTACAGTCTAGAAGTTTCAGAGAGATTGTAATCAGAGGCTTGATAGAAAAAGACACTTCACAATTGAAGTTGGTCGAGTACTTCGGATCAAAGCTCGCATTGTAGATGTTGCAAGGACTTCGTATGAAAACTTGCGGTATTTTTTCATAGTGAATTCAACTGAAAGCTAGAGTTCTTCCGACTAGAATAGTCCTCACAAGAGGAAAACCAGTATACAACGTCGTGTTTGCATTTGCTTTCTGATTTCTGCTTTTCATTTACGTTGTGATATATTATATGTGATCTTGTTGCTAACAATTTTTAATTAGCTAAAAATTCCGCTGCCTGCATTCACCCCCCTCTAGAGTATTGTGCTTTATAATTCGTTCCTACAATTGGTATCAGAGAGGGTTATACAGGTAAAATGTGGTAACACTGCTATTATATTCTTTATTATTACAGTTGTTACATAGATCATAGTATCACTCATGGCAACTGTGAATTTCACAAGTGAAGGTCAAGCCACAAACAGACCTCCACGGTTTGACGGTACAAATTACATATACTGGAAAACACGGATCGGTTTCTTCTTGAAATCTCTAGATTTTTACTTATGTTCTATTGTTATTGATGGCTATAAGAAGCCTGCACGTATTCTTGTTGAAGGGGAGTTGGTTGATAAACCCCATGACAAGTATACTGAAGCTGAAAAGAAACATGCCAGTCTTGACGCACGTGCTATTAATGCTTTGTTTTGTGCCTTAGACATGACTGAATTTAATAGGGTGTCTACGTGCACAACATCAAATGAAGTATGAAAACTTCTTGAAGTGACTCACGAAGGCACGATGCAAGTCAAGGAGTCAAAAATTAGCATACTTACTCAAGAGTATGAGGCGTTCAAGATGAAGCCAAACGAATCTGTCACTCAAATGTTTACAAGACTTCTGGATATTGTAAACCTTTTGTCTTTATTAGGCAAGGAATACAATAACCATGAGAAGATTCGTAAACTTCTACGAGCTCTCACGAAGAACTGGATTCCAAAGGCTACTACAATCATTGAAGGGAACGACCTCACCACTATGTCTCTTGAAACACTCATGGGTAAGCTACTCACTCACGAGCTGGAACTTCAAGACTTTGAAGATGTTGCACCGAAGGAGAAGTCGATCGCTTTCAAAGCTCAACACAGAAGAACTGTCGAAGATAATTCCAACGACAGTGTGAAGATCAAGATCTCCTAGTAAGAAAGTTCAAGAAGTTCATGAGATTCAATAGAAGAACAAAGGAACACAACAGGAACAACAATGAAGAAGATCATATCTGCTAGGGTTGCAAGAAGAAAGGACATATGAAAAAGGACTGTCCAACAGCATCATCATCAACCATGAAAGCAACAAGTATGACAAAGGTTACCTGAAGAAATCAATATCCAGAAGGTACGCCCACACAAGCATATGACATGAAAGTGAAGCCAGCGACTCGGAAGATGAACAATCAGACGATGCTGCAAATGTATGCTTAATGGCATTCTAACAGGTAAATACTAACCCCATGTTTGATACATATGATGATTTTACCTTTGAGAATTAGGTGATTACATAAAACTGCGTAGCAAATATGAAAAGTCTAAGAAGGTACTCAAAGAGTACAAAGGTAAAATAGGAAGACTTACCGACCTACTAGCTGAGGTTAGAAGTAATGATAATTCTAGTGAGGTAGGTGAGCTTTCTTCAGTTAAGTTATTATTACACGAGACCACAAGACTATCCGAAGAAAAAGACAAGACCATTACCCAATTAGAGGAAGACCTACTCAAAGAAAAGAAGAGTCTTCAGCAAGCACTAATCAGAAATGATACACTTACTGCTGATTATATAATACATTGTATGACACTTCTAAAAAGTTGGAAATTAGGTTAGGAAAACAACCTGAGGTTGCTGCTTCCTACCCTAATACGTGTCACTTACCGAATCATCGGAACACTATCAAACCCAACACTGTCAAACCAAACCAAACCAAACCAAACCATTGCCCAAGAAGACTAATAGGCATGCATTCTATTATACTAGAAAACCAAGACCTACCAATTTTGCACAACACACTACATCTAATACTCAACATGCTAGATGTCATTATTGTGGCACCATTGGTCATATCTCTCCTGCATGTAGAGTTAGAAAGCTTGTTGATTTAAATATATATGCATGGATACCGAAAACTAACATTCCAGGACTACAAGAAATGGGTACCAAAAGTTTCATCTGCAAATTCTTTTGTAGGTGGAACACCCTTCACATGCTAGAAGCAAATGGATCCTCGATAGCGGTTGCTCACGGCACATGACCAGTGACGCTTCATTATTCACAACACTGTCAAAGAAGAAAAAAAGATATGTTTCCTTCGATAATAATCTTAAGGGGTATATAGTAGGTATCGGCAATATTGGTAAGGCTCCCTATCCTGTGATTAAAGATGTCTGTCTAGTTACCAAGTTAAAACATAACCTACTTAGCATAAGCCATTTAGTTGACCATGGTTATGGTATCAACTTTGTCAAAGACAAATGTACTATAGTTGATAGCGCAACTGGTAGTACTTTAGGAAAGACTATATATGTTTTCTATTTGTTAGAAGATGCTAACAAAGCAGGTAGATGCTTAATGGCCAAAAGTGATGAGAGTCAAATATGCATATGAGACTCGATCATGCAAATATGGACACAATTTTACGACTATCCACAAAGAAGTTGGTATGAGGCTTACCAGACATTACTTTCAAGAAGGATACGGAATGTAGTGAATGTGAAAAGAACAAAGTTACCCGATCAATTTTTAAATCCAAGAACGATGTAAGTACCACTAGATCTCTACAATTACTGCATATAGATTTATTTAGACCTAGTAGAATTGCTAGTCTAGGTGGTAAATTATATGCTTTTATAATAGTAGATGATTTCTCTAGATACATGCGGGTATATTTTCTTGCACGCAAGAACGATTCATTGTCTGAATTTGTCTTCTTTTGCAAGAAAGTTCAAAACGAAAAAGGATTCGTGATCACTCGTATTCGAAGCGATCATGGCGACGAATTTGAGAATGCATAGTTTAAGCAATTTTGTGACACACGGTTATCTGCATGAGTTCTCTTGCCCTAGGACTCTGTAACAAAATGGAGTTATGGAACGTAAGAACATGACTATCCGAAATGGGTAGAGTAATGTTAAACTAGTTTAGTCTACCTAAATACTTTTGGGATGAAGCTGTCAATATAGCTTGCTATGTTCTCAATAGGGTTCTAATTCGACCTATATCGAAGAAGACTCCCTATGAGTTATGGTTTGATAGGACACCATCAATTTCATATTTCAAAATATTTGGTTGCAAATGTTTTATTCTCAATACTAAAGACAATTTGGGAAAGTTTAACGAAAAGGCCGATGAAGGTATATTTTTAGGTTATGCTGCCAAAAGCAAATGATACCGAGTCTTCAACAAAAGAACCATAATCATCAAAGAGACAATAAATATCACTTTTGATGAACTGAATCAACAGATAATCGATGATGATGATGAAGACATGAGTACACCAAGTATAACACCTGCAGAACCTTCAAGCACAACACTAGCTGATCCTCCAGGCAGATCACGTACAGAACTAGAAGCCAAAACCAGCTACCTTGAGAGTTTGCCAAAAAGAATGAAGTTTTTGGCTGACCATCCCAAGGACTTGGTAATATGTGAGATTACCAGGGGTGTAAGTACTCGTTCCTCTAGCAAAGATATAGTTTCCTGTGTTGTATTTATTTCATAGCTTGAACCCAAAATATTGAAGAAGGATGTAGCGATAATTTTTTGTTAGATGCTATGCAAGAGGAATTAAACCAATTTGAACGAAATCAAGTTTAGAAACTTGTTCCCAAGCCCATTGATCATCCGGTCATTGGCACCCGCTGGGTATTCCGAAATAAACTTAATGAGAATGGTTTAGTTACTCGTAACAAGGCTCAACTCGTAGCTCAAGGATACAACCAAGAGGAAGGTATCGACTACGATGAGACCTATGCCCCGGTTGCGAGATTAGAATCCCTTCGCATGTTATGTGCATTTACATATTTTCATAATTTCAAACTATTTCAAATGGATGTTAAGATTGCATTTATGAACGGTTTTATCAACGAAAAAGTTTATGTAGCTCAACCTCCAGGTTTTACTGATTTCAAAAACCCTGATTATGTTTTCAAGTTGAAGAAAGCCTTATACGATTTGAAACAAGCCTTATACTACACTTTTTATAAAATATTTTAACGGCAACCTTCTTTTAATTCAAATTTATGTAGATGATATTATCTTTGGATCTACTGATGAATCTCTTTGTCAAGAATTTTCAAAGTGTATGCAGAATGAATTGAGATGAGAATGATGGGAGAACTGAAATTCTTCCTCGGACTATAAATCAAACAAACCAACAATGGGACGTTTATTAATCAAGCCAAGTACACAAAAGACTTATTAAAGAAGTTCGACCTGGAAACTGTCAAACCAATTGGCACTCTGATAGCAACTTCAACCAAGCTTGATATTGATGAACAAGGCAAACCGGTCGACATACATAAGTATCGAGGTATGATTGGTAGTTTACTTTATTTAACTGCTAGTCGTCCAGATATAATGTTTTTTTTCCTGTGTACACGTTTTCAAGCTAACCCTACGGAATCACATTTGTGTGCGGTTAAGCGTATCTTTTGATACCTTAAAGGCACTTCTTCTGTCGACTTATGGTATCCCAAAACCACGTCCTTTGACCTAACCGGTTACTCGGATGCTGATTTTGCTGGATGCAAAGTGGATAAAAAAAAGTATTAGCAACACATCATTTTCTAGGTAAAGCTTTAGTCTCTTGGTTTAGCAAAAAACAAAATTATGTCGCATTATCAACTACTGAGGCTGAGTATATCGTCGCAGGACATTGTTGTGCACAAATTTTGTGGATGAAGCAAACCTTAGAAGACTTTAGTTTACTTTACACACACATACCCATTTTCTGTGTAACAATAGCACTATTAATTTGACTAAGAATCTTTTATGTCACTCTCATACTAAGCATATTGAGATTCGACATCATTTTCTTAGAGATTAACAAACAAATGGAGATATAGACCTTGTATATGTAGACACAGAGAACCAACTGGCTGATATCTTTACAAACTATTAGCGAAAAATTGTTTCAAATATTTATGTCGAGAATTAGGAATCTTAGATGTCAATAATATTAAATTATCTTTCAATATGCAAACACTATTTTTGATACAAGCCTACAAAGGGTCTGTCTGTCACCACGGCTACGACTAAAGCAAAACGATAGTTAAGTGTTCCCTGGTGAGCCTCTGTTAGCTGGGACAGTACCCCTACAGCTAATCTGAGACAGTCGTTGTATAAAAAATAATTCATAAAATAATATTAATTATATTACTTGAAATTTAAAATAAATAAACTTGGAATTAAATAATTGAAAAGGGATTGATGAATAGAAAGTGGCCTGCATTTATTTTTGTTGAAAAACACCTCAACAGGACCCCAGGCGAACTCATACCGAATTTGGCCCGAGTTCTGTTGGTGGTATATGTTTTTAAGTCAGAAACGAGTGGCCACTTCCTATTCATCTTCTCTAAATCCTCAAATCACAGCAGCAACAGCGCCCGAGCCCTCCAAACCCTAGCTTTTTTTCCAAACCATTGCTTCCAATCATCTTGGAGATTTCAATCCAAATTTTGGATTCGTGCGAAGATTCTCGTCCTCTATAACATACTCAATTCTTGGAAGGTATAACCTCCTCCTTCCCTCTCTTTCAAATTCATAGTTTTCAATCTTTCCATAAAAATAATGCCTAGGATTTCGAACCCCTTCAAAAGGAAGAAGACTGCAGCTAGTGAAGAGGCCTCGTCTTCGGATTCTATTCAAGGATCACTCTTTTCTCCGGTTCAATCGGCCGACGGAGCATACAATGAGTTTTACCTTGAAACTCATGACCAATCCCTATTATGGTATGTGGATTTCTCTGTTCGCAAAATATGCACCGGCGCACCGATTAAATGGACCGTATTTCCTGAGCATCGTCCATACTTTGAAGCATTAGGGTTGCACGAACTTGTCACCCACCAATATCCTATTGCAACTAATGATATTCGTCTGTTTTATTGCAATTTTACTTTGAACACTTCTACTATTAAAAGTCGTGTCGGTGGATTTAATATCGAATTCAATGATGTCCTCTTAGCAAAAATCTTTGGTATCCCTAACGAAGGTGCCCCGCTAGATGATATTACGGAATTTGAATTTCCTGCGGGCACAACTTTGAGCAGTTTCAAGAACGAACATTGTTCTCCTGACCGTGTTCGTTCTACTAAGTTCAAAGCTGCCAACATGAATTTATTCAACTATGAATTGCATCGCATCATCTATTCCACCATTTTGCCTAAATCCACTTCAAAAGACAATGTTACCACCCATGAATTGTATGCCCTTTATCACATTTGTAAGGGTATTCATTTTTCTGTCCCCAAAACTATTATCCAGATGATGGGAAGTTATCGAAAAAGAAACAGAAACCTTGCTTGCACGATGATTATCCCGATCATCTTTTAGTATTTTGAGATTGACATTGTTTGAAAAAACAAAAGTTTCTTTTTTATTACAAACTTTGAAAGAATAGTACAAGAGTACAATGAATTCTGGAGAAGTAATAAAAAATAAACTTTTGATTTTTAAACAAAATGGCGACTCTGCTGGGGACGACTTTCTCCTCTGACGAGAAAGTGAAAACTCAATGTGATACCACGTCGATCGGCAAGACGTAGAAGACTTTGGTCATTCAAGCCGACCAAACCGCCTACGAAGCAATGATCAGTGCTCGGGGTACTAGGCGCACCTCATTTGCTGCCAAGAGCAAGGCACGCACTGTATGGACTCCTAAGTCCTCTGCAGTACCAACCACTGCTTTTGCACAACCTGCGCCTACAGCCTCTCTACCAACCACTACTTCTGCGCAACCTATGCCTACTGCCTCTTTCACTCTGAACAAAGGAAAATGCCTTTTGGATATTCCCTCCTCTTCTCCAGTTCTGAACTCTGAGAAGAACCTATCTAGCGGGAGTGCTAGACAGAACAAAGGAAAGCGCCCTTTGGCCTTTCCTCAACCTACGCCTGTGGCCACTCAGCCACAAAACAAAGGGAAACGCTCTTTAGCTACTCCCTCTCTTTCTCCAAATATGAACTTGGCAAAGAATACATCTATTCTTGCCTTGCCACAAAATAAAGAAAAGCGCCATTTGGCCTTTCCTCATTCTTTTCCGGTTCTTGACTCGGCGAAAAACAACTCCGGTTGCGCCCTTGCGCCAATCAGTGTAAAAGCTTTTTTGGGCAGAAACCTTACTCCTCTTGACCGAGACAATCAAATCTCTGCTAAGAAAGTGAGTTCTATCGAAACTGAACTTTTTGCCACCCAGTTGTGCCAGGCCAAGCGCAGAGAAACAGGTTGTGCAGCACAAAAAGGTATTCTGCCTACTCCCAAGAATGCAACTCAGGATCTTCCAAACCTGCGCATCTCAAGATCCAAGCAAGGCAAACTGCTAGTATCTCAGACAGATACACAAGTGCCACACCTTTCTGACCTGCGCACCTATCTCAACAGGCGCCAGCCAATATCAACTTCAGCAAGACGCAAGCAGCCTGCGCCAGTAGCTAACTTATACCAGAGGCAGACTTCTGAAGTCAAAAACCCTCTTACATATGCTAATCAGCTCAGCACTTCCTTGTACACTCAGGGAACATGACATCTCAAGAATCGGAATCATGTTCCTAACATCGTTAAAGAATATGTTCCTCTGACTTCTTTCCGTCCTGTTGTGGTAACCGATCTTCGTGAACTTCTTGAACAGAAGCGGAAGATCACAAATCTGTCTCATCCACCTGTACTGCAGCCACAAGAAAACCACTGTAATCATCACCATGAAGTGGTTATCAAATATTTTTGTCAATCAGCTAAGCGATCTGTCTTCGACCGTCTGAACTACGCTCAGGTTCTTCAACCAATGATAGTGGATGAAGATGAATTATTGTACGCTTCTGTCAACATGACGTCTCAAAACACTAGGGGTGGAAAGCGTCCAAGACGCAATGCATCCCGCAATCCCAGTCAACAGTACTTAGATCGGATTCGTGAGTCCGGCAAAAGAGTATACCGACATACCAGATCAAGAAACCAAGAAACAATCGGTCAAAGGAATCTTCCTTCTGACCAAGATACAATCGGTCAAAGGAATCTTCCTGATTCCAACAAAGATGCCTTCAGTCAAAGGGATCTCTCCATCACTCATCCTAGGGGTAGTTCCTTATATGACTTTGATGCCGACAGTAAAAGTTCTGAACGGACCATCTTTTCTACTAGCTCATCTTCGATAGCTAGAGAAGTGACTGCTTACGTCATCACAGAAGATCAAGATGCTTCCAGTTCTAACAGTCAAGAGAAGAGAATTGCTGCTTTGGAGGCCAGTTTGAAGAGCATGGCTGAGATGATGACAGGCATGCATGCTGTGATTATGGCACAATATACTGTTCCACCAGTTACGAATCAGATTCTGACCCAAGAACCTGTAACGACATCTGCTCCCGTCAATATTGGTCTGGGGGTACAGTCTTCTCACACCGCTTCCATACCAGTACAGGCTATTCCTAGTCAATCTGGTGTTGGGGGTGGTGCTTATCATGCAGTACCTCCTCCCAACACATCAAATCAGTCTACTGCTCCACAATTATCGAGAGATACTAACGAGGCCGTAAAACTTTTGCGTACTCAATTTGAAGCCTTCAAGCAGAAAGACGGCCTACAGAAGCTTGGAATCAAGCAGCCTTATCCCATAGAGTGGAAGAAAGTTTAGTTTCCTTCCAAATACAAACCCCCTACTATTATGTTGTTTGATGGCAACATATCCCCAAGTCAGTACCTCAATCACTTTGAGGTAATGACTGATCAACTACAGCCAAATGATGCCCTACTCACTGGGGTATTCGTCGGATGCTTAGCAGGTACAGCTTACGACTGGTACTACAGTTTGCCAGATGGTTGTATAGCCTTCTTCTCTGGATTCAAACAAATGTTCCTGGAACAATTTTATGAGGGAACAAATGACATGACTATGTCTTCCCTTATCAAAATTAAACAGCGACATAATGAAACGACCGAACGTTTCATTGAACGATTCCGCCGTGAGGCACTCAAAATGCCTTTCGAAACTCCAAATGCTTTGACTATAGACACTTGCAAATCAAACTTGTTGCCTATAATCAACATGTGGACTAGATCGACGTAGTTCTAGGATTGGCCTTCATTCATAGTGAATGCTAAAGCAACAAAAGAAAGTGCTGATAAGTTCAAACAATTAGGCATTCAGATGCCTAATCATGATAGAGATGAACATGTTGCATCAAATAGCGGTGGCCGTCAGAACAACCACAAGTGCAAAGCGACCTTGGCTATCAATGTCAAAGGTAAAGAAGCTCTAGCCGTCATATAGGTCAATCAACACCTACTCCAATGGCACTACCACAGAGTGCACCACGTCCGAAAGAAGAATACTCCTTCGATAAAGATGATGTCATGAGCATCTTTGATTGCCTGATCAAGAGCAATAAACTTCAGCTGCCGGATGCAAAACGGCCAGAGGAAGTAGGTAAAACTGACCACCATAAATATTGTGTTTACCATAGGTTTATTGGACATCCAACTCGAGCATGCTATGTGCTCAAAGACAAGATCCATGAGATAGTCAATTCTGGTGCAATCACTCTCCAGCAAGACGAAAAGACAGTAACGGCTAACATCGTCTCTCTATAGTTTGGCAATTTTCTTGCTCAACTTATGCAGGACGGCGTCGTCCTCATCCCGAGAACCACTTTGGAGATTGTTAATCTCCCACCTGCACAAAATGATGGTCTTGTTCCCTTATCTACTGATAAGGGGGAAATCATGTGGATCCATCCGTATTTAGTGGCTGATTTTGAAGCACCTTCTTCATCCACAAAGTCCAAAAAGGCGACCAAATACAAGTCATGTCATATAACTTCGTTGGGTGAACATTATCTTCCACCTTTAACTGTTACCTTCATCTCGGTGGCAGATTCTTCTTCTTCCTCTGAAACAACACTGCCAAAGCCAGAGGCCAAATATCAACCAGCTTTCCATCTGTACAGTCCACAATCCCATGAACTAATGACAAAGATGGGATATGATCTACAGAAGGCCCCCGGCTTGAATCATGGAAAAGGATCTCCAATACCTCTTTCTTTATGCCTCTCACACAACCAATCTCGTGTTGGCTTGGGTTTCTGGACGGACTCTTCATCCTGCCAGAAGAAACATTCGAAAAACAAGCACCGCACAAAGAATTACAACATGGTGTCCTTTGAACCTGTATCTGATGAAGAAGCCTTAACTGGTACCAGGTCTAGGAGATTTTACTTACGAGATTACTCAAAAGGTCAAGGGAACCCTGCTCCATCTCTGGAGGCTATCCCAGTACCTTCTTTCCCTGCTGTGAATGTTCCATCTGCTTCATCACCTTCAGTGGAAATGACTCCTCCCAAACTAACGGCGACAGACAAGGGAAAACAGCCAGTCCGCTTCGATAAAGTATTAAAGAAAACCCTACCTCTGGGACTTGAGAAGTCTTATAACTTCGATATACTGGCTCAACTGGCTAATACCCCGACAAGGTTATCAATTTTTGAGCTCCTGCGTCTCTCAAAGAAAACTCGAGAAACATTGAGTGAAGCTTTGATGCAAGCTGATACTTGTCTGACACTCCTCAAGAAACCATAGGAGGAGCCTGTGACCTACTTTCATTGTCATAGTGTGATGGAGCTGATGCCCAATATCACCTTTACACAAGATAATATGCTGCTGGAAGACAATCGTCATGACCGACCACTCTACTTCACGGGATATGTCGATACCATAAAAGTTGATCGCATCTTGATCGACCCTGGGTTTGCACTCAGCATCATGTCGAAGACACTACTGGATGCATTGAAGATAATACATAATCTTTTTACAACTATCACAACGATCTTGGATTTAATTCTGGAAGAAGTGAACCCCTGGGGAAGATTCACCTGAAAGTTCAAATCGACAATCTTCGTACAAAGGTTGCCTTCTATGTGATCGATAATCATGGCTCCTATAATGCTGTCACTACCACATTTTTGGCTTGAGGATATTTTGGTCATTTTGACTTTTTGGTGATTTTGAATTTTTATTATTTAATTATATGCTAATTGTTAGGTTGAGACTTGACCTAGAAACTTAGCCTAATCTAGATTAGCCTTGATTGATTAGGTTAAATTAATCATGTCATGATTACTAATATCTAGATATTTATAGGTAAGATATTTAACTCTTAGGATATTTGTAATAAAGGTAGCCTATGACAAGTTAAACCAATAGGAAGGCCTAGAATTGGGTGGACAACTCCTAGCCACTCATCTAGACCTAGAACCTAACCCTAATCCATCTAATGGCAGCCACAATTGATCCCCCCTTCCTATAAAACATCTTTAACAAAAAACCTTTGCCTTTTTTTACAACTCCTTAGAACCCTAATAGTTCCTCCCCAAATTTCCTTCCCTAATATCCAAATCAAGCCCAAATTGGTCCTAATCAATTGCAACATCACCCTCTACCATAGTGGAAGCTAGTTGGGGCTTTCTAGCTAGGGTTTGAAGTGCTTTGGTGGATTGGAGTTCAAGAAGAAACCTCATCATTACCCTTTTTCATTGAGATTCAATCTCAATAGGTAAATCCCATGAAACCCTTCTAAAATCATGTTTTATTTTCATAGATGCATGCACATAGGTATACCCTAGTTATAGGAATATTTTGGTGCTAGGTAGTGTCCATTTCATGTCCGTATCGGATACGTATTAATGATTTTAACAAAGTGTTCGATGAAATGCTTGTGAGAAATTAATTGTGTTAATTTCAGAAGCTAAATAAATAGAAAATTAGGCTTTTATATGGACATTAATAATCCAGGTGACTGAGTCAAAAATTTGGTGTTTTTTGTATCCAAATCGGACACGCACACACGCAAGCAGACACGGTAGCAGTGCCCTGCTGCCACGCGTGTCGTGCTCACTGCACAGACCTTGTTAACCCACCAAAATTGGTGTGGAGGTCGGGGCAGTGACTGACAAGTCACTCCCCAAGTTTCACGACTCTTCGTGTCGCGTCGGACACGTAATTGCTCCCGCACTGATTTTGTACACGAACTGTGCACACAAGTTTTCCCTACTGATACGGTTTTCACGTCGGACACTGACACGCCTTGGACTCGATATAGGGTGTCGACCCTCTAGCCTGAGACCTTATCTACCTATGGACACGTGCACGAGACCTCACGTGCTTCGTGTCGTGACCTAGAACGATCGACATGGCTGCACGAGCCAGTGCACGAACTGTGCACTACAGAATTCGAACCCCAGTTTTCCCTTGCCTTGGACACTTCGTGTCCACTATAGTGGACATGAATGACACACCTAGACACGAAATCATGTGGGGAAACATTCTTATATAACTGTTGTTTAATTTCATGGTTTAATTTTAGGTTTTGGAAATTGGGTTGTTATGTATCAGTGTTTCAGTTTTGGTTTTGATATGTACTAACAGTAGTGATTTCCTGAGATTCTAGTTAAGAATATAAATTGAGATTTCAATGTTTTCAACCTGAATTGGTATTTGTGTATTGATTGGTGTTAGGAAATAGATTTCGAAATGTTTTGGGGCTGGAAATGTTAACTGTCATTTAACTAAGCCTGAGAAATTGAAACTGTGATTACCTATCATTGATTTCTTGAGATTTTTGGGATTAATGTTAACTGTGTGTATTCCAGAGAATTATGATTTTCATAGTGTTAACCTGAGTACATACGAAAGTCCATGAATTTGAATCAAATGAAATATGTGAAAAACTGGAAATGACTGTGAACAGATAACTGAGATTTAAATATTTTTAACTGAATTTTACATATGTTATATGAATGAGATTCAGTTATTATATAACTGAGATTCAATGTTGTTAACCTGAGTTCACATGTGATAAATTCTGAGATTTCAAATGAAAACTGAGAATGAAATGTTAAGGTATAGCTGGGTTTAAAATGAGTTAGTAGAGAAAATTGAATGAGGAAGAGAAATGGAAACTGAGATTTAGCAATACATGAGGGAATTTATATATAAAACTGAAATGTTAAGGTAAACTGAGAAGTTAGTTAGTTGGATTAAAATGTAAACTGCCAACTGAGTTTTCCAATACCTGAAATTCATGAGAACCCTTTCCTGTTTTAGCTATACACTAACTGTCATGCCATTTCACTATCCTAATTCACAGGTTTCCAGTGTACCACACACACTCACACACTACTCTAAGTTTAATTCACTGTTTCCTACTTCACTAAACTATCCTATTGACACTTTGTAACCTGTTAACCCTTGCCTAACCCTCTAACATGTATTGTACTATATATAGTTGTTACATGTTAGTATTTAAATATATAGCCATGTATGTGATAAGGTAGGTAATGCATGATTAATGGAAGTTGTATGTATGTATTAGGCCTAAGTAATGTGTGCCATTATGTATATATATATTGTGGGAGAGATGTGCCTATTTCATTATGCATGTATACCTATATACAATATGTGTATAGTGTATGTATGTATATTGTAAGTTAAATAGCTTGAGTAGCCTTATTGTTGGTTGTGAGTGCTAGACTAGGCTTGGTTTAGTTTTGTGTGTAGTATAGAAGTTGCCTAGGCTATGTGTGTATACCTAGAATTGACTTGTTAAACCTAAATTTGACTTACTAAGCCTAGATTAGACTAACTTAGACTAGTTGACCAAGATTTACCAAACCCTAACTAGTTTGACCTAATTTGACTAGAGTTGACTTTTAGAGTTGACCCGAGTTGACCAAGAGTTGACTTTGGTCCAGACTGACCTAGAAACAAGTAGATGCATTGTATTCTTCAAATTATAATTCCCTTGTATACATCATGACTTGTGTTGCTCTAAATAGGACTCAGTTACCTCGCTTCGGACTTTATTTTTCTCAGGGACATTCGAATCTCAGGCGAGTACATTCTCTGATCTTTTCATAGTTGCTAGGATCTACATTCATGCTCTAGATTACTTTACTTGATACTGACACTTGTTATCACGGATTAGTACTATATGGATCTTGTCGTGCGATGTTATCTCCTTAGCGGATACATCGAGTATTTCATGTTCATGTACTTTATCATGGGCATCGTGTACTTCTTGTGTTCGTGTTATTCGTGTGCAAATCGTGTGAATCGTGTGAAATCGTGTACTCATGTGCCCACATGATCATCGTGTGCAACTATACTTCGTGTGCAATAACATAACTTGACTGGATCCTTGTGTATTGATTGGGGATGGGGGAGTAGAAGTGGTTATGTGATCAATCCAAATCGTGTGAACCTCTCTAGATTACTCGTGTGCAACATCGTGCTGTTTACATAACCGTCTTGTGCTCTGAATCACTAGTCACTTACAGTTCTTACTTATCATGTATATATTTTCCGTTTACAAATATCTCTCTTATTTTCGTATACATCTTCTTACAGTTCATGTATCTTACTCTTCTACATGTTTTTACCTTCCTGCCATGATATGAATTGCATGAGATGTATTGTGCTCGTTCCTGTCCTGACTGGACCTATTGAAAATATTACAGATGGCGTCAAGGATTTATGTCCTACGTACTATGGAGCAGCCCTAGACGACACTTGCGAGCTGGACTCTCAGGAGGACCCAGCTCTAGCTGATGACATTACCCCTACAGCCTAGACTAGTTTAGTTAGGCTTTATCTTACTTAAGTCGTCATTGGGATTTGAGTTGTACTATGTTTTGTTATTGTGTCGTTTAGACACTTAGACTTATTTCCCTTTCTGTTTGTTTCTTCCTTTGAGATTTCATCTATGATATCGTACTATTTCTGCCTTAGTTGTGATTGAGACTGTATTCTATATTGTCACCTCCACTCGGAGTGTATATACTATACAGGTACCTTATATTGTTAGATGTTGTGACCTAGTGTCGCGTTCTACCGCCGACACTGCGGCGTAGGCTGGACGTACCCACTTCTCGTACCCTTACTCTAGGGTGCGAGTCGTGACACATTTTTTGTGGTGGCCCATGCAGGTCTAGATTGTTGTGGTATTCAAACTAGAGTATCACTACAGCCTACAGTAGGATAGGATATAGTTTTGAGGTACTCAATCACATTAGGAAAACTCCGATCTAATATTTGCCATCTAATTTCTTGTTGATTAAATGTTTTTTCTTTGAATAAATAACTGTCCTCCTTTGATTTTCGCTTCATTCTCAGTAATTGTTTCTGTTTTGATCTGTCTTCAGGATGGTTATGGAGACACGATCTCATCGCTCCGGTCCGGGGGACACTATCGAGAGGTCGGCTACCTCTCGTCCTGTTCAGCAGGGCCACGAGACCGCAGCTCCTTTTGTGCCGACTCAGGTGGGCATTTCTGCTGTATTTGGAGGTGCACCTTTGCCTGTACAGAGACTTTCCCCCGTCATTCCTGATATCCCTCGGCAGCATCAGCAGCCACCTTCCGGATCAGTTGATGCGGGGCAGTTGTTCGAATTCCTTCAGAAGATGGTGGAGTCTCAGCAACGGCAGACCGCTCATTTCCAGCAGGGCATAGAGAATGCCCATCAGCTTGCCCTGACGACTGTGGAGAGAGTTATCGCACAGCCGCAGGCAGCCCAGGTGCAGCCATATCAGCCGAGGACACCAGGGATCCAGGACTTTCAGAATATGCGTCCGTGGGACTTCCGTGGCACAGAGGGGATCTTATATGCCGATGACTGGATCGAGCATATCGAGAAGATATTTCGGCTAGCGGAGATACCAGCCCGACTTCAGATGGAGGCTGCAGGCAGCCAGATGCAGGACCTAGCCCGCACTTGGTATCAGACGGACCCTAGAGTAGGGACAAACTTGGGTAGCCTTCAAGAAGCTATTCAAGGAGAAGTTTTTCCCTGACACAGCTTTCGGCTCTCTGGAGATGCAGTTTGAGAGCCTAGTGCAGGACAGCCGTACTGTCGAGGAGTATGCAGGGGAGTTCTGCCGATTGGGCAGATTTGTAGAGGGGCTCAGCGATACGGCGAAGGCCCGGAGGTTCCGGAAGGGGTTAGTTAAGGAGGTCAAGTCCTTGACCAAGAGTGACGGAGTGCTACTTTCGAGAAGATTTTGATGGGTGCCATGGCAGCAGAGGATGATCCTGAGCTGAGGCTCAAGAGAAGGCGAGACTTCCACGGAGCCAGTAGCAGCGGGGGTCCGTCCAAGAGGCCCCACTTTCAGCAGCAGCAGCAGAGGCAGTTCCAGCAGCAGCCTCAGGGACAGGGCCGAGCACCTTTTCAGCAGGGCCCCACGCAGCAGCAGACCACCAGTTGTCCTTTCTGCAGGAAGCCGGGACACGGGTGGAATGACTGTAGGAAGAGGCTAGGGAGGTGCCTGATGTGTGGTTCGCCAGACCACCAGATGAGAGACTGTTCCGTAGCGGCAGCTCGTCCGACAACAGGAGGAGGAGGAGGAGGAGCTAAGGCTCCAGTAGGCCAGCAGAAGGGACCAGCCCTGCAGAATCAGCAGCAGAGGTTTGTCCAGCATCAGCAGCAGGCCAGGGGAGGCCAGCAGGGGCGAGCATTCGCCATGGCAGCGGAGGATTCAGATGCTATTGGAGATCTTATTGCAGGTTCTGTTCTTCTCGACTCCATTCCCGCTTTCGCATTGTTTGATTCTGGAGCATCCCATAGCTTTGTGTCAGTATCTTTTGCTATTCGACACCATCTTGCTTCTGAATCATTGCCTAGGACTTGCAAGATCACGACTGGGGGTGGCATTATCCTCGTCAGTGATATTTGCAAGGATCAGAGAGTAGTTTTGGGAGGCCGAGGACTGGATGTGAGTTTGCTCATAATGCCACTACCGAAGTACGATATAGTACTCGGGATGGATTGGTTGAGCAGGCACCATGCCAGTATAGATTGTCGCGGTGGCAGAGTTCTTTTCTGTCCGCCAGGAGAGCCAGAGTTCGAGTTCGCTAGGCGAGAGGCGGAGCAGAGCAGTGGAGTCTTCTGCGGAGTTTCAGTTGAGGAGCAGACAGTGCCACATCCATTGATAGCAGAGTTTATGGATGTCTTTCCGGAGGACTTGCCAGGACTACCACCGGACAGAGACGTTGAGTTCTCTATAGACTTAGTGCCCGACGTAGAACCGATATCTCAGCACGTCTATAGGGTGAACAATAGCGAGTTGGTGGAGTTGAAGAAACAGGTGGATGAATTGCAGGACAAGGGCTTCATCCGATCTAATTCTTCACCATGGGGTACACCGGTGCTTTTTGTACCGAAGAAGGATGGGACGGTACGGATGTGTATCGACTACAGGGCACTCAACAACCTTACGATCAAGAACAGGTACCGACTGCCGCGGATCGATGATCTCTTTGATCAGTTGAGCGGAGCTAGGGTATTTTTTAAGATTGATCTGAGGTCAAGTTACCATCAGGTGAAGGTAAAGAGGGAGGATATCCCGAAGACATCATTCAGTACGTGGTACGGCCAGTTCGAGTTTATGGTGATGCCGTTTGGGTTAACTAATACCCCGGCGGTATTCATGAACTGATGAACAAGGTGTTCCACCAGTACTTGGACAAGTTCGTGGTGGTGTTCATCGATGATATCTTAGTGTACTCGAAGACCGCAGAGGAGCATGAGGAGCATTTGAGAGTGGTTCTGTAAACTCTCAGGAAGGAGGAGCTTTATGGTAAGCTCTCGAACTGTGAGTTCTTCCTAGACCGAGTTGATTTCCTGAGTCATGTTGTGACTGGAGATGGATCTCAGTTGACCCGAGAAAGATCACGGCAGTTGAGGCATGGGCAGCACCGACTTCAGTTGCGGAGATCAGGAGCTTCCTGGGATTGGCTGGCTACTACATGAGGTTCGTTCATGATTTCTCTCGGGTTGGAGAGCCATTGACTAGGCTGACCAAGAAGGACGCAGAGTATATCTGGTCAGAGGAGTGTCAGGTCACTTTTGATGAGTTGAAGAAGCGGTTGACGACAGCTCCGATTCTGACATTGCCATTCAGGTGGGTTCACTATCTACAGTGACGCCTCGGGGAAGGGTTTGGGTTATATCTTGCAGCAGCATGGGAAGGTGATTGCCTATGCTTCCAGGCAGGTACGTCCGCATGAGAAGAACTACCCTACCCATGATTTAGAGTTGGCGGCAGTTATTTTTGCCTTGAAGTTGTGGAAACACTATTTATACGAAGAGCGTGTGAAGATCTTCACAGACCACAAGAGCTTGAAGTATGTGTTTACACAGAAGAAGCTCAATATGAGGCAGCGTAGATGGTTGGAGTTGATGAAGGACTTCGACATTGCACTGGAAGGCCAATGTGGTTGCCGATACTTTGAGCAGATATCCGACAGCCATGTGTTTGACGGCAGTATCATCCAGGGAAGGCCAATGTGGTTGCCGATACTTTGAGCAGATATCCGACAGCCATGTGTTTGACGGCAGATCGTCACTTACTAGCAGATCTGGAGAGCCTGGGGATCGAAGTGCTAGTGCCGAGAGCGGAGATGCAGATGTGGGGTCTGCAGATTCAGTCGGACTTGATTGAGAGGATCAAGTCGACTCAGTTCGACGATGTCGCTCTGCGGTGCATCCGAGAGCAGGCTCGAACAGGGTTGGTGGATGAGGAGTTCACCATTGCAGAGGATGGCGCATTGAGGCACGGTTCCAGACTGTGTGTGTTCAGTAGAGAGCTTCGGGAGCAGGTCATACAGGAGGTCCACCGATCTCAGTACTCTATGCATCCAGGTGCAAACAAGATGTATAGGGATCTGAGGGAGCATGTATGGTGGTGTGGGATAAAGCGGGAGGTAGCACGCTTCGTCGCTAGATGTTTGGTCTGCCAGCAGGTAAAGGCAGAGTGGTAGAGGCCAGGAGGTTTGTTGCAGCCGTTGCCCATTCCGGAGTAGAAATGGGAACACATCACGATGGACTTCGTTTCGGGATTGCCGCGTACACCAGGAGGGAAGGATGCGATTTGGGTCATCGTTGACAGGTTGACCAAATCGGCCCACTTTTTGCCATTCAAGGTGGTACGTCTACAGAGAGGCTAGCGGAGATGTACATGCGACAGATCATCAGGATTCATGGAGTTCCAGTGAGCATTGTCTCGGATCGGGATAGCCGCTTTACTTCCCATTTCTGGAGGAGTCTGCAGACTAGTTTGGGCACTCAGCTCAAGTTTAGTACTGCATACCACCCCCAGACAGATGGACAGTTAGAGAGGACTATCCAGACACTCGAGGACATGCTGCGGACTTGTGTTTTGGACTTCGGAGGATCCTGGGAGGATCACCTGTACTTAGTGGAGTTTGCATACAACAACAGTTTTCAGGCCAGCATTGAGATGTCACCGTTCGAGGCACTGTACGGGCGTAGATGTCCTACACCCTTGTCTTGGGATGATGTCGGAGAGCGAGCTTTATTGGGACCTGAGATGGTTATGGATGCAGCCGAGAAGGTGAAGCTCATCAGAGATCGACTTCGCGTGGCGCAGGACAGACATCGGCATTGGGCCGATAGCCACCTAGACAGCTGGAGTTCGAGGTACAGCTTAGAGATAGGATTAGAAGTAGGATTGTTGTTTTGTGATTTTTATGATCGTGTTTGATTATTATAGTTAATCGAGACCTTGTTTGTGATTATGTTGGAGATCTGGTTTTTCTGAGGATATCTCCGACACGTGGTACCATACATTTTGGTGGAGGTGGGAAGCTTAGCCCGCGCTTCATCGGACCTTTCGTTATCAGCGGGAGAGTCGGTGACGTGGCTTACTGGCTAGATTTGCCACCTGCATTAGTGGGAGTCCACAACGTATTTCACGTGTCGCAGTTGAGACGGTACGTGGCGGACCCTAGCCATGTACTCGATCATTCGGAGATCGAGGTGGGACCTACTCTTAGCTATCCAGAGCAGCCTGTGGAGATTCTGGATCGACGAGAGAAGGTATTGAGGAACCAGACGATACCCTTGGTGCGCATCGCATGGAGGCATCATTCTCCAGGAGAGTCTACCTAGGAGCGGGAGGATGAGATGCGCGAGCAATACCCTTATCTTTTTGGACCTTGAGGTATGATTTTCTATCCTTCTCATCAATTTCGTTTCGCCTTTCAATTTCGAGGACGAAATTCTTTTAAGGAGGGTAGACTTGTCACTACCACATTTTTGGCTTGAGGGTGTTTTGGTCATTTTGACTTTTTGGTGATTTTGAATTTTTATTATTTAAATATGTGCTAATTGTTAGGTTGAGACTTGACCTAGAAACTTAGCCTAATCTAGATTAGCCTTGATTGATTAGGTTAACTTAATCATGTCATGATTGCTGATATCTAGATATTTATAGGTAAGATATTTAACTCTTAGGATATTTGTAATAAAGGTAGCCTATGAAAAGTTGAACCAATAGGAAGGCCTAGAATTGGGTGGACAACTCCTAGCCACTCATCTAGACCTAGAACCGAACCCTAATCCATCTAATGGCAGCCACAATTGATCCCCCCATCCTATAAAACATCCTTAACAAAAACCTTTGCCTCTTTTTACAACTCCTTAGAACCCTAATAGTTCCTCCCCAAATTTCCTTCCCTAATATCCAAATTAAGCCCAAATTGGTCCTAATCAATTGCAACATCACCCTCTACCATAGTGGAAGCTAGTAGGGGCTTGTTAGCTAGGGTTTGAAGTGCTTTGGTGGATTGGAGTTCAAGAAGAAACCTCATCATTACCCTTTTTCATTGAGATTCAATCTCAATAGGTAAATCCCATGAAACCCTTCTAAAATCATGTTTTATTTTCATAGATGCATGTATATAGGTATACCCTAGCTGTAGGAATAGTTTGGTGCTAGGTAGTGTCCATTTCGTGTCCGTATCGGACACGTATCAATGATTTTAACAAAGTGTTCGATGAAATGCTTGTGAGAAATTAATTGTGTTAA
Organism: Iris pallida; assembly: GCA_029216955.1. Lineage (NCBI taxonomy): Eukaryota > Viridiplantae > Streptophyta > Magnoliopsida > Asparagales > Iridaceae > Iris > Iris pallida. The sequence goes on along the minus strand of JANAVB010008689.1, from coordinate 21,301 downwards.
TTTCAGAAACTAAATAAATAGAAAATTAGGTTTTTATATGTACATTAATAATCCAGGTGACTGAGTAAAAAATTTAGTGTTTTTCGTGTCCAAATCGGACACGCATACACGCGTGCAGACACGGTAGCAGTGCCCTGCTGCCACGCGTGTCGTGCTCACTGCATAGACCTTGTTAACCCACCAAAATTGGTGTGGAGGTCGGGGCAGTGACTGACAAGTCACTCCCCAAGTTTCACGACTCTTCGTGTCGCGTCGGACACGTAATTGCTCCCACACTGATTTTGTACACGAACTGTGCACACAGGTTTTCCCTACTGATACGGTTTTCACGTCGGACACTGACACGCCTTGGACTCGATACAGTGTGTCGACCCTCTAGCCTGAGACCTCATCTACCTATGGACACGTGTACGAGACCTCACGTGCTTCGTGTCGTGACCTAGGTCGATCGACATGGCTGCACAAGCCAGTGCACGAACTGTGCACTACATAATTCGAACCCCAGTTTTCCCTTGCCTTGGACACTTCGTGTCCACTCTAGTGGACAGAATGACACACCTAGACACGAAATCATGTGGAAAAACATTCTTATATAACTGTTGTTTAATTTCGAGTGGACACGAATGACCCACCTAGACACGAAATCATGTGGGGAAACATTCTTATATAACTGTTGTTTAATTTCATGGTTTAATTTTAGGTTTTCGAAATTGGGTTGTTATGTATCAGTGTTTCAGTTTTGGTTTTGATATGAACTAACAGTAGTGATTTCCTGAGATTCTAGTTAGGAATATAAATTGAGATTTCAATGTTTTCAACCTGAATTGGGATTTGTGTATTGATTGGTGTTAGGAAATAGATTTTGAAATGGTTTGGGGCTGGAAATGTTAACTGTCAGTTGACTAAGCCTGAGAAATTGAAACTGTGATTACCTATCATTGATTTCCTGAGATTTTTGGGATTAATGTTAACTGTGTGCATTCCAGAGAATTGTGATTTCTATAGTGTTAACCTGAGTACATACGAAAATCCATGAATTTGAATCAAATGAAATATGTGAAAAACTGGAAATGACTGTGAACAGATAACTGAGATTTAAAATATTTTTAACTGAATTTTACATATGTTATATGAATGAGATTCAGTTATTATATAACTGAGATTCAATGTTGTTAACCTGAGTTCACATGTGATAAATTCTGAGATTTCAAATGAAAACTGAGAATGAAATGTTAAGGTGTAGTTGGGTTTAAAATGAGTTGATAGGGAAAATTGAATGAGGAAGAGAAATGGAAACTGAGATTTAGCAATACATGAGAACTGGAATTTATATATAAAACTGAAATGTTAAGGTAAACTGAGATGTTAGTTAGTTGGATTGAAATGTAAACTGCCAACTGAGTTTTCCAATACCTGAAATTCATGAGAACCCTTTCCTGTTTTAGCTATACACTAACTGTCATGCCTTTTCACTATCCTAATTCACTGGTTTCCAGTGTACCACACACACACACACACTACTCTAAGTTTAATTCACTGTTTCCTACTTCACTAAACTATCTTATTGACACTTTGTAACCTGTTAACCCTTGCCTAACCCTCTAATATGTATTGTACTATATATAGTTGTTACATGTTAGTATTTAAATATATAGCCATGTATGTGATAAGGTAGGTAATGCATGATTAATGGAAGTTGTATGCATGTATTAGGCCTAAGTAATGTGTGCCATTATGTATATATATATTGTAGGAGAGATGTGCCTATTTCATTATGCATGTATACCTAGATACAATATGTGTATATTGTATGTATGTATATTGTATGTTAAATAGCTTGAGTAGCCTTATTGTTGGTTGTGAGTGCTTGACTAGGCTTGGTTTAGTTTTGTGTGTAGTGTAGAAGTTGCCTAGGCAATGTGTGTATACCTAGAATTGACTTGTTAAACCTAAATTTGACTTACTAAGCCTAGATTGGACTAACTTAGACTAGTTGACCAAGATTTACCAAACCCTAACTAGTTTGACCTAATTTGACTAGAGTTGACTTTTAGAGTTGACCCGAGTTGACCAAGAGTTGACTTTGGTCCAGACTGACCTAGAAACATGTAGATGCATTGTATTCTTCAAATTATAATTCCCTTGTATACATCATGACTTGTGTTGCTCTAAATAGGACTCAGTTACCTCGCTTCGGACTTTATTTTTCTCAGGGACATTCGGATCTCAGGCGAGTACATTCTCTGATCTTTTCATACTTGCTAGGACCTACATTCATGCTCTAGATTACTTTACTTGATACTAACTATATGGATCTTGTCGTGCGATGTTATCCCCTTAGCAGACACATCGGATATTTCATGTTTATCATGGGCATCGTGTACTCCTTGTGTTCGTGTTATTCATGTGCAAATCGTGTGAATCGTGTGAAATCGTGTACTCATGTGCCCACATGATCATCGTGTGCAACTATACTTCGTGTGCAATAACATAATTTGACTGGATCCTTGTGTATTGATTGGGGACGGGGGAGTAGAAGTGGTTATGTGATCAATCCAAATCGTGTGAACCTCTCTTGATTACTCGTGTGCAACATCGTGCTGTTTACATAACCGTCTGCTCTGAATCACTAGTCACTTACAGTTCTTACTTATTATGTATATATTTCCAGTTTACAAATATCTCTCTTGTTTTCGTGTACATCTTCATACAGTTCATGTATCTTACTCTTCTACATGTTTTTACCTTCCTGCCATGATATGAATCGCATGAGATGTATTATGCTCGTTCCTGTCCTGACTGGACCTGTTGAAAATATTACAGATGATGCCGAGGATTTCTGTCCTACGTACTATGGAGCAGCCCCAGACGACACTTGCGAGCTGGACTCTCAGGAGGACCCAGCTCTAGCTGATGACATTACCCCTACTGCCTAAACTAGTTTAGTTAGGCTTTCTTACTTATGTTGTCATTGGGATTTGAGTTGTACTATGTTTTGTTATTGTGTCGTTTAGACACTTAGACTTATTTTCCTTTCTGTTTGTATCTTCCTTTGAGATTTCATCTATGATATCATACTATTTCTGCCTTAGTTGTGATTGAGACTGTATTCTGTATTGTCACCTCTACTCGGAATGTATATACTGTACAGGTACCTTATATTGTTAGATGTTGTTACCTAGGATAGCGTTCTATCGCCGACACTGTGGCGTAGGCTGGACGTACCCACTTCTCGTGCCCTTACTCTAGGGTGCGGGTCGTGACAAATGCTTTGCTGGGAAGACCATTTCTGCATGAGCATAACATTGTACCATCCACTCTTCACCAATGCTTCAAATATGTGGGCGTCAATGGAGAAGTCCATAAGAAAGTAGCTGATCTAAATCCTTTCAGAGGCATCGAAGCATATTGGACTGATTATCGCATGTACAAGAAAGAGTTCATGAAGGTTGTTTTGGTGATGGATAGTGAAGAAGATCAGAGAGACACCTCATATGATGTTCTTGTAATCCCAGTCAAAGGACGTACTACTCGTCCACCGTCTTCTCAGACGTTGACTATCCATCTTCCCTCTCAAAATAAGCAGCCTCCTACTGGAAAGATGGAACAAAGAGAGCTCACCTCTTCTGAGCCACTTGTTATCGACCTCCGTCGTAACAAGCCTTCTCCTTCTTCCTCTCCTCCTCTGGTTACCAATCTGACTAAGCCTTCTGCTAAGGCTAAGAATCCTGTTGTAAATGATGATGTACAAATCAATAAAATAGCATCTCCTTTGTAGTATACTGATGTCTTTTATTCACTACACCAAAATGGATGATTTGCGACAGTTAAAGTTATCCAACAACGACATACTAAAACTGTCGTTGCACTTTTGATGGATTAAAATCGTCGTTTAACATTAAAATCCATCTCACCAAACAATAAATTTTGATTCAACAGATTAAAACTAATTAGCATCAAAATTCTAATAAAAATTTTGGTTCCCAAATTTGTTAAAAATTTTGGCTCCCGAATTTTATTAAAAACTTGCGCATGCTGCCCTTTTCTCAAAACCTCTCTAAAAATTTCCTCTTTCCTTCTCAACCTTCTTAAAAAATTCTCCCTTCCCTATTTGCAAAAACAAAAAGTTTATTCCAAACTTGAAAAAAAGAATAGTACAAAGTATAATGAATTCCGGGAAAGTACAACTTTAGGAATCTAATCAGAAGACGATCACTTTATCCCTTGGACTATGTGAACTTGAAGACTGTAGCCTCTGGAGAATGCAGCAACACTTTGACAAGAGTTCTTGATCTCTATGCCTCTTTATCTGATCTCCCTCTTTATCTGATCTCCGTGCCAATATATCTGATCTCTGTGCCTATGTCTCTAACGATTTCACAATGATTGGAAACTCTATTTATATAGTTCAGGAAATAACTGTTTTAGCAGTTATTCTGATGTGCGCGAGGCTGGGTTGCGCCACATTGGGTTGCGCCAACCTCCTGTTGCGCCAACTTTCATTCAGTTGTCAGTCGTGTACTAACTGTATTTAGACGCGTGGCATCATGTGATTGAGATGCGCGTGGTCGTATACAGGATAGTAGACACGTCTTGACAGATTAGTGGCATGTGCGCTACGTCATCCTGCTTTAGAATGTCAGTTGTCTCAACTTCATTAGATTGCGCGAGCTTCGGTCAACTATGCCTAACTGAGCCGCGCCTAGACACGTGGCAGCTTTTGAGCAGAAGCCATTCAGATTACGCCTAGGCGCAACTAAAGATTTTGTCTGGATTGCGCCTAGGCGCAACTTACGAAGTGTACAGGACAGCTGTCTACCAACTCTCCCTGAGAGGTATAATTCACGGGATTCGAAGAGATTTTCCTCGTTCACTGTGGTGTCAGTTATAAGTGTTGTCAGGTAATGATGGCCATTAAGTGTCAGACGCCACGTAGATTTTTGTGCAACAAGACTGGGCGCAGTCTGGTATCAGGCCCAACTTGTTCAGCGGCGCAGTCTGTTCTTTGAGCTTCATATCAGTGGCACAACCTGATCTTTGGGGCGCAACTTGATCACTGATTAGTATTTTCAGGGCGCAACTTGATTTTTAGGCTCTACAAGACCCCCTTCAAAGTTTTCAAAACTTAAAAACGTTTCAAAATTTTGAAATACTTTGAATTTAGAAAAGTTTTGACTGAGTCAAGTTGCGCCAGTCAACAACCGGTCATCACAATTAAATCTCTTTCTTGAAAATACTCAATCTTCTCTTCGTCTTCCCGAGATTCATTGATTATTTTCAGTTTCCCATAAGGAATACGAAAAGTCACTTTGTTGATATATATGTAGTAGTTGATCTTTGTGCTTTGTTCTTCACTTCTGTTATTCAATGGCCCCTAAGAAGAAAGAGATGGAGACCAATGCTGACACCATAATCAAGTCTCCTGAAGCGGGACATGATGTTGCGCCTACAACTTTTTTGTTAGAGGCTGACCCGTCATTGAGGGCGGTGAACTTTTTGGACTGTTTCAGTTTAAACCCGACAGTCTTCAATCGCTCGAGTGGCGAGCCATCCTCTGAGGAGCACGGCGATTTGGAGGGATTTCGTAATTTGATGCGTCGCTCGAGGATCCGCAACATGCAAGAATTGGATGCCGCCCTTCGTCAGACCGATGAAGGCAAGGATAAGAAATAATGTTTTAAGAAGAACAACTTTTGTTCTTCTTTTCTAATGTCCTTGATTGTAGGGGTCCACCCATCTTTTTATGCAATGAAATCTAAAATTTCTGATATTGTGTGGCTGTGACTTCGAGTGGTGCACATGGACATGTTCTTTTAGCTATTTCTTCGTTTACTGTTTCTTCTAAAGAACACATGGCAGTCGTCACACGGTTTTAGTTCTTTCCCAAAATAGGCTCCTAGAATGACGCACCCGTCTTCATTTTTCACTCTTTAAAAAAGGTCATCCAGAAACGAAAGAGTCATTCACACTTTCTCAAAACAAATGCTTTCTCATAAGCTTTCACTTGCGCCACTTCGTCCTGATGTTATTTGCCTGCATGCTGTGTCTTCAAAAATTGGTAAGTCTCGTCGAAGAATCAATGGTATGAATATTCTTCTTTCGTACCACTTTTGGAGACAAGTATTGATCTGCATGTTGTAGACACTGTTGATATGCACTAACTATTCCTGTAGGTGCACATTGTAATCCAGTGTTTAGCTCCAATCAGAGGCGCGTATTGCTGACATGCACTTGTTTGATCAGTGCATAGAACTGATATGTGCCTGTTTGATCAGTGCGCAGTGCTGATGTGCACCTGTTGGTAGGCGCACACTGTTGGTTTGCGCCTGTTGATAGGCGCATATTTCTGATATGCGCATGTTGATAGGCGCATACTGCTGATAGATTCTGCTAATTTCTCCTATTTTATTAATATTTGCAAGGACTTGTTTAGCAAGCTTCTTCAGAACTGGCATTGGTGGTTTGGATGTTGCAGAGGGCATTCTTCTGACACTCACATCAGACAGCTCAGGACTCTTCATGTTAAGAAGGGTCTTCCTCAGATGGTAGGAAGAGCCTTTATATATGAGAGTTGGATGGTGAAGACGCAGAACTAGAAATTGTATCACAAGGGTGATCTCATTCCTAGTTCCCCTGGCGGGCTGTCTTCTCTCCACCAGTTGTATTGACAGCAGCTCACCTTTGGGCTGCTGCACTCTGGGGTTCTCCTCTCGTCTTTCTGAAAGAGAAGACCAGAGTTAATTCCATTGTCTGGCTCGTTGCTTCAGGCCAAGACGACAAGGAATTACCACCAACAAATAAGAAGATCCAAAGATGTAATAGACCTTCATTATCAATGGGAAGATCCAAATATGTAATAGACCTTCATTAGAATGGAAATCAGAAATGTAATAGATTTCCATCAAGATGTATCTATGCTTTTTAAAGAAGGAATAAAGAAATGATTGTCTCATTATTCTCCTTTTTATAATTCAATTTTGCAAGTATTTATTCCCTTCCTATCGTTCAGTTTGGTTACGTAGCTGGCAGTCTCTATGTTGACATCGTTTCTGGGTGGCGCTATATGTATGGCATGATAGGTTCCCAATATGTCTGATCATGGGCATTGGTATGTGGTGGTTGCCGCCATCACCTTGATGGCTGCTTTTGTGCACAGTGCAAAGAAAGGGAAGTGTGCTTGATGTAAAGGAAACTGCTATCTGTTGTTTGTGTCGCTTGAGGGGCCAACCTATTGGTCCTTCAGCTTCAGAACAAGTTGATGCAATTTTGGATGAGCTTTCTTCTCCTGATGAAGAGAAAGAAGCATCCTTTTGGGAAATATTTCAAGGAAAATGCTTGAAAGCGCTGATAAATGGTGCAAGATTGGCCTTTTTTCAGCAGGTAACTAAACTTTTTATGGTCTTGTATTTATGATGAACTTCCAGTGGTATATATCCTTCCTAGTACTTTTTCCTGGATTCCTACCTTTATTTGTTGTCTCATTTTTTATTTCAATGTTAGGTCACAGGGCAACCAAGTGTATTGTACTATGCTGCAACCATCCTTCAGGTGTCCTTATTTTCTCTATATTGACTAAGAAATGCTAACATATTTCAGCCTATAAAGATCAATATAAATACTATGATACCAACACAAACAATGTTTACAGAATGTAGGGTTCTCTGCTGCATCAGATGCTACTCGTGTCTCAATTCTTCTGGGTATATTGAAGGTAGAATCCCTTAGACAAAGGCAATGGTGTAGCAACTTAACTCCAACTTCCATTCTGACAAATCTATGGCATGAAACGATTTATTTTTTCTTGTATAATTAACACGGATATGTATTGAGATATTAAGTTAACATAAGTCATAATATGCTAGAATGTTCTTCTCTTTCTAATCATGCTCATGACACTTCTCTATGTTGAGATCTCTCTCTCTCTCTCTCTCTCTCTCTCTCTAGTCCTGTTGACATTAAAAGTAAATATGCATTAGGTACCAACAATTGAATTAGTCATTATGAATGAAATTATGAGAAATTGGTTACTTGATTTGCTTGTTCTTTAATGTTATTATTATCTTGTTTATTTGTAATCCAAAGACAGTATGTCCAATATGTGTTCGACCTAACACAGCTTACATTTTTGAATTGTGCTTCCTAGGTCTTTCGTTCACAGTTAGTTTGCTTTAAGCATTCTACAGGGCATATCAATTGTTCTTCAAACTCTATTTTCTTCCTCGCCCAAAATGGAGCATAGGATAAGATTTGAGTTGCTGTGTCAAAATAAATACAATCTAAGGGTCTTATATCTAAAACCCCTTAACTTCAATACTGATTTTTGGGTAAAAAAAATAAGTGGTTTGGTCGTGACATATCGAATGTTCGTTATAAGGTGTGTTTATATTAAATACTTTTAGTAAAATTTCAAGGGTGTGTATTTCCTTATGTTTTAGGATAAGATATTGACCCTTTGGATCTTCGGTGATCCATGTAACTAGTAAGTAAGCATCAGGAGACAATTTAAAGATGCTTGGAAAATTGGTTCACTGGTCTAATGGCTGGAATAGATATAGTCTTCATCCAATTTCTTTAGGTTTAGTTATCAATGCTTTGTTCCGAGCAACTTGTGCTATGATAAGTCATAAAATATTTATTTATTGACGTACCATTAGCTCCTATCAAGAATTACTAAAACATTCTTTTTACAATTTAATGATATTTCTTTGGTTAACGAAAATTATTTATCTCAATGGCACTTAATGTGGTAGTTTTCCCCTATTAGTTCTGGTCTATAGGACGTATATACTTGACAGTGCCATGACTATCATCCCATATTCTAGTTTCATGACTATAATGCTATTGCATTGCCAGATTATATGCGTATACTATCCAGGTCTGCCAAGTCATCCAGAGCATCACATTGTCAAGCGACAAATGAATGGTTTTGGTGGTGTGGTCGGTTTTGAGGTGAGCCATGTTATGCAATCGTTATCCTTTACATCTATTGCCATCATTTACTTGTTACGACCCGATCCCAAATTATTGGGTCAAACCGGATCATGCCCAGCCTGCACCGTTATGAGACGGCGGCAGTAAGCTGTTCTATATGCAGGTATTCACAACAACATCTATACATTTGTCACAACTTGAATAAACGAAAATTTTAAAACTTTTTATTCAACAATTGAAAAGTACAACTGGAAATGGAAGAACTGAAATAAAGTAATGAATTCAAATTAACAAAACTCCAAAGCAATAAAACTAGAAAACTGGAAAACAACTAGCTAGGCGGTCGGCTCTTCGGCCTCAGGTTCTACGTCCTCCAAGGGGGACTCTAGCAATACCACAGGATATAATCTCGGGTCATAGTAGCTATTGTACAATAGCTCAGCATCCTCAATGACACCTAAAAATGTGGGTCTCCAGTCAGGAGGGAGCAAGTACGAAAATGTATCTCACATTTCAAGTAATAATGGAAAAGTGCAGGCTAAACAGTTTGAAACATTATTTTCCAGCAATTTAACAATTTAAAATAATGTGATTTGAATGTGTAATCGTCTATGACCGGCTTGGGTTGTACAATAGCATCCTAGCGACGCGATACGGGTTATCCCCGTGTGTAAGAGGGGTAAGCTCGCACAATTATGCAATATGAGGGGTATTGGCCATAAACATTACACTATTCCCCCAATATCCCCACAATCAATATCAATCAATATTTGAACCCTAGGAGAGGGTTCCATGTAGCAATGTGGTTTAAACATGCAACTTGACAATTACTAAATAAAATGCAAGAAAACATAACCGTAACTTGCCTTTGTTTAATGACTGGAGTAGGATGTCGGTACCGGGGAGGAAGTCAAATATGACTCCGAGATCCTACAGTTGAGAATCTTGACTTACAACCATAATGAAACCATTCTAGGTGTGCTAGTTACAATCTCTAGAAGCAGACCCTAGTCAGATTTTAAGTTATTAATAATCTACCGAAAATTGTCTAACGTCACAAACTACGTTCGTTATCATTTTAATTGAATAAGTCGGTTACTGATTAATTAGGAAAAATAGCAATTACCGGTTAATTTGGCAAAACTTTTGTATTTTAAATATATATATATAAAACTAGGCTTTTTCTTTTAAATGAGAAACATGTGAATTGCTAAATTACCATATTTATTATGAGAAAACTTTATTAATATATCCATTTTATATTCTACGCCCTTAACGGCGAAATCAATATTCCAGAAAAATAATAAAAAACTACGCTACACAATACATGGTCACAGAGAAATAAAGAAAAAACTGGGCTTATGCCCTTACAAATTATTTACATAAATTAATTAATCCTAAGGCGAGCTCTGAGTGCCGCGAACGGTCCAAACAGTAGGCCGAGGCCATGCACCATAAATACTAAAAGCAGTACCAGTTCTAAAATAAATTATAATTAAATTAAAAATTAAAGAGTCTCAGACTTGGTCGTGCAATCTCATGTTGCTGGCTTACGCCTCAACGTACAGGAAACCCTGTAGCGTTTGCGTTTCGTCGAGGCTCATCCGACCGATATGGTCATCGCCTAACTGGTGATACAAAATCCATAAAAACCAACAAAATCCCATCTATAAATGATTTTGCAAAGACCGGTTTTCTTTGAAAAATAGGTTTTATTCAAATTGCTAATTTTTATAAGAAAATCCCTTTTAAAGATATTTCCTAAAAATTTGGACAGCATCTCCTCTGTAATTGGGACAAACCAATCCTGGGAGGAAGCCAACCACAACACAATTTAAATATCCCAAACCAGGGATCACTAATTACCAACCCAAAATGAATATCCAACCAAAAAACCAACCACAGCACAAATAACCAAAATAGAAAATACGCCGCGAGGTAACCGATACTCTACGTATCACCCAAAAGCAACGATAAAAAAAATATCGATTCCCGAAACGGGATCGGGACCGTGTCATCACAGACTATCTACGGGAGGGACACGGGGACGTGAAGTTATACCTCAATTGCTCGGCTAGAGCTCTCAGATGAAAATGTTATAAGAAAGAAATCCACGGACAGTGGAAAACCGGCTCGAAAAAGCACTACAGACTCGGGACAGTACTGGGGCGGAGCCGACAGGGCTCGGGGTCACGCCGGGAAGGCTGGTCGGCGGGACAGCACGCAGGAGGTTCGCCGGATGCGGATCTGGCTGAAATGGCATGGGGCCGTGCGGAACAGCGCGCAGGGGGTTGCCAGGGAAGACGCGGAGTGCGCGGCCTCGGGACAGAGACGGGCGGAGGCCGGCGGGGTCTGGCCGGATAGAAATGGGCTGGACGCTGGCCGGACGGCCGGCTGGACGGGGCGTGGCCGGAAGAAATCGGCAGGAGGCGCTGGCCTCGGGAACAGCGGGCGGCGGTGCCGGCTGGACCTGGCCGGGCGGGATGTCGCGGACGGCAGGGCGCTGGGGTCGAGGACGGGCTGGGCGCAGGTTGGCCGGAGCTGGCCGGGAGTTAGACCCGGCCTCGGGAACGGCGCGCGGGCTCGGTCGGAGGCGCCGGTCTCGGGTGGCGGGCGGCGCCGGGGAAAGTGGCCGCGGGAGGCGCCGAGGAAAGTGGCCGCGGGAGGCGCCGACGGGAGGCTCGGGTCGGAGGCGCCGGAGTTGGCCGGCGGCTAGGGCACTCGGGAGGGGTTTGGGCGGAGCTTGGGGAAGGGATTTGAGGGAGAGTGCTGGTGGAAGATGGGAATAAGAATGAGGGAGAAAAGAGAGTTGGGAGTGGGGTTTTATGGAAAGAGTGGGAGAAGTAGATGTGGAGAGGAGGAGAAGTAGCTGAGGAAAAATAGGGGAGCGGGAGAGTTGTGGAGAGGGCAGCTGGTGTTTTGGTGAGGGGAGTTGTCCAGGTCGGGGGGGGGGGGGGGGGAAACGGGTCCACGTGGGGGAAAAATAGGATTAGGTTTTTAGTTAGAATTATTTTTGTATATATATATAATAATCAGAATTTAAAAAGAAGGAATAAGGATGGGTTCGGAACTGAGTCGGGCTTCGGGAAATCGGGTTCGAACTCGTAGTCGGACTCCGGATACGGGATCGGGACTGGGCCACAATCAAAGATCCAATAATGTTTTTCTGATCCGACTAATATAATAATAATAATAATAATAATAATAATAATAATAATAATAATAATAATAATAATAATAATAATAATAATAATAATAATAATAATAATAATAATAATAAACCTAACTAGCTAACCAATTAACTAGGGATACTCTAAGGCAACCAAAATCTAATAATCAACTAAAATTCGATTAATTCCAAAAATCCAATAATACCTATATTGCCGGTTTCACATTACTGCTATTGTTGAGTATCAATATTTTAAAGCTTATTACAATTTGTTATGCAGTTAAACGCAGGCTTGAGCTCTATTGTGAAGTTTATTGATTATTTGAAGATACACAAATTTGTGAGGTTTTAAAATTCTTTTTTTGTACTGCACTTGATATTGTAAGCTAGCAATAACATTCTCTTCTTTTTGTTCATCATGAGAATGAAACCGTTGTGAGCTAGTAACATTGGAGTTACTTTTTGTTTTTTGATAGAATATTGCTATGTGAACTTGATGCATTTATTAGTTAATAAGATTTTTATTGAGTTTTTTCATTGTGGATGATTGTTGATGTTTATATGAAATTTTATGTTCAGATGTATTTCAGTTTTATATAGAGGATAAATAGGTTTAAATAGATTTGATATGAATAGATTGAGTACTTTTTTTAATTCTATTTCCACAAGAACGACAGACCTTACCTGTTGAAAAAGTAAAAAAAAATAGTGGCAGACCAATTTATAGGTTATTTGACAGTTTTAGTCTGTCATTTTTATTTCACAGATAATAATTGTCATTTTATTCAGCTATAAAACGACAGTCTAAAACTATCGTTTAAATTTTGGGACGCGCTATTAACGACGGATGTTCTGACAGGTCAAAACTGTCGTTTAATGTGATTTGCGACGGTTTTGGTCTGTCGAAAAATCCATGTTTTGGCGTAGTGATTATACTCGATGTTATTTGGAAATGCATGATAACTTTGAACCACTTACAATAGGAGCAGTTCAACCTCTCCAAAATGAAGTACTGTTTGAACCAGTATTAGATTCCTTCTTTTTATTTCCTTCCAGGAAAAAGATGAACTTCCAATAGTTTTTAGTAAATGAACAGAATAGGAAACTACTCTCTATAGCGACGACGAAAATGAAAATAATGGGAGGCTCCAACTTCGTCGTTATAGGCAACAATCAAAAGATATCATTCAAAAAATGGGCTATAATTTTAAAGTTGGTCTCAATAGCGGTAAGGGAAGGCGAACTCCCACTCGTATCCCCGCTCCAAAAGGAAAATCACTGCAATACTACAGTAAAATGAAGCGTGGATTAGGCTATACCTCGCCAATTCCAACCCCAGAAGCTTTCGAATCTGACAAAGAAGAGCGATCTAATTCTTCTGATTCTGTTTCATGGGATTCTGACCCCAGCGTCGGGCACGTCCATCGAGTGACACTATCTTCTAATATGGTGTCTGTCGAATTCTCAGAGGATGATGAGGATGACGTAGTTGAAGCTCCTGAAGTAGATCCTTGGGCATAAAGAATACACACTCAGTGGGAACTTCGTTTCGAACAACGAGAACCACTACTGAAGATCAATTAATTCAGGTCGATGATGGACAAGAGGGCTCGCCAAGACCAATTTTCATCAGCAAAAGCCTCCCAGAAGCGGATAAACAAGAATTAATTCAGCTTATTCGATAATACATTGACGTCTTCGCCTAGAGTTATGAGGATATGTCGGGACTGGATTCTCAGATTGCTACCTATAGGCTTGACATCTTGCCCAATGCAAGGTCGGTCAAACAACAACAGCGTCAATTCGGACCTGAGATGATGGATGCCATAAAAATTGAAGTCAAGAAGCTTATCTCTTATAGTTTTGTCAAAGAAGAACAACATCCTGACTGGGTTGCCAATGTTGTCCCAGTTATGAAGAAAACGGGGAAGGTCAGAGTCTGCATTGACTTTAGAGATCTCAACGATGCTTGTCCCAAGGATGAGTTTCCTCTTCCGATCACTGATGTCATGATCGACAATACTTGCGGATTCAAACAAATGTCTTTTATGGATGGATTCTCAGGATACAATCAAATCAAGATGCATCCAAAAGATGAGAAACATACATCTTTCCGTACTCCTCTGGGAGTTTACTGCTACATTGTCATGCCATTCGGTCTTAAAAATGTTGGTGCAACTTATCAGCGGGCTATGAGTACTATCTTCTGTGATCATTTATGGAAGACTGTTGAATTCTATGTCAACGATATTGCTGTCAAAAGTCGTCTAAAGGAAGACCACATCCAAGACTTGAGAACTATCTTCGATCTAATGCACGAGCATCAACTCAAGATAAATCCCACCAAGTCATTTATGGGAGTCTCTAGTGGCAAATTTCTCAGATTCGTTATTACCTCTAAAGGTATACACGTTGATCCCGAGAAGATCAAAGTCATTCAAGAGATGCGTCCTCCACGCAACCTAAAAGAGCTACGAGGATTCCAGGGTCAACTTGCTTACATTAGGAGATTCATTTCGAATCTGTCTGGACATTGAGAACCATTTACTCAACTCATGAAGAAAGATGTGTCTTTCATTTGGACTGAAGAATGCCATCAAGCATTTGAAGACATAAAGCGGTACTTGATGAACCCACCAGTCTTAGTACCTCCAATCTCAGGAATACCCTTCTTGATGTATGTTCGAGCGATGGATCATTCGTTAGGTGCATTATTAGCTCAGAAGAACAAACAAGGTCATGAGTAAGCTATCTATTATTTCAGCCGTACAATGATCGGAGCTGAACATCGATATAGCCCAGTGCAAAAGGAATGTCTAGCTTTGATGTTTGCTATTCAAAAGACCAGACATTACATCACCGGCCAAACTATTCATGTTATTTCCAGAGTTAACCCTCTCCGGGTCTTGATGAAGAAGCCCAGTACACTCAATTCTAGGCTTGCTACATGGGCCATATTATTAGCACAATATGATATGGTTTATGTTCCTCAAAAGTCTGTTAATGGTCAAGCCCTTGCTGACTTCCTAGCGGCTCATCCAATTCTCGAAACGTCTAAACTCTATGACGAGATTCCTGACGAAACTTTGGAATCTAACATGATTTCAGAAGAAATTCTTGCCTGGCATCTATTTTTTGATGGAGCATCCAGAATCGAACTAAAAGGAGCCATTATCGCAGGAGTTGGAATTGTCCTCGTATCACCGGAAGGATTAGCTATTCAAAGGGCTTATTCCTTGGATGAATCATGCTCCAACAATGTGGCAGAATACAATGCCCTGCTCATTGGTCTCCGATTAGCTAAACAATTGGATATTGAATATCTCGAGGTGTATGGAGACTTTAAACTGATTGTCAATTAGGTCAGAGGAACATATGAGGTTCGACATCAAGATTGTGTCCCATATCATAAGGCAGCAATCAGAATGGCTTCATTGTTCAAAGAATTTTTTATTGAACATGTACGTCGAGCATGCAATACCGAACCTGATGCATTAGCCAATCTTGCAGCAGTATTGGCAATTCCAGTCAGAAGACAGCAGATGATTATTATTACTAATAGAGAGTTATTTTGCATTGAGAATAATTCAAACATTGAGTTCAGCAATTCAACTGAAATCAATGTCATCAGCAAAGACTGGAGAGTTCCTTTCATTGACTTCGTGGTACATGACATCTTACCTGAAGATCCTAAAGAAGTACATCCATTCGTCGGTGATCACCCCGATTCTATTATAATCATACCACCAAGACCCTTTATCGACGAACATTTGACGATCTACTTCTACGGTGTCTTGCGGGAGATGAGACAAAACAAATACTACGGGAGACTCACGATGGTGTATGTGGTGCACATCAGTCAGGTCCTAAACTGCAGGATCGTATTCAACATATGGGTTATTACTGGCCCACTATGGTATTAGATGCCATCGAATATGCAAGGAAGTGCCAAGCTTGTCAAATCCATGCAGACTTCATCCACCATCCATCGGAATTTCTTCATTCGACTACCGCATCATGGCCCTTTGAAGCTTGGGGTATGGATGTCATTGGTCCTATCAATCCACCATCGTCTAGAGGACATCGGTTTATACTTGCTATAGCCGATTACTTTTTAAAGTGGAACGAAGCTATACCTTTATCCGAAGTTAAGACTAGCAATGTCATCAACTTCGTCAAACATCATATGATATACAGATTTGACGTTCCTCGTCGAATCATTCATGATAATGGACCACAATTCATCAGTCAGAAGTTTACTCAGTTCTGTGATGACAACAGAATCGACAATGTCGCTTCTACTGCCTATAATCCTGCAGCTAATGGTTTGGCTGAAGCATTCAACATGACTATCATCAAACTCCTCAAAAAGTTTGTTTCTACCAACAAACGCAATTAGAGTGAAAAGCTTAGAGAACGTCTATGGGCTTATCGCACTACTATACGCAATCCTACTGATTGTACACCTTTCTCTTTGGTGTATGTGTGTGAAGCTGTTGTACCATTGGAAATTTAAATTCCCTCCTTGAGGATTGCAATTGCCAATGAACTCACAATATAAGACAACGATCATCTTCGACTTCAAGAACTGGAAGCGCTTGACGAAAAAAGGCTGCTAGCTCAACAACATATCGAGCTATACCAAGCCCTCATCTCAAAAGCTTTCAATCGTAAGTCAAAGTACGAGCATTTCAGAAAGGTGAACTAGTTCTTACTGTTAGACATCCTATGACTATGACACACAGGAGCCAAGGCAAGTTCGAAGCAAAGTGGGAAGGTCCATATGTTGTAAGCAAGGTTTTCTCGAACGGAGCTTATCAACTAACCAGGACGGATGGCCGAGTCGCTATGATGCATATTAATGGCAAATTTCTAAAGAAATACTATGTTTGAAGGATGTATAAGATATCTTCTAAATGTTGTATATAAAAAAGGATAGAAAGCATTGAGTTATTGTCTCTTATTCACTCTTCTGATAAACTTTTAAATCCTTAGCGGAATATATCTACATCGTATCACTTGATCATAAACCCTATCTTTGAAATCCTAGCTGATTCGAAGATAATCAGAATAAATATTTGAATTCACGTTCACATTACCTATGAATTCTACTATCTACGTCAGCGACCTATCACATCCACATTACCTCTGATAAGGTCATCTATTGAAATGATAATATTTTAAGCATTATATTCTGTCACGTCCATATTACCTCTGTACAGATATAATAAATATTGTTATTTTCTAAGGAGATATGTCACGTCCGGCACCTCTGAACATATTTCCTGTTTTTGATCTATTACTTATGTCTATCACAGGCATGCAACAAGTAACGGAACCATAAAATGATCATTAATTTTATTGATGATTCAAAATGTCAAGATTACATCATAAAAATAAAGAGAGAACAAAAACTTCATTGGAGAGGTCGAGTACTGAGCTCCATGATCAATCTCTTCAAGTTCTCAGCTCTATCTACCCTGGAATTGAGCACCTGTTGTCTAGCTTGAGCTCTTCCAGACTCCGGATCAAAGGGTATCAGTGAGGAAGCTTGCCGCTCTAATTCAGCATGCTTGGCTTGGACAAATTCATCTTTCTGTTGCCTCAGTTCATCTAATTGGCCCTCAGCAATTTGATGCAACTCTAGTGCTTCCTCTTTACGTCGCCGAGCTGCTTTAAGTACTTCTTGGAGCTGGGCCAACTCAGCTTCTAGCTCCAGAATGCGAGTTTGGCACTCAGAAGCTGCTTTCTCCTTCTCGATAGCTTCAGTCTTGTGTCGCTCAACAGAAGAAGCTGCTTTAATAATATGGACTTCCATTTCTGCAGTGCGTTGTGAGAAAGCCACTAATGAAGCTTCGAATTCAGTTTTTCGTCTTACAGCCTCGTGAGCCATTGGTCAAACTTAGCATCTACAAGTTTCTGAATATTTCCTCTTATCAGATCTTTGTAAGATTTGATAGATTCCTTAAGCGCATCTAAGATATGCTCCAGATAGGTGGCTCTATCCATATCTCTGACCTTGCGAATGGTTGCGATTATACAGGAGGAAGGACCCCTTACCAATTCATAGGGATTATCCTTCTCCAGTACCCTCTGAACTAGAGGCCTCAAGGATGTGAAAAAAGCATTGGTATAGGACTCTATGATGAGACTGTTCATCGCTAAGATGCCCGGAGTAGCTACCTCTGCTAAAATTTCTCCCCTGCAGTAGTTGGAGGAATCGTACACTGTGCACCAGGAGACCTGACTACAAGCATCATAGTCGAGCTTCCTTCTCTAGTATGGGTCCCCATATCTAGAGGAGCCATTGTTGAGGTGAAGTTGAGAGCCGTCGAAGGAACTGGCACAATTGTCCCCACAGGACCTGTTACGGTTAAGATACACAGTCAGTGTATATTATTAGAAAAAATTAGGGTGATTAAAAGTCAGAAATTTACCTGAACTTGGCAGTACATATGGGGTATCATGGGGTGTAACCAAATCCGTACGGAGCCCAGCCTTGGTAGTTTCAGACACAACCGTCTGACTACTTCCAGCCTCGGAACCGCCTGATAGGAATCGGCTGCTTCCGACCCCCGACTCTGCTTGGTTAGCTGAAGCAATCACTTCTGCATCCTTGACCTCAAGAGCTTGATCGGCAGGGGTCTGAGTCTCCGCAGCAACGTTGCTAGGATTTTCATCATTCCCAGCATCTTCAGGAGCCGTAGTCTGATCTTCGTTATCGTCAGGCTTATCAGTTTTGGGGCTTGGATGCCCATTATCAACAACGGGGTGCTTTTTACCCTCGACAGCCTTCTTCGGCCGAAATCAATAGGACATCTATTAAAACTGGTTCTTCTTCAGCAGCGCTTGTGGAATTATCTCCGATTGACGCATCGCCATAGTCACAATCCTTGAGGGTGTCTATCATTTCTTGATCTTCTTGAGAACGAGTAGGAGTTTGAGCGGCCAGAAGATCGGTAACCCCGGCTTGAGATTCTATCGGAGGCAACTCCTCCTCGAGGAATGTAGCCTCTGGGACATTTGGAGTCGGGGACGACAGTGTTACTCCTGCTGCAGCCAGTGCAGTTACAGAAACAGACGTCCGCACAACTCGATATCCTGGGATTTCCTCTATAGTAACTGAGACTGGAATATCAATTGTCATAGTCTCTGTAGATGAAAAAGAATAATATCAATATATATCGTTCATAACTTAATTATGCTTAAAAGTACAAATATTACCTTTTTGAGATGGCAGATCCTTCTGCGAGGGTAATGATGTATCACGTCTACTAGAAGATTCCTTTGGTCTGGAAGGGATGGAGGAAGCGTCAACTACTTGACGTTCTGCTCAAGTCACCAGCAATTCTCTTCTGGCCTTCCGTAGCAGAGGTGCTACAGGTTCTTTTTCGACCTCATCAAGGTCATCTTGCATATTAGGAATTCTGGGCACTTCTTCTCGGGCAACTCCACTCTATTTTAGAATCGAAGGAGTTATCTCTCCTTCCCCAGGGGATGCCCCAGTATGTATCTGCTTCTACTGGGACCGAGTTGTCCTGGTGGTAGGCTGTTCACTAATGACCAAAGTGGTCTTCGCCTTTTTCTTCCTTGGAGCCTTAGGTGAAGAAGGAAGATCGTCATGATGTGAAGGAGCAGATGACTCTCCATTCTTTCTTTTCTTAAGCCCCTTGGCGAAAGACTTTTCCTTTTGTATCTTTAGTGATACGTCCAACGGATCATTTACTTCATCCAGGAAGCCTACAAGAGAAGCCTCTAGAGGTTCATCGACAGGGTCTCGATCTTCTGCATCCCTGAACAATTGTGCAATACGGACTCTGACCTTTAATCGCTTATCATTAACAAAGCTGTGGGCCAGATGAAAGTTTTCGGCGAAAGTGTTTGTCGAAATATAGAAATTCGCGTATGTGTATAACATACGCGAACCCTGAGCAAGATTATTGGGCATGGAGAACATAGCTTTGGTACCCTTGGCATTATAATATCTCCAAGCTCTAGCACCATCAATCAGGAAACCCTTGGCCTATAGGCAAGTAGTGGCATTCCCCACATGCAGCTGGTCGTAGCCAAATTGACGAGCGAATCGACTTGGCAAATACGATTCCAGAAAACAGTCTTCCTCAAATCGGTATACTAGGTGAGACGGGCAGATTGTCTTCAACCATGCAAAACTAGCCGAAGACAGATGGAGAGACGTCGTTTCTAATTCCATGAGCTGTGGAGGAAGATTCTCATATCCTGGAGGAGGAGGGACACATTGAAATCTCCATCCAGATCCTCGTTTCAAAGCTCTTCTGCATTCTAAAAGTGCGTTTATATTCCATCGAGCATTAGAATAACGCTTGATAAAGTTGCCTCCAACTTCACCCATATCAGGGTCCATCAAGCTGGGATGGTGTAGTAATAACCACCTAAACAAATAAGTACAAGGCATTTCGATGCGGGAAAAATCCAGCCGAACAGCCTTATCGTGCAGCATGGTGTCAACAAAAGAACACAGTCCTACGTTCAGGCGACAAGTCATCGCTGAAAGAATATCCATCTTGTGGCCCAATACTAGACGCACAGTAGCAAATAGTATGTCTCGATGAAATCTATCAAATGTACTAGCTCCGGGAACTACAAACCGTCACAGCCACAAAGAAAGAAAACCTGCCAACTAGGCTTCTTTTGACAAGGGTCTGTAACCCTGCCTGAGATAACTCTCAATAGTAGCACCAGCCTTAAATAGGTGCCACTCTACATCCAAGATGTTATCGGTATGCTTGGACTTTTCCATTAGTTTTTCTATGTCGCTGCGTGTCACGACCCGCACCCAATATTTGGTCGTGAGTCGTGGGTACGCCCAGCCTACGCCGCGGTATCGGCGGAAGAACGCTGTCTAGTCCTCTCCATATTTTATCAAATACAACCATACAGTTTATATATATTTCCACAATACAACCAATATCCACAGATCAGTCCACAACAGCAAGATATATACAAAATAACCACAGTTAGAGAGAAGATAATAACTGATCTGAATAGTCTCCAAAAATAGAGATCAAAATGTGATAGATGAAATAATCTCAAAAGAACAAAATGTGCTAATATGGATATCCACTACTCCACTCACATAATCCTCAAACAAAATATAATAACTAATGAGTTTCAGGGGGCGGCTCCGGCTAAACTGAATAATATCTAGCTAAATGCCATCTG
>JANAVB010008688.1:0-29368 GCA_029216955.1 Iris pallida | reverse complement strand
GGTACCGTATATCGTCTAGTATGTGTGCTCGTCGGGATCTGGAAAAGAACCAGGTCCTCAGGGGACATAGCAAGATACAAATAGGGACATGCCATAAAGTAAATACTGATCTAACATAAGGGGGAAACCTAGCCAATCTAAGTGGATGCATACAACAACTTGGAACATATGGGTAGGTGAAAATAATATCATCGAAGCACGGGCCGACGTAGATCACGAGCCGAAGGATTTGCGTTGGAACACGGGCCGAGCGTCGGATCACGAGCCGATTAGCTCAATGCTAGCGTCCTCCCGACCACTAGCACGCAGCTAGTGGCCCTGCCAGAAATACCTACTAGTAAGGGCCCATGCCCATAGTCGGGTCCCCAAATAAGGTTAACATATAATGTAACTATTGTCCCATACGCCTACTGGCTGTCTTCTTTCCCCCCCGTTGTATAAGTCGCATCCACGACCCAACATCTACTCTCTATGAAGAGTCAGCTATCTAGGACCATCACTACCCTATATGTGCCATCACACGAGCCACTCGTACTTATGGCTAGTCGAGAGCGACAGCACGTGCCATGATCTGATCTCACTCAGTGCCGTGTCGTAACACGTGTCATGGTCAAGGGAGTTGTAACAACAACTCCAAAATCTAAGGTATGTCGTCTAGAACTAGGCCAAGTATGTAGTCCTAGTGTCGATACCAACATCGACTATTCCGGGGTAATTCCGGACTCTACTAATCAGATCTACACTACAAGTGTATAATAATGTATGTAAAATAGTAAATACAAGGCAAGGTATACTTGCCTTCATCCCGCAATATGAAAATAGTGCTCCGGTCCTTCCTGCCTCAATCACGCCGTCTAAAGGACCTACAATCACACAACCAAGGCTCACAATGAACATCTAAGACCATACATCTATCCACACACAAGGTAGAAGTACGTTATTCGTACGGGATACCACATTCAAATACTAAGTTATATTTATCCAAGGGTGCACACCACAAGCTACATGTGACAAGCTTATATATATATATATATATATATATATATATATATATATATATATAGGCTTAGGAATGTACCAATACAAATCCTATATTTGAATTCACATATATGTACATGAGTGTACATAGAGCACATATATACAAAGTACAATTACCATAGATAGTAAGAATAAGTGGGCATATATATAATATATATATATTATATATATATAATTATATATATATATATATAATATATATATATATATATATTATATGGGAATAGTATTTATACGTATATATATATATATATATGATGAAACAAGGTGTATACCATTAGTACATAGTGAAACTAAAAAAAAATATATATATATATATATATATATATATATACCTTGTTTCATCATATATATTATATACGTATAAATACTATTCCCATATATATATATATATATATATATATATATATATATATATATAATATATAATATATATATATAATATATATATATAATACAGTGAGCTATTTGACATACATTTGTAACCATAATCCATGGATGTATATATGAAACAAAACACAAGCACACATATGTAGCCTTCTACATATCACATTATTCCTAAACATGTAAAAGAGCACTCTATCACCCAATGTTCACCTCCTTTGTGTTCAAGCATCATAGGGATATACACACATTCATATATTTACATATAAATCATTTATTTTAGGAACCAATATAGCAATTTATATAAATACTGTGTATTCACAAGAAATGTTTACCACATAATCCTCCCAAAGTTGACATGTTCTTCATGCAACATTTGATTATCAAAATTACCACAATAACATATTCATATTATATAATATATATATATATTGTCACGACCCGCACCCACTGTTAGGGTACGAGAACGTAACAACGCCCAGCCTACGCCGCAGTGTCGGCGGTAGAACGCTGTCCTAGGTCAATCATCTAACAATACCAAAGTACCTGTACAGTTTATACTCTCCGAATGGAGGTACATAACAATATACATCTCAATCACATCTAGGGTAGAAGAACGAAAGACAGAAGATAGATAGTAACTCAAAGAGAACCATAGCATAGATGAAATAAGACTAAGTGTCTAAGATACATAACATACAGAATGTCAACTCATAATACAAGACTAAGAGTCTATACAACTCAACATCTCAAATACAACTCATGTGGACAAAAGTAAATATAGAAAAGACTGCCTAGGCTAAACTGGTCTAGACTACTGGAACAACATCCTCAGCTGCAGGTGGATCCTGCTGAGGGTCCACAACATAAGTATCATCTTGTCCTGCTCCATAATAGGTAGACACCAGGGCCTCCTCCTCATCCTCTGTAATATTTTCAACAGGTCCAATCAGGACGGGAACGAGCACAATACATCTCACGCAGTGCATAGAATGATAGGAGATATAAAGCATGCAATAGAGTAAAATACAGGAACTGCTGAAGGAAGATACATGTAGCAAAAGAGATAGCTGTAAAGAAATATCTACTGTATATAGAGAACTAGCAGTGTCTAGTGAGTCAGAGTAAAATAGACATGTGAAATGGCATAGGAGATTCATGATTACAGCTAGAAGTGATTCATGACTACAGCTACTGGGGTAATATCCACATGACTATTTCCACTCCCCCCCCATCCCAATCAATACACAAGGATCCATTCAGGTTATGTTAAGATTCGTGGTAAGCCCATAATGGGAGATTCATGAGAGGCTCTGTGAATCATGAGAGTACATGAGTCACAAGCGATTCGTGAATCATGAAAGCATAGATACATGATGATAGTGAAAAGCACAAACATGCTGTATCTGATGCTCCCGAAGGGGATAACATCTCATGAAAAGATCCATATAGTACCAATCCGTGATAACAATCGTGTCAACATCAAGTAAAGTAATCTAGAGTAAGAATAAATCCTGGCAAATATGAAACGGTCAGAGAATGTACTCGCCTGATAACTGAATGTCTGAAGAAGATATACTGTCTGAGGAGAGTGTATGGCTCCTAATCAGAGAATACAAGTCACAATGTATCCACAATGGTAAAAATAGAGTGTACAATGCATACTACATGATTCTAGGTCAATCTGGTCAAAAGTCAACTCTGGGTCAACTCTAATAGTTAAACTAGGTCACAGGAAGTCATACTAAGTCAAATAGAGTCAAACAAGGTCAAACAAGTCAAATACTAGTCAACATGATCAATCTGGGTCAAGTCTAGGTCAAACTTAGACCAACTAAGGTTTTGGGTCAAACAAAGACCAGTCAGTAAGGTAATTAGGTCAAACAAGGACCAGTCAATAAGGTAATTAGGTCAGACTAGTTAAACTAGTCATTTTTAGGTTAACTAGGTCAACCTTGACCTAAGGTTGACTTTGGTCAACCCTTAGTCAACAAGGGTCAACAAGTTGGGTTTTAGTCCATTAGGGTTAGCCCCAAACCATAGGCTAATAATCTTGGCCATAGGCTAGTGTTTAGGTTTCT
The DNA here is from genome assembly GCA_029216955.1 of Iris pallida. NCBI lineage: Eukaryota > Viridiplantae > Streptophyta > Magnoliopsida > Asparagales > Iridaceae > Iris > Iris pallida. Next base: position 25,865 of record JANAVB010008688.1, on the reverse strand, counting down.
ATATAAACCTATACTAGAAGTCATACTATATATATATATATATCTATATATATATAATACTATATATATAGACATACACTATCTATCTACTACCCAATACCAATATGTAATACTCTATATAATACAACCCACACTCACATATATATACATAATACCATGTATAATCTAATACATAATATAATATATATATATATATATATATTTATATATATATATATATATATATATAATATACATATTATATATATAACTTATATATTACTATATATAGATAGAGAGACAAAGGGAAAGAGAGAGACAGAATGAGAGACTGAGAATGAGAGAGAGACAGTGAGAGAGGAGAGAAGAGTCACTGCACAGCAAGGGGGGTTCCAGGATTACTGGAACCAAAATCCAGCCCCAACACACACACACAGCCTACATATACATACATATGTATATACATACAACTACCTAAATACACAACCATTTAACCCCAAATCTCACCCACACTCACACATACATATGTACTACATAATTATATACTAAAAACATATAAATACATGTATAATTTATATCAAAAATAGATTTGAATTTCGTTTTTAGAAAACTGGAAACAATACAAAATCTGGAAACTGGAACTGTTTATTTGAAAGTAGGTAAACCCAAAAACTCACACGAAACCGAGCTATGGCTCGAATCCCTAGGTTGGTAATACTAGCCCCTAGTGTCCTCTAGTGTCTAGGGTGCCTGAAACATGGTCACACACACAACGTGTCCACACTAATATAAACCCAATCGGGTAAATCCTATATACACAGACACCTACTGTGTCGTGCACACGTTCCACGAGCTCGTGGACACACCACGAGACACGACACGTCTCGTGGTTGTACACACGTGTCGACTAGGTCTAGGGCTAGGGTTTAGACACCCTGACACGTATCCAAACCGTGTCGTGTCCGAGTTCTAGGTGCGTATCAGAAGGGGTTTCACACACGTTCAGACCGCGTCGTGCACGCGGTTACACGCGTCGTACACGCGACACAGGACACGAAGCACCACGTGCTCGTGTCCACGTGTACGCCACGTATAGGGCTACGTGCTCGTGTCAGTACGAAGTGTCCACGTGTCGTGTAGAGTGGACACGACACGCTCAAAGTCGAGTGTCTGTGTGTGTACACTGTGCACTGAACGACCCTAGCGGGGACGATTCCGTGTCCGACACGACACGAGGTCATCCCAAACTTTGGGGATGACCTGTCAGTCATTGCCCCGTGTCGTGTGTCAAGTTTGACGTGTCCAAGTGGCGTGTAGAGTGTGTTTGGACACTGTGGTAGCAGGGCACATTTCATGTGCACTGTGCAGTGTCTAAGCAGTGTAAACTGAGAGCTGTTGTGTCCAATTTTGGACACGACACAAACCAATACGTGCTCAGTGACACAGGGTTAGGGTTAGGGTTAGCTAGGCTAGGTTTTGGTTCAAAAAGATTTAGAAAACAGTGAGTAAATTTATACTAAGACAGTGTGTAATTTACACTAAATTTCAATGTGTTGACAATAGGATACGTGTCCGATACGACACCAAACAATTCCTAGATTTTACCAAACCTTACCCACAGCTATATTATAACTATATGCATGCAATAATGAAGAAAAAATATATTAACTAGGTTTAGATATATTTACCTCTATGTGTGCAAAGTCTTGAGTTTCCACTAAATGAGGGTGTACATCCAATAGCCTCAACTTGTCCTTCCTTGGTGAAACTTGAGTAGCTCACTTCCCTAGGCTCCCTTAGATTGTAGGTGACCTAATGGAGAAAACTAGAGGTGATTTGGATCAAAAATGGCCAAGTTGTGGAGGTTTGAAGGAATGGGATTTCTAGGTTTTTCTTGGTTTTGTTTTGTCATGAAACTTGGAAATAATTCTAAGTGTTAGTTTTATAGGAATGGGGGTGGCAAGGGGTGTCTTGGCCGGCCACAAGGCAGGGGGGGTTCAAAGCTTGCTTCTAGGTTAAGGCAAGGACTTTGGTAAAGGTTTTAAGATATTTTGCATAAATCAAGCAAAATATCAATAAGTAAAATCTAGATATTTGTATAGCTTTGACCCAATGATAATATCTAATCCCTAGTCATTCTAGGTTAGGAACTAACCTCTAGATTAGGGTAACTAGGTTAGGGATTATCAAGTCACTAATCAAAAGTCCATGAATAGTAAAATCTCACTAATCCTACTTAATTCCTAGAAAATTACCAAAATACCCCTTAGGCTAAAAATCACTAAAATGATATTCTAAGCCTATGGTCAAGTTCTCATGGTCATGGCAACTTCTAGGTTAGAGAAACTAGGGTTTACACTAAGGTTTACTAACAAAGTCACAAAGTCATAAGTCATGACTTAGCATGACTTTAGAATTGGTTTAACTTAACTAAAATCACCAGAAAATCATACCATGACTAAAATACCACTAATAAATAAAAATAATAATTTTTCAAAAATCCCCAATTTTCAGAAACAGGGTGTTACAAGTCTACCCACCTTAAAATAATTTCGTCCTCGAAATTTAGATGGTCGTACTCCTTCTAGGTCAACCTCCAATAATCAAGGACGAAGCCACTACCTAGGCAACATACAAGGTCAACAAGCAAAATATGGGTAGTAGACCTATACTGGGTCATGTCCAAAAATTGGCTGGCAGTTTCAGGTCATAAGGTGTCCTGAATTCAAATCGAAGCCAAAAGTAACTCCATGGGGTAAATCAGGATGGAGTCTCGGGTCAGGAAAATCGTACTAAGCAAATAAAGCACAATGGTATGCCTGAGTGGGACACTAAGGTCATGGGTGTAGTATGTCATGTCTAGGTCTGGTATGTGAAGTCAGTTTTGAGAAAACAACTAGTCTTGTGCTCCAAATTTAAAAGTCACGGTAATGTGTCTACGATGATCATAATTCAGAGTGGGAAGGCCTATGGCCTAATTGAACCAAAAAATCGTGATGAAATAGTAGTATAAAGGACATGTTAGGTGGGACAGTCCTGGTCATAGGTATAGACTAGGAAGATAAGGAAACAATAAATCACAGGGCTAAAAGGGTTACCATTCTATGGTCAGAGATACTCTATCAAAAAGCATAACATATATACACTAATTTATTTAAGGGAAAAATTCTTGACAAAAGAGTTTAGTCAAGAATTATATTAACAACTAAACTACTCCTACTCTCTACTCCTACTCCTAAGTAAGAGATGAAGAAACAACAACAATCGACAAAATCAAAAGAACTAACAGGTCAAAACTGATCACTGATAAAGAACAGGTAGGAGCAGATGGAATTGGATTTCAAGATAGATATAATGAAGCAAGGTGGGAATGGAATTTAGAACAGAACCTGCAAGCACATCGCCAACTGCCTGAGCATCCTCAACTGTCATGGCGTAAGCACGCCCCTGCTGACCTCTTCCAGCCTGCTGCTGAAACTGCATAAATCTCTGCTGCTGTGGCTGTAATGGTCCTCTCTGCTGCTGTCCTACCGGAGCCTTGGCTCCTGCTCCTGGTGCTGCTCCCTGTGCTACTCTGCCTATGAACTGGGAACACTCCCTCAGCTGGTGGTCTGCTGCCCCACATAGTAGGCACGAGCCCAACCTCTTCCTGCACTCTCCCCATCCATGTCCCGATTTCTTACAGTAGGGACAACTGGTAGTCTGCTGTCTCGGGGCCTGCTGCTGCTGCCTCGGCTGCTGATACTGCTGTGGCTGCCTCTGCTGCTGCTGATAGTGAGGCCTCTTGGCCTGACCTCCACTGCTGCCTGCTCCCTGTGTGTCGCGGCCCCTCTTGAGCTTCAGCTCAAGATCATCCTCAGCTGCCATCGCTCCTGCTAGAATATCCTCAAAGGTGGCACTCCTCTCACTCTTGGTCAAGGACTTGACTTCCTTGACCAAGCCTTTCCTGAACCTCCTCGCCTTCGCTGCCTCGCTAAGGCCCTCCACGAATCTGCTCAACCGGCAAAACTCACCGGCGTACTCCTCTACGGTCTGGTTCCCCTGAACCAGGTTCTCGAACTGGGTCTCCAAAGCACCGACTGCCTGATCCGGGAAAAACTTCCCTTTGAAGAGCCCTTTGAAAGCTCTCCATGTCTGCCCTGGAGTGCCTACTCTCGGGTCCGTCTGATACCAGGTACGGGCAAGATCCCGCATCTGGCTAGCTGCTGCCTCCACCTGGAGTCCGGCTGGTATCTCCGCCAATCGGAAGATCTCCTCGATGTCTCTCCAGTCATCCGCAAAAAAATCCCCTCAGTACCCAAGAAGTCCCTGGGGTTCATCTTCTTGAACTCCTGGATGCCAGGAATCCTCTGCTGTCGCGGCGGTCCTGCTCCTCCCTGCGGCTGGGCTGCCAACCTCTCTATCGTCGCTGTAGCCAGCTGATGGACATCATCAATGCCTCTGGTAAATGCCGTCGTCTGACGCTGCTGCTGGGCAGTCTGCTGCGACTCTAGGAACTGCTGGAAATATGTAAACATCTGTGCAGCATCCACAAATCCAGATGGCATCTGCTGCTGGTACTGCTGGTGCTGCTGTGCTGCTCAAACTGAGGCTGACGAAACTGCGGGGGAGGCATGTCTGGGGTAGCTGGGATGGTCCCCCGAATAAGTAGAGGTGCACCCCCAAACGTGGCAGAAGCTCCCACATGAGCTGGAGTAAGGGGAGCTGCAGTCTCCGGGTCCTGGTGAACTGGACGAGAGGTGGCAGACCTCTCAGTGGTGTCACCTGGACCGAGACGCTGCGATCGTGTCTCCACCATCCTGAAGACAGATCAACAAGGAAGTCAATAACGGTACAAGGATGATAGTATCAAAGGACAATATGAAATAGATTATATAGATTTGAACAAAAGTCAGTAGATTCAAATCCATGGAAATTTTCCTAATTGTGATTGAGCATCCACTCTCTCTAAGCCTATTCCTTAAATCCTATCACAGGCTGTAGTGATACTCTAGTTCGAATACCACTACATAAACTCGAGACCTGCATGGGCCACCACTAAAAACGTGTCACGACCCGCACCCACTGTTAGGGTACGAGAACGTAACAACGCCCAGCCTACGCCGCAGTGTCGGCGGTAGAACGCTGTCCTAGGTCAATCATCTAACAATACCAAAGTACCTGTACAGTTTATACTCTCCGAATGGAGGTGACATAACAATATACATCTCAATCACATCTAGGGTAGAAGAACGAAAGACAGAAGATAGATAGTAACTCAAAGAGAACCATAGCATAGATGAAATAAGACTAAGTGTCTAAGATACATAACATCCAGAATGTCAACTCATAATACAAGACTAAGAGTCTATACATAACTCAACATCTCAAAACAACTCAGATGTGAGACAAAAGTAAATATAGAAAAGACTGCCTAGGCTAAACTGGTCTAGACTACTGGAACAACATCCTCAGCTGCAGGTGGATCCTGCTGAGGGTCCACAACATAAGTATCATCTAGTCCTGCTCCATAATAGGTAGACACCAGGGCCTCCTCCTCATCCTCTGTAATATTTTCAACAGGTCCAATCAGGACGGGAACGAGCACAATACATCTCACGCAGTGCATAGAATGATAGGAGATATAAAGCATGCAATAGAGTAAAATACAGGAACTGCTGAAGGAAGATACATGTAGCAAAAGAGATAGCTGTAAAGGAAATATCTACTGTATATAGAGAACTAGCAGTGTCTAGTGAGTCAGAGTAAAATATAGACATGTGAAATGGCATAGGAGATTCATGATTACAGCTAGAAGTGATTCATGACTACAGCTACTGGGGTAATATCCACATGACTATTTTCACTCCCCCATCCCCAATCAATACACAAGGATCCATTCAGGTTATGTTAAGATTCGTGGTAAGCCCATGAATGGGAGATTCATGAGAGGCTCTGTGAATCATGAGAGTACATGAGTCACAAGCGATTCGTGAATCTATGAAAGTATAGAGATACATGATGATAGTGAAAAGCACAAACATGCTGTATCTAATGCTCCGAAGGGGATAACATCTCATGAAAAGATCCATATAGTACCAATCCGTGATAACAATCGTGTCAGCATCAAGTAAAGTAATCTAGAGTAAGAATTAAATCCTGGCAAATATGAAACGGTCAGAGAATGTACTCGCCTGATAACTGAATGTCTGAAGAAGATATACTGTCTGAGGAGAGGTGTATGGCTCCTAATCAGAGCAATACAAGTCACAATGTATCCACAATGGTAAAAATAGAGTGTACAATGCATACTACATGATTCTAGGTCAATCTGGTCAAAGTCAACTCTGGGTCAACTCTAATAGTTAAACTAGGTCACAGGAAGTCATACTAAGTCAAATAGAGTCAAACAAGGTCAAACAAGTCAAATACTAGTCAACATGATCAATCTGGGTCAAGTCTAGGTCAAACTTAGACCAACTAAGGTTTTGGGTCAAACAAAGACCAGTCAGTAAGGTAATTAGGTCAAACAAGGACCAGTCAATAAGGTAATTAGGTCAGACTAGTTAAACTAGTCATTTTTAGGTTAACTAGGTCAACCTTGACCTAAGGTTGACTTTGGTCAACCCTTAGTCAACAAGGGTCAACAAGTTGGGTTTTAGTCCATTAGGGTTAGCCCCAAACCATAGGCTAATAATCTTGGCCATAGGCTAGTGTTTAGGTTTCTATATAAACCTATACTAGAAGTCAAACTATATATATATATATATATATATATATCTATATATATAGACATACACTATCTATCTACTACCCAATACCAATATGTAATACTCTATATAATACAACCCACCTCACATATATATATACATAATACCATGTATAATCTAATACAAATATATATATATATATATATATATATAATATATATATATATATATATATCAATATATATATATATATATATATAACTATTTATATATATAACTTATATATTACTATATATATATAGAGAGAGACAAAGGGAAGAGAGAGAGAGACAGAATGAGAGACTGAGAATGAGAGAGAGACAGTGAGAGAGGGAGGAGAAGAGTCACTGGCACAGCAAGGGGGGGTCCAGGATTACTGGAACCAAAATCCAGCCCCAAACACACACACAACAGAGCCTACATATATACATACATATGTATATACATACAACCTACCTAATACGCAACCATTTAACCCCAAATCTCACCCACACTCCACACATACATATGTACTACATAATTATATACTAAAAACATATAAATACATGTATAAATTTATATCAAAAATAGATTTGAATTTCGTTTTTAGAAAACTGGAAACAATACAAAATCTGGAAACTGGAACTGTTTATTTGAAAGTAGGTAAACCCAAAAACTCACACGAAACCGAGCTATGGCTCGAATCCCTAGGTTGGTAATACTAGCCCCTAGTGTCCTCTAGTGTCTAGGGTTCCTGAAACATGGTCACGACACGACACAACGTGTCCACACTAATATAAACCCAATCGGGTAAATCCTATATACACAGACACCTACTGTGTCGTGCATACGTTCCACGAGCTCGTGGACACACCACGAGACACGACACGTCTCGTGGTTGTACACACGTGTCGACTAGGTCTAGGGCTAGGGTTTAGACACCCTGACACGTATCCAAACCGTGTCGTGTCCGAGTTCTAGGTGCGTATCAGAAGGGGTTTCACACACGTTTAGACCGCGTCGTGCACGCGGTTACACGCGTCGTACACGCGACACAGGACACGAAGCACCACGTGCTCGTGTCCACGTGTACGCCACGTATAGGGCTACATGCTCGTGTCAGTACGAAGTGTCCACGTGTTGTGTAGAGTGGACACGACACGCTCAAAGTCGAGTGTCTGTGTGTGTACACTGTGCACTGAACGACCCTAGCGGGGACGATTCCGTGTCCGACACGACACGAGGTCATCCCAAACTTTGGGGATGACCTGTCAGTCATTGCCCCGTATCGTGTGTCAAGTTTGACATGTCCAAGTGGCGTGTAGAGTGTGTTTGGACACTGTGGTAGCAGGGCACATTTCATGTGCACTGTGCAGTGTCTAAGCAGTGTAAACTGAGAGCTGTTGTGTCCAATTTTGGACACGACACAAACCAATACGTGCTCAGTGACACAGGGTTAGGGTTAGGGTTAGCTAGGCTAGGTTTTGGTTCAAAAAGATTTAGAAAACAGTGAGTAAATTTATACTAAGACAGTGTGTAATTTACACTAAATTTCAATGTGTTGACAATAGGATACGTGTCCGATACGACACCGAACAATTCCCAGATTTTACCAAACCTTACCCACAGCTATATTATAACTATATGCATACAATAATGAAGAAAAAAACAGTATATTAACTAGGTTTAGATTTATTTACCTCTATGTGTGCAAAGTCTTGAGTTTCCACTAAATGAGGGTGTACATCCAATAGCCTCAACTTGTCCTTCCTTGGTGAAACTTGAGTAGCTCACTTCCCTAGGCTCCCTTAGATTATAGGTGACCTAATGGAGAAAACTAGAGGTGATTTGGATCAAAAATGGCCAAGTTGTGGAGGTTTGAAGGAATGGGATTTCTAGGTTTTTCTTGGTTTTGTTTTGTCATGAAACTTGGAAATAATTCTAAGTGTTAGTTTTATAGGAATGGGGGTGGCAAGGGGGTGTCTTGGCCGGCCACAAGGCAGGGGGGGTTTCAAAGCTTGCTTCTAGGTTAAGGCAAGGACTTTGGTAAAGGTTTTAAGATATTTTGCATAAATCAAGCAAAATATCAATAAGTAAATATCTAGATATTTGTATAGCTTTGACCCAATGATAATATCTAATCCCTAGTCATTCTAGGTTAGGAACTAACCTCTAGATTAGGGTAACTAGGTTAGGGATTATCAAGTCACTAATCAAAAGTCCATGAATAGTAAAATCTCACTAATCCTACTTAATTCCTAGAAAATTACCAAAATACCCCTTAGGCTAAAAATCACTAAAATGATATTCTAAGCCTATGGTCAAGTTCTCATGGTCATGGCAACTTCTAGGTTAGAGAAACTAGGGTTTACACTAAGGTTTACTAACAAAGTCACAAAGTCATAAGTCATGACTTAGCATGACTTTAGAATTGGTTTAACTTAACTAAAATCACCAGAAAATCATACCATGACCAAAATACCACTAATAAATAATAAAAATAATAATTTTTCAAAAATCCCCAATTTTCAGAAACAGGGTGTTACATATATATATATATATATATATATATATATATATATATATATATATATATATATATATATATATATATATATATATATATATATATATATATATATATATATATATATATATATATATATATACACACACACACACAAAGAAAATATTCATGGAAGGAAGGGGAAGGAGTTTACCTAGGAGGACGTGATGTTGATGGTGAAGGGGGTGGTGGTGCTGCCGGCCATAGTGGTGGGGCTGTGGGCTGCCACCGGCCTAGGGAGAGGGGTGGTCGGCCTAGGGGTGAGGGAGTGTGGTGGAGATGGTGAGTGGTGGTGGTTGTGTGGGAGATGAAGAAGAAGGAGGTGAAGAGGAAGTAGTAGTGGTGAGGGGGGGTGGTCGGCCTAGGGGAGGGGGTGGCTGTGGTGGTGCGGTTGTGGTGGTAGAGGTGGTAGTGAAGTGAGGGAGTGATGGTGGTGAAAGAGTTGATAACGAAGAAGAAGGAGGAGTGGGGGTGGTCGGTTTTGAAGAGGAGAGTGTGAGAGTGAGAGATGATGAGAGGAATGAGAGGGAAAGGACCGAATGGAGAGGGGGGGAGTGTGCTCCTGTTGGGTAAGGGGTGTAGGAGAGAGAAGAGTATGGTGAGTTATGTGTGTGTTTAAAATAGGGAGAGAGAAAGAGTGATAGTGATGTGTGTGTTTGAATTTAAGGAAGAGAGAGAGAGAGATGGTGACATGTTAGAGAGAGGGCAGAGAGAAACGTATGGGTGAAGGAGTGTTGGCTGTTGCTTTTGTGGGGGGTGAGGGAAGAGAGAGAAAGTGATAGTGATAGGTGATGGTGATGGGAGTGTGTTATTTGTTTAATGAAATGAGAGTGTGATGGTGATGTGTGTGTTTGGTGTTTGGTGTTTTGTATGACTTATAGGGTGTTGTGTGTGTTTGTATGTTGTAGGGGAGATGCCATGTGGCTTGGGTTGAGTCCCGATGGGTCGGGTTGGGTCATAATTGGGTTTAATTGGGTCCCGGTAATTAAATGACTTAAATTAGCCATTTATAATCATTGATAAATAAATGGTACACGGGGACTAAATTGGATGGGACACAAGTAGCACGTGTGTAGTAGACTCAAAATGGTCCGCGTCCATAACTTGGGTCCACCAGTTTGGGTCAAATTGGTGTCTCCTATACAAGTTGGAATTAAATGTGACTCGGTGGAGTAAATCGGGATTGGGTCAAATGTCTGGAAAGTTGTGCGATAAAAATGAAGCACAAGAGAGTGTGTCTGAGTGGGACACGAATATCATGGGTGTAGAGCGTCTCGAGTAGATCGTGCATGACAAGTTGGTCTAGAGAAAATGACTAGCCTTGTGCTTCTAATTTAAAAGTCACGGTAACGTGTCGATAATAACCAAAAATAAAAGTAGAAAATTATTAATAACTTAGAAAATTATAATTAATCATATTAAATTCCTAATTAAATATGATTACTCTAATTAATTTCAATTAAATCTAATTAAATTCCAGAGGGCTTACACTAGCAAGAGTTAAGTCATACATGATCAACCCTAGGATTTGTCAATCATGTTACAGCCCTTAGGCAAACAGAAATTAAGTTTCAACACGAGCTAATACTTGCTCGGCGGCTAAACGTCTCAAAAGAATAATTTACAATAGTAGGACAACAAAATAGAAATCCACTCGTTGCCAGGATTTTGCCTGGTGTTCACTATCCGGATGATAAGCAGGAAGATCCTCGAGTATCACTCCGAAATCTGGCCATACAAAACCAGCTGGGTTAGACCCCAGAAAGAGCAAGTGCCACAAGGGAGGCTCCACTTAGAAAACTAAAACTAGCATATAATAAAATAGAAGAATAAATAAATAAACATGCTTAAATGACAAGAAGACATGGTTAGAATAAAATAATAGCTTGTATTAAGAGATGGAATATAATTCACATGCTAATCACGAACACGCATTCAGGCACAGCCAATCAAGTCCTACGGCTTGCTATTATTAGCTAACTAGGGTTATCACAGGCCTAGCTACTAGCAAGATGTAATAAGATGTTCCCGCAGTCACAAGCCCTGCAGCTATCCAGGTTATCCAGACGATGTGATTTACAAGAGTTATCAAGATTATTGGTGTACTTTAGTGCTTATGTTTTCAAGAAGTGCCCCACATAACAGTGGACTAGAAATGTGCCATACTCGTCGGCATGCTACAAGTTCCTCAGGTGTGGCCGGGATAATGGGATCGCCTATAACTGGAAAAAAAATCTCTCTATATGAACTATTTGATCAATCTAGTCATTAACCTAGTCAGATTCATTGTGAATTCCTGACCGTGGTAACCTGGAATCCATGTCCTAGACATGATACAAGACGAGACATGTAGCTTGCACAGACACAATCAAGAAAGTCAACTACTGTGTCAAGACAAGAGTTACTTAGCAAGTCAAGGTAGCTGTCGCAACAGCCTTTCAAGATTATACATGTCACGTCAGGTTATTTGTCATGTCAAAAGTACTCATCTGGAGTGTGCCTCGACGGGCCACTTATCAAGAATTATCAAGACGGGTTCATATTATCATGTTCAAGTCAAGTTCAAGTTACTATCTCAAGACTATCAAGTGTCAAGTCGGGTCATCGCAATTTAGGCCAAGTATAGAAATATGCAAAGAAGATCGAGAATACCCATGTGTGATTGAAACTATAAGTCGCATATGAACTCTGATTAAAGTCAGACATGAAGATTCTCGAAGCCAAGACAAAGATCTACAACTTTTATATTTTAAGTTTTTCAAGATTCTAGCTAGAAAATAGCTTAAACGGGCAAGAACAGTCATTTAGAGTGATTCGCTCACGGACAAAAGGCACATGGCACAAGTTGCAAGGCGTGCGAGGTGCAAGATGCACGAGGTGTAAGGTGTACGAGGTGCACGAAGTGCAAGGTACACGAGGTGCAAGGTGCACGAGGTGCAAGGTGCACGAGGTGCAAGGTACACGAGGTGTACGAGGTGGAAGGTGTGCGACCCAAAAGGTACACGAGGTGCAAGGTGCACGGACCAAAAGGTGCACGGGGTGCAAGGTGCGCGAGGTGAAAGGTGCGCAGACTAAAAGGTGCACGAGGTGCAAAGTGCGCGGACCGAAAGGTGCACGAGGTGCAAGGTGCGCGGACCAAAAGGTGCGTGAGGTACAAGGTGCACGGACAAAAAGGTGCACGAGGTAAGAGGTGCGCGAACCAAAATGTGCGCAAGGTGTGCACGAGGTGCGCGAGGAGTCGTCCCTACCAGCAAGCTTTTGGCCATGGAGTTTTAGAAACTTCCAATGTCCATAACTTGGGCTAAAGGACTCAAAATTGGGCAAAATAAAGGTCTAAAATGAATGAAATTGAATTCTCTACAACATGGAACCATTAGTTTTCGAAAATAACAAAGTTTAAGAGATCAAAAGCAAGAAAAATCGAAGAAACTGTAAACTTAGATCTACAAAAGTGTAACCATCAAAACCAAAACTCCAAGTTCTAAAGAGGCTTAGAATCAAGCAAGGAAGACAATGGAACAATAAAATTTGAGATCCATCATGAAAAAAGTTGCACTGACCTAGGGCTTGGTAAGTGGGATGAGTAAATGAAGAAGTAATGAGAAATAATGGAGGAGAGAGAGAGGAGTTAGTTTTTTATACAAACCCTTCTCATCTCAAACCACAACAAACCAAGTCAAGCCAAGCCAAGCTAAGTTGAACCAAACCGAATTAAACCAAGGTAAGATTAAACCAAGACTAGGCTAAGCAAGACAAGTCAAAATACAGGTCACCTGACAAAAGTCAGAATTCCATACACGTATACTAAAATATGTATAACGAAAAACGTGAGTGATAGAGGATGAGGAAGATACATCATGCTAGACATAGACAATGAAGGGATTACAGATGACTTGTCTGGGGGTCTAGATAGATGAAAGCTTTTCTTATTTGCAAGTATGATTTTTAATAATGTTTCGCTAGTAGAATATTTGTATGTTTGAAGTAAAACAAAGTTTGTTAACTTTTGTTATTTGCTAGTATGATTTGTAACAATATTTGTCAAGTACAACATTTGCAAGTTTGAAATGAAACAAACTTTGTCAACTTTTATTATTTGCAAGCATGATTTGTAACAATTTTTGGCTACTATAATATTTCTAAGTACATTTTTTTGGTTGTACAATTCTACTTTACTCTCTTGGATGACTGGTACATCTCCTTCGGTTGTGTCCTATCACACCACAATTATCGCAATGAAGTTCTCTTACCGATGATTCATGAGGTTTAATGCAGTTCTTCTTTGTTCTTCTGGCTTTGTGTCGTACATCCGGTACTCCAACTTCTCCTTTAACCAAATGAGCTTGAATCTTATAGGAAATTGGAATTGGTTCCATTTTTGGTTCATATACACTTCTCAAGTTCTCCGTATAAAATATTGCATGATAAAAAACTTTCAAAATTTATATTACAATATCTGCACACACAAAATACATGTATACATGGTATACAAGTATGGTACCACCTAAAACATGTACAAGATTTGCCTTCTAATCGTACAATAAATGTTATGCTTGTTGCACGATCTACTGTTTCAAACGTATAGTTATCAATACCTAATATTTCTAGATGAGGCCTTTCTATGTTAATACGAACCACAATCTTTAAGATCTCCGGACAATAATCTGTGTCTATTTTCAACAATATTTCTGTTCTTGTCATAAAGTGTTATAATCTTGGCTCTAATACGATCGAGAAGTGTTGTTAGTGGTTTATCTCGTAATCTCTTAATCCAATTGTTAAAATATTCAGCAAGATTAGAAGTGTTAATATCTAATATAGGACAAAGAGCATACACTATTATCCAATGTTCAAAACCATGATTTTCATCGTTCACACCAATAAGCCAATTGTACATCGTTATGTTCTCGATTTTAATTATTTCAAACAAATTTTTTGCATCCATTTGATTGTATGATATAGCAAGCGAGTCTAACAAGTTTTGAAATATTTTTTCTTTCGCAACTTGTTTCATGTTTTATTTAAAATAATGTATACAAAAAGAATGAGACGATTATGGAAAAATATCACGCATAACATGTATTAATCCTTTTTGTTTATCAAATATAAATAGAATTCTACTCCATTCATTACAACAACTTTCAAAAGGTATTCTAAAATAGTTTAAAAACCAAGATTAAGAATCAGTATTTTTACCTTCAGAAACAACATAGACAATAGAATATAATTGATAGTTAGGATCGTAAACACAAGCAATAAATAATATACCTTGATATTTAGATGAAACAATTGTAACATTAGTACTAATAACTGGTAAATAGATGTCACGCCAAGTCCCACAATTCAGGGGACTAGGCTACGTGGCAATGGCTAGCTACGTATCCAAGTGGACTCCAGTCCAAAACTAAATACGCAAAGTTGTCTTATATTTGTGTAGCTACCACTATAACATGCCATTTAGCTCAATCCACGGAACAAGTACATAAATAATGAAAAATATGAGAACCAATATGCAGCCTAATAATCATATGTCCGAATAGACTCAAAAAGAATAATATGAGTCTACAAATACTAGACTATTAAGCAGATACAAAAAGCAGAAAATAAGACATATAAACTACGAAAGAGTGAATACATGCAAAGAGTATATACATGAAAATACAATAGGAGCTCATCAACAATCCAGCAGAGATCTCTGTATGTCACGTCCCGCTCTCGTAGGAGCGATCGTCCTCACAAAGGCGTGATGCCACGTGAGCCTAAATTGTGCTCACGCAAGGCAGGTCCATAACGGCCGATTACAGGCTAAGCAACGGGGGTCGTCGCACAGAAGTCCCAAGCAGAAACATTGAATAGTCATCAGCGAAAATTTGAAGCAAAACACAAGTCATACAAAATACTCTTTTATTGATATTAAACAAAGATTATAATGTGGGCACGAGGCCAAATTATAAGTCTCTCAAGCTCACTTTTCTTTTATATTACAAGTTACTTTGCTCTCTCTCATTTTTCAATACAAGCTTCAAGGCAACAAGTGGCAGATTTTTCGAAATGGCGATGTCCATACATTATGTCCCATATAAGTTCTGACTCCATGCGGCCGCACACCTCGAAACACCAAGGAACTCTGTGCCTCGACGCATCCAAGCGAGCTCCGTGACATCGGACTTCTACCTGTGCCTGCACATAAAAATTTTATGGGTATCAGTACTAAACTGTACTGGTGGAGTGAGCTGCTCGTCCACCCATACAAAATTGACACGTTCATTTACTTTGTGCAGCTTAATCCCTTTTGATTGTCTTTCCAGTCTTACCTTAGGATCAATTTTAGGACAGAGACGCATTGGCCTATACTTGGTAACGCAATGACAGGGTCGTGCTATACTCTATTCGTGACTTCAATACATATTCGAGGCAAAGCCTCACCAAGTAGAAACTTATGCAAACTCGACCGTGCCAAGACTTTTACTTATTTTAATGTACCTCTAGACCATTTTCGTGCCAACGACGTTAAGGGGACGACTCGTGATGGTCGTGCCAATAGACTTTGATTGTGCCTTAAGATCGAGGCCATGCCTCCCAACTTTATACAACTTGATCCGACTTATCCTTACGGCCCTTTCCATACTTAACTTGGACTGACCAACCCAACTTATGAAACTTGCATGGGCAACTCAAACCCGACGCCTCATTTCGTGTTGAACCACTTGTCTTTACTGTAGCCAACTCTTAGGCTCAAGAATGGTGTTACAACCGTGCACACCTAGCCACATCGATTCAAGGTTAGCGCTTGCTACAATTATTCCTTGTTAACCCAACTCATAACTTGCTAGTACTGGACACAATCCAAAGGCATACACACGGACAGCCGCTCTTATGCTGGCACATCTATATGAGCGACCACTAGCAATGTCAAGCTATACTGGATCTTTGTATACGGTGACTATTCTCGTACGAGGTACGAGATCCCACCGAATAACCTGCAGCCTATATTGTAAAGGTTCACTTTAATCGAGTTGTATCATCGATAAAGGCCGTACAATATCTGTAATTTCTCCTAGGCCGACATGAACCCAGTGCCCCGAGATCATTCGAGGAATTTCCCTTGCGTGCAATTTGTCCAATGACCATGCAAGACTCAACTCGATCTACCAAGTCCTTCCTTAATCATGACCATGCTTCCTAACTTTCTATCGAGACTCCCAAGTAGCGGGACCGATCTCGGCGACAACCAGTCGCGTGGACTTCCTTATCGAGACTCCCAAGTAGTAGAACCGATCTCGTGAACTTCCTTATCGTGACTCCCAAGTAGCAGAACTGATCTCGTGAACTTTATTATCGAGACTCCCAAGCAGCGGGACCGATCTCGACGACAACCAGTCGCGTGGACTTCCTTATCGAGACTCCCAAGTAGCGAAACCGATCTCGTGAAATTCTATCCTTTAAAATCCAGGGAACGACTACTAAGTAGTCTTCCATCTTAACTTGAACATAACGTGTTTCTTTGTCCGTGGCATGCTTTTCCCTAAACCAACCGTGGCTTGTGCCTTAGACTGACTAGTTCTCTAGGCGACACTATCGCTCAAGTCACATACTTTATATGATGAGCCTTGAGATCGTGGAACTATATGACTTGACAACCATAGACAACAGGGGACAGTGCTAGTTATGACTTTGATAGCCCAGGAAAACTCTTATCTAACTGGTTCGTGCAATAACTTGACGAGCAAGGGTTGCGTCAAGCCTTGTATCGAGGGAACGTGTTGTGCACGCGTTCGACTTGAACAACCAAGTTCTTTGGGTGCCTAGACTTACGCCATAAGTCGTGCTCTATAACGTGTACTGTAACTTAACCTATGGGACGAGCAAGGCAATGCCAATCCCTGGACGATGGGACCGTACATGCTTTATCAAGCATTCATGCGGGCGACGCCTATGACTTAGGCTAAGTTCTTAACTTCGTGGCAACTTAAACCAGCTTCCCTTCTCCCAAGCCAAGGGACGAAGGATCGAGTGTCATTTTAAAAGCACGCTGAGCAAACTTCTAAGCCCACCATGGGACCGTTCCATATTCTAACTCAGTTTGACCCCAGTTGGGATTATTCCCTTAGCTATGTGGATGTATCTCTTTTATTATCAAGCATACTTGTGCATTTGAAAACTTTTGTTTTATTAGTGTGAAGGCCAAGCTGAGGCAAGTTCACCGAAGCCACCCACCTGAGTGAGTCTTCGAGCAAGCCGTTGCGTGGCTAAGTCCGAACGACGTTGGCATTTTGATTCCTCCGATTGACTGACCGTGTAACGCCCCAGTCCCAAAATACGTAGGACTAAGTACGTAAACATGTCAGCTGTATACATACGAAGTACATGAGCCTTGTATGTATACATAAGCTGTAAATACAGTAATCCAAGACAAACTAAATCTCATCCATAATGAAAAGAATACTAATAGAAAAATCAACTTGAATATTTATGATACAATCGTTGGACGGAGACAAAGTCCACTACCAACAATCTCAATAAAAGAAATATACAAGAATCGATCCATAAAATGGTAAGACGAACCAAGCGCAATTGTCTTCGAAGGAATGGAGTAGACCACGGCCTTGGCTAGGATACCTGCGGAAGACATGAACACACCTGGGGAAAAACTAGGTCCTCAGACGGATGTAGCAAGATATAGGAAGAACAAGCTAATATGAACTGTCAGAATAATAAAATAGTATATAAAAGACTATCCTAGACACAAATATGCAAAGAAGATTCTAACCGCCAAATGTGCAATTTAGAGGACAACTTTCATGCGCATGGGTGAGATTTTAGGCTATGTGTACGTAACGGGCATCCAGTCATCTGTATCCGTCCGTAACGTCCAAAACGTCAGAGGGCATCTGTAAATAAATTGCCACAGTTCCATCCGGAGACTGTGGTTTACCTGTTTGGATTCCCATACGCACTAGCGACTGTCCTCCCCCAATATTTCCTATATTGTTCAAGTCACGTCCATGGCTCATACAGTTTTGTAACTGCTTGAGTCTCTAAAACCCTAGTCATAGCAGTTACGATCATCTATCCGTCACACGACTTTAAAGATAGCTAGTCAATAAGTCGTGCCCCTAGCAACATGTTTCCATCCGTGCATATAGTAAAGTAAAATGACTAATAGAGTCGCTTGCACCCAAGTATGGCTTGGACGCGCAGTTTATAATAAATGAAACTAACAAATATGAAACAAAATAAGTAATGCAGAAAATAAATAATTGACAGTTAATTAGCAAGGTATACTTGCCTGGTGGGGTCGCCTGGTGAGCTGCCTGATGTGGTACAATAAATATGGCACAAGATTGACTTCGGTGTTACAACTATACAGGGGAGCCTCTGTTGATGACACGGTGTATTCCATCGGGCCCAGAACGGTCAACTTAGTTAGGTTTGACATAAAGAAGTCTAAGATTGGTGAAGGAATATGAGTCATGGACAGAAGGATAATCGAAGTAACGAATCATTAATATATATATATACAATTTTGGAAAACTATTTATAATCCTTAAAAACTATATTTTACTAGTTAAAATAAAAGGTTATTGATAAATATTTACTAATCTAGAAAGCTAGTTTTAAGACAAAAACCTAATTTTGTTGAAGTAAAATTTTGGTGAAAACTATCTTCGAAAATGGTTAGAAAATAATATGTGCATACAATTTCTAAAAATAATAATAGTAGCAAATAAATAGTTTTTACAATAACAACAACAATATTCAAAATAATAATAATAATAATAATAATAATAATAATAATAATAATAATAATTACAACAGTACATGTACTGCTGTTCACCTCTTCCCAAGATTGAAGAATATAAATAATAATAATAATAATAATAATAATAATAATAATAATAATATTAATAATAACCATAAAATAATAATAATAATAATAATAATAACAATAAACTAATAATAAAAATAGCAAGAAAATAATAATAATAATAATAATAATAATAATAATAGTAATTAAAATAATTATATTAATTATAATAAAACAATAACAGAGAAAGAAAAAGAAAAGAAAAAGAAAAAGAAAAAAATAATAATAAATAATAATAAAATAACTACAAGACATTAGCTAGGTTGTTGCTCCCTATAGAAAGGAGGAGAGAGAGAGTGAGAGGGGATGAGAGAGTTAGAGAACGGGAGGCGTAGGCGGAGAGAAAATGGGGCGATCGTCGGCGGCTGCTCCGGCGAGAGGGAGGCGCGCGCTCGGGGCGGAGAAGGGCGCTCGGTCGTGGGCGGCCCCAGTGGAGGCGGTTCGGCGTTCGAGAGGGGTTTTTCGACGTGGGGGAGCGGCGGCACGGCGCGGCGGAGGAAGGACGGGTGAGGCTGAGAAGAAGGAGGAGAGTGGGTGCGGGTCTTCGGTCGGATGCGGTGGGGCGCTCCGCGAGGCAGCGGCCAGGCGATGTACGCCAAGGTGGAGGCGGCACGGCTGGACGCGGCGGCCGGGCGGATCTGGGTGTTTAGGCGATGGGGGTTGGCTGGTTAGAGGAGACGGCAGCGGTGGGTTTTGCCGAGGGATGGCCGGAGCCAGGGGACTTCGTCGGGGCGGTCTACGGCGAAGGGAACAGGGGCCGAGGCGGCGCAACTGTGGAGGAGTTGCGTGGCACCGAGGTGACGAGCGGGCAAGTTTGGCTTCTCTTTCTTACTCTTTGGGCTACGTGGTGGGATGTTGACCGGAGCCGGTGGTGGCTGTGATGGTCGAATTTTAGGGTATTTATGTGGTATTTTTGACGTGGTGGCATTGGTCGGCCACACCGGTCGTGGTGGCTGGGACTGTGGGATTTTTGGTCGTGGTGGTTGGGACTGGGATTGTTGGTGTGGCCAGTGTGTTGGTGGCTGGGTAGGTGTTGCGGTTGGTGGCGTTTGGCCAGGGTGGCCGGGACAAGGTGGAGACGGTGGTGGTGGTCTCTGTATTTGGTTGGCGGTGGCGATAGTGTGTGTTGGTCAGGTCGGGGACAGGGCTGGTTGTCGTGAAGTCGACGGCGAGATGGTGATGGGGGCGAAGGTGGTGATGGCGGTCGACAGGAGACAGGAGCAGCGGAGACTAGGCTAGGGATAGGATTAGGGATTTATTGTTTGTCGTGTCGGGGTTGTCGACACGGAGAAGAACACAATGTATATGTAACATATGGAATAAGAATTTGACAGAGAGGGAGAACATGGACATGATGCACTCACGTGGGTGGTGGAAATTATGGATGGTTAGAATTGATGGAGGAGTACCTGCCTATTTATAGGATATGGAAATTCCCAGTTGGATAAGGGTTAGAATTTATTTAAAACCCAAATAGATAAATATCATATTAATTTAATTAGTTTTAAAGCAATTTCAATCAAATTCCGAATCAATTAAATCTAAGTAAATATTTATGTTAAAATAGAATCCATAAAATACATCCATATTTTTAAATCATAATAATTTATCTAAATATCAATCAAACAAAATTTAAAAATATATTTTTATGAACACTAATATTTTAATAATAATTAATTTCGAAAATAAACATAAATATTTAAATATTTAAAATATCTTATTGCTAAATAATTTATTATAAATAATAAAAATAAAATTCGAAAACATACATGAAATAATTTTTTATGTGCTTTAGACGAGTGGCATATTCTAGTTTTCTAATTTACCACTATTAAAATAAGATAGTATTTTTATAAATAATTAAAAATAATAATTTTTTCAATCTTGATAGATACTTTCATAACTTTTTAATAAAAATATTTATTATACATATTATTTTGAAACCATCACCGATTGATAAAATCAAAACCATTTTTCTAAAAATATGAACCTCGCCCAATATTTATTATACATATTATTTTGAAACCATCCCCGATTGATAAAATCAAAACCATTTTTCTAAAAATATGAACCTCACCCATATTCGCACTCGACGAGTAAATACGAAAACGTAAATTTCCGTGCGACGTACAATACGACTTTTCGATGTATAAATAAAATAAAAAATCAGTACTAAAATATAGTAGAAATTTAGGGATTTTACATCCTATCCAACTTACAAGAATTTCGTCCTCGAAATTAGGAATAAGTAGGGGGTGAGAAGATACAAGTGTACGATCAAATTGTTGGACGAGGCAAGAAAACAACATTTAACACAAACATGCATTAGGGAATCGTGATTTAGATAAATACAAAAATAATGCACGGATATGGTAATGGATGAGGGTCGCTAGCTAATGCAAGATATAGAAAGATTTAAGGGTTAGGTAATGAAGGTAAAGTAATTAGAGAGCAAGGGTATATGGTTCCATAGAGTGAAGTTACGCATCTAGGTTTAGGGGTGGTTAAAGAAATAATTCTAGTCATTTCTAAATTTCAAATGATTAGAGATCACGATCAAGAGTCGAAGGATAGGGCGAATAACTCGAGGCGAAGTGTAAATACGTGGCTTGGTTGATGGCCACTATAACTATTATGGTCATAGGAAAATACTTGGTGTCTATCTATCCAGTTCGAGTGTTCTGTCTTTCCAATTTAAGTGAAAGACAAAACGAATAAGAGTTCGAAGGAGATATTTATTGAATACGAACACGTGGTTCAAAGACGACTGAATAAATTCAAAAGAGAATTGCCAAGGCAGACTGTAGGAGCGTAAAAAATGCTTCACAGAAAGAGTCAAAGTGACAGACCATTTTACTCAAAATTGATCCCCTTTATACCAAGAAGAGGCTAATCATTTTACGCCTGAAACAGGCTGATCATTTTACGCTCGGGTCTACACCCATCGTTTTACGCCTAAGACAGGCTAGCCACTTCTACGCTGGACAAAGCTGTCAAGTCTCGTATTTAATGCAAACTCTGACATGAAGATTTTAATGATGGCATATATCACAGAATTCAAAGGAATTTGTTTTATACAGAGACCAATGTTGTCGTTTAGTATGTGGATTGAGCTACTTTACGCTCACACTATGGCTTCTTTTACGCGCGAATGCTATACGAGTTTTTACGCTCAACAGCTGACGTGTGCGTAAAGTCTATTTGAGCTACTTTTACGCTCAAGGTTATTTAACAACCACTTTACGCGGGAAGTCTATGTCAAGGCTATTTTACGCCTAATCTACTGCTTTACGCTCAGAGTACATTGGGGCTATTTTTACGCCCTATTCTCCTCCACCAGTTTGGAACGTGGTTTGCCTACCTGGCTTTCATGCCATTCTTCTCGAAGAACGTGTGTACATGTATCCTATTCTTACTGAAATGATGGGACACGTGTCAACATATGCAGAGGATGGCTTCGATCGTGGGTGGCAGTTGTTAGCGTAAAGATGGAACTTTTGCTGAGTTTTTACGCACAAGAGCCCAAGTCTATAAATAGACTTATTTTTCTCATAACACACACACGGGGACAGGAGAGAATACAGAGATCAGAACTTAGAGATTTTGATTCTCCAGAGCATTTCTTCAACTTTTCTTTCAGAACAGAGTGAAGCAAAGCAGGAAAGCATTCGGCCTCACCATCAGTGCCCAAGTGCGTCGATACCTTTCTGGTGACTTAGTTCTTCCAGTTGTTCTACTTCAAGCAGTGATCTTCATCATCATATGGTCCAAGGAACAAAGTGATCATTTACGAATCAGACTTCCATAGCAATACTTCTCCAGAATCAAATTTGTACTTCTTGTACTTTTTCTCGTTTTATTTCAAAAGCCAATTTCTCCAAGGCATTTTGTTAAGTGAAACAAAAATGGCGACTCTGCTGGGGACGACCTTCTCCTCTGACGAGGAGGCAATTGCTCAATATGATGATGGTTTGGTCGGTTCGACCAAGAAGGCTCTGGTTGTGCACTTCGACCAGACTGCCTACGAAGAAATGCTCCGAACTGGGGGTGGTTCTCGCTGCTCCAATGTTCAAAAAGTCTCATAAAGCACGAAAAGTTTGGATCCCTAAATCCAAAGTAGCTGCTGATCTCTCTGTTGCTTCTGATAGCAAGGGAATTCTTCCCACTCCTGTCGTAAGGGCTCCCGTTCATAACAAGGCAGTAATTACTTCGGCGTCGCTCTCTAAGTGTGACAATTTGTCTTCCGTCTGTGACGGTGTAGATGATCAGGTTCCACGCCCACTGCGTAAGAACCAGGTTTTACGCCCAGTGGGTAAAAACCAAGTTTTACGCTCAGGACATAAGAATGAGTCTCCCATTTGTAATGTGGCAGATTCTAATGCTTCTGAGTATAAAAATAAGTCTCCCGTCTGTGACGTGTTAGACACACACAAGTTACGCTCCGTAAAACAAAATCTCCCGTCTGTGACGTGGTAGATAATCAATTTTTATGCTCTACGCGTAAAGGTAAGTCTCCTGTCTGTGACAGTGTAGATAAGATTCACAACGATGTTCGCACATCTAATGTGAATTTACCTAAACACATACAGCGTAAAAATATTGTTGGTAAAGCTTCTGTCCTACACCAACAACTTCTTATACTGATTTACGCAAAGTACCAAACTTGCAAATTACGCGCCAAAAAAATGGAGTCCTTCATGCTCAAATATCTCAAGATTTACGCACACAACTCCAAACGCGTAAAAATGTACAGTTTGGTTCTGCGAATGCAGCCAGTAATCTTCTTTATACACAAGGGACTAAACATTTTTCTACCCCAAATGTAATAAAGAAGAATATTTCCTCCACTCCTTCTGACTTACGCGAATTGCTAATACAAAAGCGTAAGAATAGACAATCTCCGGTGATATTTCCCCAAGGAAAATATCATTATGAATATCACCAGGTTGTGATCAACTGTGTTGTTCAGCTTCAAAACGGTCAGTTTTTGATCGATTGAGTTTCAATGTACCTCAACAACAAGCTGAAGACCAAGAACGTGAGTTGTCATATGTGTCAGTCAATATGGCATCTCATACTAACAGAGGACGACGTCCGAGACGGAACACGTCCCAAACTCCAGGTCAACAACAGTTCAACAGACTTCTTGATTCCTTTGAAGGAGTATATCAGAATACTCGATCAAGAAGATAAAGGCAATTGCAGACTTCTGATTCAGAAGCTGGGGGTACTCAATCTTTTGAGTTTGATACCGATAGTGTGGATTCATACTTCTATACAAATCCTTCTGTATCTTTAAGAGAGGTTGAATCCTACGCTGTTGGAGATGAACCAGAGACGTCATCTGCTAATACAGAACAACGTCTCACTGTCGTTGAGCAATCACTGAAAGATATGCTTAACATGGTGCAAAGCATGCATCAGATAATTTTGAATCAGCAAACTGCTTAGCCGACGGTAGTAACACCAATACCAGTAGCAGCACAAACTCAAGATAGTCAATGGGCTGAAATACCTTTGAATATTCAAGAGCCTGCTGTTAATCAAAATTCTGCATCTCCAGATCCCATCATTCCTGAAGATGTACCACCTCCAGTGGGGGTTATGGTACATCCAACAACCATTCAATCAAATGTGCTACCTCAAACCAGTGAAGCCATTCAAGCAGTGCGTGAGCTCAAAGCACAGTTTGAAGTTATGAGGCACAAAGATCAGCTCCAGAGGTTAGGGATTAAGCAACCTTATCCTCCTCATTGGAATGATGTACCCTTTCCATCAAAGTTCAAGCCACAATCTATGGTATTATTTGATGGAAAGGCTTCTCCTAGTCAATATATCAATTATTTTAATATTATGACTGTACATCTGCAAAAAAATGATGCTCTTCTCACTCGAGTGTTCATCGGGTGCCTGACGGGTTCAGCTTACGATTGGTATCGTAGTTTACCCGATAATTCTATTTCGTCTTTTGACGAATTCAAGGCAATGTTTCTCCCGTTTCTATGAAGGAGGTATGGACATAAACATGTCCTTCTTGATAGAAATTAAACAAAAGGAGAAAGAAGATACTCGGACGTTCATCGAACGTTTCCGACAGGCTACTTTAAAGATGCCTCCTGGTATGCCAGATTCAGCATTGATTGATACATGCAAGATGAATCTGCGACCATCCATCGCTATTTTCACAGGTTCCCAATTCTCAGACTGGGCTTCGTTTATCATAGTAGCAGTTTCTGCCGAGACCAATGGTAGGTTGGCTCGAGAGCATGGGATGATTTTCGCTTCAGAAGATAAAGGAAAGAAAAGTAATCCTAGTAATAATCCTGGCAATCGTAATGTGAAGAAAAAAGATACTCTTATGGTCAATCTTTCCAAGAACAAAACGATGCCAAATAATCAGGAATCTTCTAGACCAAAGAAAGAATATTCTTTTGATGAAAGCGATATCCCAGGGATATTCCAATGTCTGGTAAAGAGTGGCAAACTTCAGATTCCAGAGCCAAAGAGGCCTAATGAGGTGAATCTGACTGATAACCCCAAATATTGTATCTATCATAGATACATTAATCATCCTACCAGTGCTTGCTATGTCTTGAAAAAGAAAATCCAAGAGCTGATAAATGGTGGTGCTATTACTTTAACCAATGATGACCATACGGTTACGACCAATATGGTTTCTCTTCAGTTCGGAGATTTTCCTCCACAGCAAGTCCCAGATGGAATTCCCAATTTCGAAGGCGACGAT
>JANAVB010008687.1:0-39065 GCA_029216955.1 Iris pallida | reverse complement strand
CATCCTCGAAGAATGGAGGTGATCATGGCTACGGCTATAACACCTGCGAAAGACACACACATACCTGGCGAGATAACCAGGTCCTCAGAGGGACGTAACAAGACATATAATATCATGCCATAAACTGAATATATTAGCTCACAAAAAATTGCATGTCTAAACGAGAAGGTCCTTAACCATTCTAGTGAAAATGCACTTTGAAGACAACGTTCCACACAAGGGCTCCCGAGACTAGAAACACGTGCGTTAGCATTTCAACCGAGGCACTAGTGGCATCTAGAGGAATAAATAAATGCACGGCGCACTAGTCTCTCGGGTGAGTCACTAACGGCAGCTAGAGGAAAGTAAATCACGGCACATTTGTGTTTCAACCGAGGCACTAGTAGCATCTAGAGAAAGTAAATAATGCACGGCACGCTAGCTCTCGGCTGAGTCACAATGGCAGCTAGAGGAAAGTAAATGTGTGAAAGCCCCTGCGCCTAATAACTATCTTCCCCTCCCCATGCACTACTCGTGCTGAATCCACACCACGATATTTCTAATAACCGCTAAGTCTCCTAGGCAATTATATAGCAGTTACATCCTAACGCTCGTCCTGTACGCACCGATGTACGGTCGGTACGTAAGTCCGAATCTATATGAGACACGGATATTGTGGCACAGGTGTCGGGAATGAATGCAGCACAAACAAAGGTGGTCCCTTAACTCTAGGCCAAATGCATAAAAACTAAATATAATAAGTTGCAACTACATATGGTTTTGAAGAACAACTTATAAGAAATAAAAACATGCATGATATTGAGCAAGAAATTTAAACAGTAAAGACAAGGTGTCTTGTCTGGTATGGCTCCTGGCGTGGTAGCGATGCATGGTGGCACAACATAGGCTTCAGTGATACAACTTCGCAAGACGATCTCATTCGGTGGTACAGACCGTGTCATCGGGTCCCGAATTTTGAAATAGCTAGGAACAATATGTAGGTTCGAGATTGTAAGAAGATATGAATATGACTAGTCATGAACAAAGATTGATTCGAAGAGAATAAATATAATAACTCTTAGAAAATACTTATAGCTTGAAACTATGTTTTACCAAAAATTTAGATAACTATTTTATAAAATACTTATTTATTTGGAAACTATATTTTACTAATCAAATATTTTTAAGTGAATATTTTTGAAAACATCGAAAAATTGTTTTAGGGTTAAGCCCTTAATTTTGGTCAAATAAAATTTAAAAATTTGACAATAATAACTTCAGGAAAATCACATTAAAATATAATAAATTATATACTAAATGGTGTTTATTAATAATTTCAAATATTTAATATATGTATACCATTTAAAGTACAATGTTACTAATAATAAATATAACAGTATCTATCCCAGCCTTACTAATAATATCCTTATACAACAAAATTATATAATAAAATATAATGAATCACCCCTTACTGCAAGCAAACCCCATAAACAATAAAAAAGAAAAAGAAAAAAATTAATAAATATGATGGTAAGAAGCCTTATAGTGCTCCTTTCCCAAAAGAACCCAAAGAAAACAAAGAAAGAAAGAGTGGTGAGAGCGGAGAAGGGGTCGGGCGGCGATTGGGAGGGAGAGAGCGGCGCTGGCCGGCGGACGTGGGGTTCTCGGTGGGCGCAGTTTAGAGGACAGCGGAGGGCTGGAGAGACGAGCGTGAGAGGGAGAGAGGGGCGATCGAAGTGGAGAGCGGAGGGGGACGCTTGGGGTGGAGTGCGGCGGAGCTCGCTAACGGGAACGAGGCGTGGAGGTGGGTGGCTGGCGGTGCTCGGACCTGGCCAGTCGGCCACGGGAGGCACGGAGGTTGGGCGCGGCTGCGGATGGGGAATCGAGAGGCGATGGTCTCTCTAAGGGAGAGGGGTTCGCCGCCAACTGGTGGTGCGGCGGCCGGGAAGGAGAAAGGCGCGGGGGCTAGGCGGTGAAGGCAAAAAGAGGGTAAGAAGGAAGCGGAGAGGAGGGCTGGGCGACCGTTCGCCGGCGAGGCGCGCTCGCCTACGAATGAGGTAAGGGGGTGGTGGTATGATGGCGATGTCGGGAAGGGGTTTTGGGCGCCGACGCTAGCACCGGAAGAGGAAGACGGAGGGCAGGGTTTCACGCGGTTCGAGGGCGTCGGTGGACGGGCGCGGCAAAGCGCAGAGGCGCTCAAGGCTGGGAGGTCGCTCCGGCGAGGCACTCGCTGGGGCGAGGCGGGGCTCACCGCGGAGCACAGCGCCGGCGACGGAGCGACTGAGCGGCACGGTGAGGTGGCCGGCAAGCGGAGGTGTGGGTGTGTGTTTTTATTTATTTATTTTTTATTTTCTGGGTTTTGGTCGAGCGGCGCGGGTCGTGTGGCGGTTTCGGAGTTGTGGACGGGGGTTGCTGGTGTCGCTGATCACTAGGAGTTGGGGACTGTCGCGGTGGTGGCGACGAAAGTTGGGTACAGATGATGGTGGTGCGTGGTTGTAATGGTGGCTGGTGGCGGTGGTGTGCTGGTGATGGTGTGGTGATGGCTGGTGGCGGTGGGTGCTGGTGATGGCGGTGGTTTGGGGTTTTGACGCTGCAGTCGGTGGCCTGGTTGGCGTTAATGGTCTGGTGGAAGTAGGCGATGGCTGTGGTGTGGTAATTGTGAAGGGCTGGTGGTCTGGTGGGCTGGCTGCAGGGTGGTCGGGAGAGAGGAACAGGGGACGGCGAAGTTCCTAGTAGCTTGGCCGAAGAGGGTGGACGTAGGTTAGAGTTTAGGAATAGAATTTGGGATTGTCCGGGGTCGGTCTCGATCGTTGGAACATGTAATTGTAACAGGAAATTATAGTGGATGGGAAGGGAAACACGGGCACGGACACGATGCACATATTCTAGTTGTGATGGTGGAGAAATTGCGGAAAATAGAAATTTATGGATGAGTACCTGCCTTTTATAGGATGTGGGAATCCCCAATTGGATAAGGATTAGGAGTAGTTTAAACCCAATTAGATAAATCAATAAAATTAAATCTAAATTCAAATTAAATTCCAATTTAATTCTAGATAATCTAAACTCGAATTAATATAAATTCTATCTTTAAACTATTTAAATTAAATTCATAAAATGTAATCAAGGATTTAAATTGCCAAAATAATTTAAAAATATATTTTCTAAAAATACTTATTATAATTTCAAAATTATATTATTATTTAAAAAATAACTAATAAAATATTTATGAAATATATGTATGCACAAATAATTTACGTAAATATACTTTTCTAATATACCATTTTATAGGAAAATTATTTATTATTATAACTATATAAATGAAAGGCTTTTCATAATTAAAATCATAAACTTGGAAATTTTGGTACGATATCTAAAAATAATATATATATTTTTTGAAACTATAAAAATAGAAACAATATTTTTCAAATATATGTACGCTCGCACATATTCGCACTCGTCGAGCAATTACGAAAAATAAAATTTTGCGTGCGACGTACAATGCAACTACGCGACGTACAATATACAAAATAAAAATCGGTATCAAATTTATTTTTAAAAAAATAGTAGAAATTTAGGGGTTTTACAATCTATAACTTGTCTAACCACCTCAATAGTCTGCGTAACCATTTCTGGACCAAGAATTTTCCTCTCACAGACGTCTTCCCAAGCTAAAGGTGATCTGTACTTTTTGTCATATAGTGCCTCAAATGGTATCATCTAGATACTGGCCTAAAAACTGTTATTATCGGAGAACTCCACTAAGTGTAGGTGATCTTTCCACGAACCACTGAAGTCAAGTGTACAGGATCGTAACATATCTTCAAGAGTTTGAATCGTATGCTCCGACTGACCATCAGTTTGCGGATGATAAGCTTAACTAAACTTGAGACGAGTCCCCAAACTCTCATGAAGACTCCGCCAAAAGTGCGATGTAAATCTCAAATCTCTATCAGACACGATACTGACTGGCACTCCATGCAATCTGACTATCTGTGTGAGGTACATCTCTGCTAGCTGATCTGTCGACTGACCAATTCTGAAAGAGATAAAATGAGCTACCTTAGTGAGTCGGTCAACTATAAACCATATAACATGTCGCCCAGCTGGAGATTTAGGTAATCCAGTTACAAATACATGGTAATATGCTCCAATTTCTATTTTGGGATCGGTAATGGTCGAAGAAGTCCAGCTGGTCTCTGATGTTCAGTCTTGACTTATTGGAAAACTAAACAACGAGAGACAAATCGAGCTATCTCCCTCTTCATGCCATTCCACAAGAAATGCTGACGGATATTACGATACATCTTTGTGCTACCAGGATGAATTGAATACTGTGAACTGTAAGCTTCTGCCATAATCTCTTGCCTGATGTCACCACTAGGTACTCAAAGACGCCTCCTATGTCGAAGTGTGTCATCTTTATTAATACATAATTCTTCTCTTCTTCCTGCTTTACATTTTTCCCTAAGCCGCTGAAGCTGATAATCTGTTGACTGAGCTATCTTGATCCTCTCAACTATACTGGACTGAACTTGCATACTGGCCATCAATCCCACATTGGTAGAAAAACTATCTCTATACCCATCTTATGAAGATCTGCTAATAACTCGGATTGTGCTGTTAGAAAATCTGCTCCTGCTCTTCTACTCAACGCATCTACAACTACGTTAGCCTTCCCAGAATGATACTGCAGATTGATGTCGTAATCTACCAATAGCTCTAGCCACCTTCTCTGACGCATGTTGAGATCCTTCTGGGTAACACATACTTAAGACTCTTGTGGTCGGTAAAAATTTCTACCCGATCTTCATACAAATAATGCCTCCAAAGCTTGAGTGTGAAAACCACCGCTATTAACTCTAAGTCATGGGTTGGGTAATTCCTCTCATGATCACAATGCTGACATGATGCATAAGCTACTACCTTTCTATGCGGTATTAAGACGCATCCTAATCCTCTGGCTGAAGCATCACAATAAATTAAAAATCCTCCAGACCCATCTGGAAGCATGAGAATGGGTGCCGTCATTCATCCTTGCTTCAACTTCTCGAATGAACTCTGACACTCTGCCGTCCAAGCAACCTACACATCCTTATGGGTCAACTGCGTCAATGGCGCTGAAATTCGAGCAAAGTATAATATAAATTGCCGGTAATAGCCCACCAATCCTAGAAAACTATGAATCTCTGCGATGGTAATGGGTACCGACCATGTCTCTATAGCTACTATTTTCTGGAGGTCTACTTCCACTACACCTCTGGTGATGATGTGACCTAAGTATAAAATACGATCAAGCCAAAATTCGTACTTGTTGAACTTCACGTATAACTGGTGCTCTCTGGGAATTTGAAGGACTACTCGGAGATGTTGCTCATGCTCTGCTTCACTCTTGCTATAGTCCAAGACATCGTCTATAAATACTATCACAAACTGATCCAGATAAGGCATTAATATGTGATTCATGAGATCCATAAATACCGTTGGCGCATTGGTCGCTCCGAATGGCATAACGAGAACTCCCAATGCCCATATCTAGATCTGAATGCCTTCTTCAGGATGTCTTGCTCTCTGACTCTGATCTGATGGTACCCCGACTGTAAGTCAATCTTTGAGAATACTGCTGCTCCATTGAGTTGATAGAATAACTCATCTATCCTTGGTAGGGATATCGGTTCTTGATTGTTACAGAATTCAAGGTACGATAATCAACACATAATCTTGATGTACCATCCTTTTTATTTACAAAAATTATCAGGGCTCTCCAAGGTGATCCACTAGCACGAATGAATCCCTTGGTTCTGAATTCTTCAATCATCTTGTACAGGATCTCCAATTCTGATGGTGCCATTCTGTAGACTCTCTGATACTGGTATGGTCCCTGGAATCAAATTAATGGTGAACTCTATCTCTCTATCAGGCAGCATGCATGGAAGCTCTTCGGAAAATACGTCAGGAAATTCTTCAACTACTCTGGGAAACTGAACTGCTTCTGCTACTGCCATCGCAAGACTGGTAGAGATCTACTTCGCCTCTGGAAAATAAAATTCTTCTTCATCGAGAATACCAAAATAATCCTGCCAACATGGCAGTCTATTCTTGCGTATTGATCCTTCAACCAATCCATTCCTAGGACCACATCATAGTCGGTCATCAGAAATTCTATCAATCTAGCAGGAAACTCTCTACTGCTGACAACGATTGGACTCTAAGAAAAGACTCTATCTACTCCCACAAGACCATTACCAGTAAGTATATTGAGTCTTATTGATAATGGTTCGGGCTCCAATCCTATCCGTGTTACGAATCGCGCAGACATAAATGAATGCGATGTACCCGAATCAAATAATACTGATGTTAGAAAAGTTGACGAGAATAGTACCTGCCACTACCTCACATGATGCCAATTCTTCTGCCACGGTTAAAGCCATAGCTTAGCCCTGTCCTCTGCTGGTGACCTCTCTGCCTGTTTTGAACTTAGGCTTGGGTCTGAACATACTGTTGCGGCCTCTGCTGCTGGAAGGCTTGGGCCTGAGTCGATAATAGCCTCGAAGGCTGGTACTGCTGCTACTGTACTGGTATTGGTCCCCTAAACGATCGACTGGTTAGGGTCGATGAAGATGAACTGGCTCTATACAGACAGGACCCTATCATGTCGTCCGGTGCCCCACAAGCCAAGCACAACCCCTGTGCTCTGCGATACTCTGAAACTACATGCCCTGGCTTCCCACAATGAGAGTAGCCCATTGCGAAAGCTTGTTTCTGTTTCTGTTTCTGTTGCTGAGGGTACGTCGGAGTCGAGTGCAGCACTGATAAAACTGTGGTCGCCCTCCTAGGAGCCCCAATGGTTAAAGCCCTAGCTGTCGGGGCTGGTATTGATGACTGAGACAACTGACCAAAAGGCCTCTTCCGTCCTCCAATTCAATCTACTACCCTTTGTGAAGTATATTCATGCTGCCTAGCTGCTCTCAATATAGAATCAAAGGTTTGGTGCTCAAACTGCTCTACCACTAAAATGATCTCTAGGTGGAGTCCCTGCTGGAATCGCTGCGCTCGATCCAATTCTGTCGCCACCAAAGTGGGAGAAAACCGACTAAGCTAAGAAAACTCGGCCGCATATCCATCAACCATTATTCCCATCTGCTTGAGATTGTTGAACCTTATATGTAGACCATACTGTCAAAGTACTTCGTCTGAAACTTGTCACTGAATACCGCCCACAAGATAGGCGTCACCAAACCAACTACTTTCATCACCCACCAGCTGCAGGCTAAGTCCACTAACTGTAGGCGCACAATGGCCACCTTCTCTTGTTTTGAAATCTGAGTTGCCTCCAGAGTAACCTATATATCCTGAAGTCAAGCATCAACAGCATTAGCATCTTCACTGTCGTCAAAGAAAGGACGGTTCAGGCGCTTGAAGCTGTTAGCCACATTTTTCCTTTGATAACCAACTCTGCCCATGGCTGCTTGTACCGTCTGCTGCAGGGCATCGCCCCGATGATCTTATGATGTAAGTAAGTCCCGGATGAGTCCCATCAAGACTCTATTGTTAGGCTTTGTAGGCTAGACTAGATGAACTGGTGGCTCTGGATCCCCGGAATGCATGACTCGGGATGCTGCCCCTGAGTGCTGGGTTTCGTCCCCAGGTTGCGGCAGGTTCACTTGTTGTTACTAGTTTTTTGGAGGTGCTCCACCTGCTGATCGATAGAACCAGGAACAATGCCACTGAAGAAATGACATAGGGAACAATAAGGAAGGACCACGATAAATCATGAAAAAAGTATTTATCAGGTCAAGAATTAGGAAGATTAGAAGGCACGAGTAGAGAACAAAGACGAATGCTGATTGAGACATCTATTCGGTAAAACCCTCACACATCTTGATATACAAGACCTGCATAGGCTACCACTTAAACCGTGTTACGCCCCAGAACCAGAATACTGGACAGCCGGGGACAGACACAACCAGCTACGTACATTGAAGTGCAATCCACCTCGTAATACGGTTTTGGCTATCTAGATGCATGAGGGTTTATCTACAAGCCAATAGTCTCTTATTGTCAAGAATAAGCCTATTGTCTCAATCTCAAGCAAGCAAATAATTGTTACAAGATGTTAGATCATTAGACATACAAAGTAAGGCATCCCAAACATTACATATTCAGATGATCATGAAGCTAGTCATACAAAATACGAGACTAGCAAGAGTTAAGTCATACATGATCAACCCTAGGATTTGTCAATCATGTTACAGCCCTTAGACAGACAGAAATAAAGTTTCAACACGAGTAAACACATGCACGACGGCTAAACGCCTTAAAAGAATAAGTTACATTAGAGTGGAAGAGCAAAATAAGAAAACTCAATCGTTGCCACGGTTACGCCTGGTGTTCACCATCTGGCTGAAAGACAGGTATATCCTCGGGTATCACTCCGAAATCTGGACATACAAAACCAGCTGGGTCAAACCCTAGAAAGAGCAAGTGCCACAAGGGGCCTCCACTTAGGAACTGAAACCAACATAAAAGGAATAGAAACTGATAAAAGAACATCATTAAATAACACAAAGACATGCATTAAAGAACATACTAGCATGTATTACGAAAACAGGAGGTAGAATATAATTTCCATGTTAATCATGAGATAATCATTCAGGCACGGCCAATCATGTCCTACGGCTTGTTATCATTAGCTAACTAGGGTTGTCACAGGCCTAGTTACTAACAAGATGCAATAAGATGTTCCTACAGTCACAAGCCCTGCAGACTATCCAGGTTATCCAGGCGGGGTTACAAGAGTTACAAGAGTTATCAAGATTACTGGTGTACTTTAGTACTTATGATTCAAGAAGTGCAACATATGACAGTGTGCTAAAAATGTGCCTTACTCGTCGGTAGGCTACAAGTCCACAGGTATGGCCGGGATAACGGGATCGCCTGTAACTGAAAAATCTTTCTATATGAACTACTTGATCAATCTGGTCATTAACCTAGTCAGATTCATTATGAATTCCTAACCGTGGTAACCAGGAATTCATGTCCTAGACATGATGCACGATGAGATAGGTACCTTATTCAGGCACAATCAACCACGGAGTCAAGGCAAGAGTTACACTAGCAAGAAAGGAATAGTTGTTGCAACAGCAATCAAGATTATACATGTTATGTCAGGTATACTTGTCACTTGTCTGGAGTACTTGTCAAGAGTTTGCCTCGACCCACTATCAAGAATTATAAAGATGGGTTTATTATCATGCTCAAGTCAATTTCAAGTTACTAGCTCAAGACTATCAAGTGTCAAGTCGGGTCGTCGTAATTTAGGCCAAGTATAGAAAACATGCAAAAATCGAGAACATTCATGGGTGATTTGAAACTATCAGTTACATATGAACTCAAATTAAAGTGATACAGGAAGATTCTTGAAGCCAAGACAAAGTTCTATAACTTTCTTGTTCTGAGTTTTACGACATTCTAGCAACAAAACAGCTCAAACGAGCAAAATAGCTAATTAGAGTGATTCGCGGATGGGTGCGCTACGCGCGCGGGCAAAACTGCCAACCGCGCACGGTGCGCGCTTGTCCAGCACGCGATCTGTGTACTGCACACAAAATGTACTGTGCGTACAAAAAAACTACCTATGGCACACAGTGTACGCAAGCACGACGCGCGGCAGAAAATCGTGCAGGCGTACAGCACACGAAATGCGCAGCGCGCGGTGCACGATGTGCATGGCACGGAGGCACGACGCACAGGCACGCGATAGAAAATCACGCGGGCGTACGGCACAAGAAACGTGCACGCGGGTGAACGGCGCACATGGCATGGAGGCACGGCGTGCAGGCGAGCGACAAAAAATCGCGCAGGCACGAGACACTCGAAACGTGCAGCGCGCAGGTGCACGACGCACATGGCACGGTGGCACGGCACGTAGGTGCACGACTGAAAATCGTACGGGAGTGCGACACGTGAAACGTACAGCACGCGGGTGCACGGCACGTATGGTGTGGAGATCCGACGCGCAGGCGCGTACGGCACGCGAAACGCGCGTGCGACACTGTTTATCGTCCCGTCAGCACCGAAGATGTGCCGGAATCCATGAACACAAAAATGCCATAACTTCGTCATACGAAATCGAAATCAAGCGGTTCAAAAGCCAAAATTGGGTAGAATAAAATTTCCCGCAACATGGAACCTTTAGTTTTCATAAATAACAAAGTTTAAGAGATCAAAACCATGAAAAAAAAGAAAAAGTTAAAACTTAGATTTACAAAAATCTATCCATCAAAACCAAAATCTCCAAGTTCTAAAGAGGCTTAGAATTAAGCAAGGAAGACATAGAATAATAAAATTTGAGATCCATCATGAAGCAAATTGCACTTGCCTAGGGCTTGGTAGGTGGGAGGAGTAATGAAGAAGATGAAGAAGTAAATGAGAAGTAATGGAGGAGAGAGAGAGAGAGAGAGAGGTTGGTATATACCAAGCCAACTTATCTCAACCCAACCCCAAACCAAACCAAGCCAAGTCAAGCCGAACCAAACCAAGGGCAAATTAAACCAAGACTAGGCTAAACAAGACAAGTCAAATATGGGCCACCTGACAAACATCAGAAATCCATACACGTATACTGAAAATACGTATGACAGAAACGGGAGTGACAACTTAGAAATTGTGCAAGCCATACTTGTACAAGGAAAACCTGGTAAGACACCTAGTACCTACGTGTTAGAAGGACAACTTAGAAATCCTATGAACCCTAGTTATGACCATATGTAGCCATGCTTTAATATGTATATAGTATTCCTTAACGAGGTATTTCATGTATGGTTATTGTGTATTTGTAGGCACTCGGGATGATTCAACCTTGGTTGTAGAGTCCGGATCT
This sequence comes from Iris pallida, assembly GCA_029216955.1. Taxonomy (NCBI): domain Eukaryota; kingdom Viridiplantae; phylum Streptophyta; class Magnoliopsida; order Asparagales; family Iridaceae; genus Iris; species Iris pallida. The sequence goes on along the minus strand of JANAVB010008687.1, from coordinate 28,204 downwards.
TTGTTTTCTCTTCTCGAAGTTCCAGGCAAGCGTACCTTGCCATATCGTACTTTATTTTTTATATTATAATCTTGTGTCATAGTATTGTTATCCTAGTTTGGACTGTTAGTCGTTGCTTAGCTTCTGAGTCACATTCGATGTCGATGGTCGTCTTTATCATCGGGTATCAATAGTTAGAAATTTGACATCATGCTACCGTTAATGTACCTTTATTGGCATGTTAGAGCTTAGGATACTTGACATAATAATTCATATGGCAATAGTTTTTTATTTTTTATTTTTTATTTTATATATAATATAATATATTATTTTTATATATATATATATATATATATTTATATATATATATATTATATATATATATATATATATATATATATATATACTCTCTAGCTCTGAACTCTCCTGCTGATGAGGGTACTCTCTCCGGCCTAGACGGGGCTGGAGGTTGCCCGCCCGGTCATCCTCCCTCTCATATATATATACTCTCCAGCTCTGAACTCTCCTGCTGATGAGGGTACTCTCTCCGGCCTAGGCGGGGCTGGAGGTTGCCCGCCCGGTCATCCTCCCTCCCTCCTCTCATGGCGGCCCCCCCCGGTCCGGCCAAGCGACCCTCCTCCCGACCTCCTCGCTGTCCTCGTCTCGCAGCCCCCGCCCTGACCGCCTTCCCCCTCAGCTCACCAGGCTCCTCCTCTCCCCCCGTCACCTTAGCATCTTTCGGCCTCCCCTGGCCGCCCTCCCCCTTGGAGGTCACGGCTCGTCCCCACCAGAGTCCTTTACCGCCCCCTGCTTCTCCCCTCGCCGACCGCCAGGGCGCAGCCCATTTTCGACCGGCTCCGACGCGTAGGCAATGCCCCCCAACACCGCCTCCTCTTCTTCGAGGGAGGCTATAGCCTCCAGCCTGTTCTCCCTCTGGTCCACCTCGGGATTGGAGTTCGAAGGGAAGGTCCAGCATTCAAATTCGAATTTTGAACTTTCCGCTCTTTCTCCTTGCGGCGCTTTCTCGACGCCAGGGGTCGCGCATCTATGCGCCCCTGTGCTTGTGGACGCATATGATCGCCCTTCCTCTGTGGGCGCATATGGCGGCCCTACCCCCGTGGGCGCATTTTCTTTTCTTCCCTCTGTGGGCGCTTATGGCGGCCCCCCACAATCATCAGCGGGCGCATATGGCCCTTCTCCTTTAGGCGCATATGACCGTCCCTCATCCTTAGTGGACGCATATGGCGGCCCCTTTGCAGGCTATGCGGCAGCCTCTGTGGATGCTTATGGCGGCCCCCACTAGCCTATGCGGGAGCATATGGCCCTCCTCCTTTGGGCGCATATGACCGGCCCTTCTCCTTAGTGGGCGAATATGACCGCCTCTGCTCCTCAGTGGGCGCATATGGCGGCCCCCCTCCAGCCCCTGCGGGCACATAGACCGGCCCATCCCCTGTTGACACATTCTGCGTCGAACCCCTCTGGGCGCATATGGCCTTCCATCCTCTTTGGGCGCATTCAGCGGCCCTAGCCCTGTAGGCGCTTGCGGCTTTGGCATCTTTGGAGGTACTTCCCTTCAGGCAACTAGTGCTCCTACTTGTGTCTCCGTCAGCAGTTGCCACCTTTTTACCCCCCTTCTCCACCCTCCTCATTCCCCTCCCCTCCGTCCTTTCTTCTCCTTCTTGTTTGCAGACTGATGCGAGAGGTTATAGCGCCCAGCCCGAAGCCCCCCTCGGCCTCGCTGTTTTCCAGCCTTGTTCGGTCCTCCCCCCAGCCGTGATCGACCCCAGCGGCCGTATCGCACCTTTAAGTGCCCCCACAGTGATCCCCTCCCCCTCCCCTCTGGTCGCTCTCTCCCTGACGACCACATCGCTCTCTTTTCCACCTTGGAGCTGGCCCTCCGGTCGGCACTAGCTCCGCCCCTCCTCCTCCTCCGTACGGCCCGTCCTCTGCGTGGCCCGGGGACCCCTTCCTCCGTCGGGTCCTCCGCTGGCTTCCTTCGTCGACAAGCTTCATCCGGATAGGGCGACCAAGCAGGGACTCATGTTTCCTGACGTCCCCCTTCCCGGTATTGAGTATTCGCTGGCATCTTTCATGCCTTCAGTACCCTTCTTCGACCAGGAACTGACCTCCCTGGCCACCTCCTTTTCCTACTCCTTCGTTCTCAAATTCTCCTCAGGATGCCCTAAACTCTCCCAGGTTCAGGAGGTTATTGCCAGTTGGTAGCTCTGCAGAATACAGGGTGGCTCTCCTCGACCCTAGGAATATTCTGCTCCATCTCTCCTCCGATCTTGACCACAGGACCGTGTGGTCCAAAGGCACCAGTAGGGTTGACTCCCACCAGATGAAGATAATCAAGAGGTCAGTGAGCTTTAACACTAAAGAAGACTCGGCGACGGTTGCTGCCTGGGTGACCCTTCCCAATCTTTCCCTCATTTGCTTTATACCAGCAGCTCTTAGGCGTATAGCCAACTCATTTAGTACATATATGGCCACTGCAGCAGATACCAGCAATCTGACCAAAGCCCACTACACCAAAATATATATAGAACTCGACCTCACTTCCGAGCCCCCCAATCACATCCTCATTGAACTTAGCAACCAGACTCACACCCAGCAAATCGTCTACGACAATTATATTATTTTCTGCTCACAATGCCATTTGCGCGGTCACCTTTCAAAGCATTATTTTCGTGTTCATCCAGAGCTCAAGAAGAAACCTGTGCGAAAAGAATCCCATCCCAACGGGGGTAAGTATCAATCCCTTGCCCAATCCCTCCTGCTTCCACTACCGAACTCCCATACCAGGTTCAACTCCAGCGAAGACAAAACAGGCAGAGGTGCCTCCCCGGACAAAGCGGTGGTCCCCTACCACCCACGAACACTACCCCTTTCCAACCAGTTTAACGCCCTCGTCTCGGAAGCAACCGACCCCTCCCTGGAGATCAATTTTATCGAAGAATCTTTTGTGGCCCCCGGGTAGGACTCTGAGGACATCAGTGACCCACCCTCGAAGGCCGTAGAGGAGACCCTCTACGAACTTCGACATGCCAGAAACCACCCCGTCTCCTACGGAGTTGCCGTCGAAGATGTCCTTGCTATTCTAGGGCCAGAGCAGGCCCTTAGAGGACTACAGGTCTTCGCTGTAGGATTCCCACTCCAGTCGGAAGAAGACCAGATTGGCAACACCGACGACACCCTTCTCATCCCTCCCGAGGAACCTATTCTGGATTCTGCAGGAGAATTGGTTCAATCCTCCGAAGACACCCTCCTCAACCCTCCCGAGGATTCCATCCTCGGCACATCCACCTCGAAGGCAGGAGCGGCTACCACCACTACCAAGAAATCAGACAAGAAAGGAGCCGCAGAGTCCCCAGCCATGCACACCAGGTCTACAGCCAAGCGGACCAGCCAACCCTCCCGGCCCCATTAATGCTGAACATTCACTCTTGGAATGTTCGTGGCCTGACGAACAAACCAACCAAGAGGAGAATCACCAGCCTTAAGAAGACACACAAGATTAACATCTTGATCATCCTCAAACCCAAAATCTCTTACAAAAAACTCAAATCCATTCAGCTGCAGTTAGGCTTTCACTCGGCCATTGCTGGCAGACACGATATTTGGATCCTCTGCTCGAAGGACGTCAAGATCGGAGTCATTCGGGACTCCAGGCAGGCCCTATTTTGCTGGATGGAATACCCTTTGATCCCTAAGCGTGCTATCCTGTCTGCGGTTCATGGCAGTTGTGACATTGCTGATCGCAAACACCTCTGGAACGAACTTCTGGACATCCACCTTCACCACATTAACTCCCGTGGCTTTGCATAGGGGGCTTTAACGCTATCACATGCAGAGAAGAGAAGATGGCGCCCGCCCTCCCCTCATTCGGGAATGCAAGATTTCAACAACTTCATCTTCAACTCCCACCCTCCCTCCTTTCGTTCACCGGCAATGCCTTCACCTGGTGCAACATGCAGGAAGCCGACCGCCGACAATACTCCCGACTAGACAGGGCCCTAACGAACGCCCACTGGCATGGTATGGGGACCACCTCTAAGCTTTCTCACCTCAATGCCACTGAATCCGACCATGTTCCCTAGCTAGTTGGAATTACTAGTATATCCGGCCAATCCAAAAAGAGTTTTCGCTTCCAGGACTTCTGGAGCGAGCACCCCCAATTCAAGGACGTCGTCACAGAAGCTTGGAACAGCGCGGACCCCCGAACCTCTCACTCGGGTAGCCAACAAGTTCAAGGCCACGAGGAAGGCCCTAGCGATCTGGAGCAAGCAAGCCTATGGGGATATTTTTTAGACCATTCGTGAGGCTGAGGATGACGTTACTCGTGCTGAAGTCAGATTCGTGACCGACCGAACGCCAGCAACCAGGAACGCCCTTAACCTCACCAAAGCTATCATCAAATTTTGGCTGAAAATGGAGACAGATTTTTGGAAGCAGAAAGCGAGGCTTAAATGGGACAGCGAGGGGGACAAAAACTCGAGCTACTTCCACGCCTGCGTCAATGGTTGTAGAAAAAACTCACCCTTCATCAAATAGCCGATGAAATCGGAACTTCATCAACAATCAAAATGGTATCCAAGTGGCGGCCGCGAAGTTCTATTTCTGGCTGTTCTCCAAAAAATGGTCCATAAAGATAACACCTTCCTAGAAGAGATTCCCCACCATATTAGTGACACCAACAACATCCGGTTAGAACAGCCTCCTTCCGAGCAAGATGTGAAAGACGCCGTCTGGGCCCTTGACGAACACAGTACGCCCGGACCAGACGGGTTTTTGGGGGTATTTTTTTCACATGCAGGATATCATCAAGGTGGATATCCACCAAGCGGTCTCTGCCTTCTTCCAGAGAGCTACTTGCCCCAGAGCCATCTCGAGCACCAATCTGATCCTCATCTCGAAGAAAGATAACCTAGAGACATTCTGTAATTTCTGCCCCATCAGCCTTTGCATCTTCACCAAAAAAATCATATCCAAGATCATCGCCTCTCGTATGTCATGTCTTCTACCAAAGATCATCTCGGAGGAACAGAGTGGCTTTGTCCAGGGTAGAAATATCTAGGATAATATCATGTTGGCCCAAGAGTTAATTACCTGTATGAAGCTCCCAGCAAGAGGGGGCAACATAGCCATCAAATTGCACATGGAGAAAGCTTATGACAAACTGGATTGGCAATTCATGATCTGGGTTTTCGAAGAGCTTTCAAATTTTCTGAAACTTGGACCAACATCGTATGGAGATCGATCAACAACTCGTAGTTTTTAACGGTTATCAACGGTCAGACCGACGGGTTCTTCAAATCGAGTCACAGGGTCAGGCAAGGAGATCCTCTATCTTCCACCATCTTCATCATTACGGCGGACGTCTTGAGCAGAAACCTTAATAAGATGGCGAGCACCCCTAACTTCCAGCACTATCATACTGCCAGCGGCTGCCCGATCATCACCCACCTGGCATTCGTTGACGACATCCTTATTTCTCTTTCGGGGACGTCGGGTCGATGGATGTAGTACACAACACACTTCATAGATACGTCGGGTGCTCCTACCAGAAGATCAACCCGGATAAAAGTGTTATCTACGCCCACCACAATATCAAGAAAGAGGACGCGACTAGCCTCTCCAACACCACCTCCTTCCCCATCAAGCATCCTCCATTCCACTACCTAGGATGCCCCCTCATGTATGGTAAATCCAACGCCGATATTTTTGAGGAGCTGATCAACCGCATCAGGAAATAACTCGAGGGATGGCATAACACTACCCTATCCCTAGGTGGCAAGATGATCCTCATCAAACACGTCCTCACATCCATACCCATCTATACCCTGGTTGTATGTTCCCCCCTAAGAAAGTGCTCTCTTCGATCGAAAGCATCTTTAGCAACTTCCTGTGGGGGCACAGCGGAGGCAATGACAAGCATCATTGGGCTAGTTGGGATACCATGGCACGTCCTACTGGAGAGGGGGGCCTGGGATTCACCAAACTTTTCTACATCGTTAATGCCTTCTCGATAAAACTGTGGTGGAAGCTCCGTACGAGTCAGAACTTATGGACCAGGTTCATGAAGGCCAGATACTTCAAGCTCATCCACCGGTCGATGGCCATCTCTAACAGCAGATCCTCTGCGGCTTGGCATCGTATTCTCATCGGGTGTTCTCTTGTCGAACCCGTGATGCGCCTACAGGTGGGCGACAGCAATTCCTTACCATTTCTTGAACGTTGGGTTGGTGATACCTTGCTTTCCAACCTTTCAGCAGCCCCTAGGAATTGCAAGATCAATTACTTATAGAACCCCTTTGATAACAACTGGAATTAGAACAAGGTCCGAGATTGGGTCGGGCCAGAGGTAGTAGAGTGCATCCGCCGCTGCGGATCGACGATTGGCCCTGTCGGAGATGAGCTACGGTGGTCGGTCGAAGCTACCGGATCCTTCTCGGTTAGATCAGCCAGAAGAGTGGTCCGAGGAACAGCAGCGCCTTCTCCTACCATTGCATCCTTCTGGCAGACTTGCATCCCCAAGAAGTGGTCCTTCCTGATTTGGAGATCCCTTCGTAATATCCTGCCCACTGATGACACTCTCAATACTATTGGGTTCAGTCTAGCGTCCGCATGCACATGCTCTGATCGTCAATCGAAAATAGTCGACCACATCTTCTGTTAGGGGGACCTACCTGTCAAGGTCTGGAGAGTACTTTCCCAGTGCTGCAGAATGGCTCAAGGGGGTGACAGTTTCTACGACCTTGTAGCGGCCTGGGCTTCTGCGTCCCATGGCCACCAGATCGTAGCAGCAGCCGCAACGTGGGTTATCTGGAAGAATCGCAACAAGGCGAGATATGAAGGACATCAGTACTCCGCAGACTAGCTAATTTGGAAGTCTATTCGGCAGTACCGTAAGAGAAGTTCCTTCTATTCGCATGGCCATACGGACTTCTGGAACTCTCTCCTATACCTGGACTAGCCGTTTTGGTTTCTTTCTCCCTTTATTTTGGTAGTATACGTGTATAGGTTTCGGCATTTTGCGCCTAGTGGTATACTTGTACAGGGTTCGACTTTTTCAGCCTTTTAGAATAAAATGGGGAGTGTTTCTTATAATATATAATATATATATATATATATATATATATATATATATATATATAAATATAAAAAATATATATACAGAAATGCTCCAAAACCAGCCGACTGGTTTTGTATTATAGAACACCCTTTGTTTTATGGATTGGATTGAAATTATATATATATATATATATATATATATATATATATATATATATTTTATAAGACTAAAAACTCCATGAGCTCCCTAGCCCAGCGCTTCCCTGCTAGCGAGGGAATCCCTCCGGCCCCGCCTAGGCCGGCGGTCGCCCGCCCAGTCTTCCTCCTTTCTCCTGTATCGCATGGCAGCTCCCCTCTGGGTCCGGCCTTGCGACCCACCTCCTGACCTCCTTATCTTCCTAGGCCCGCAGCCCCTGTCCCCCGTTCTCCGACCGCCTTCCCCATCGGCTCGCCTGGTTCCTCCTCCTTCCCTCGTCTCCTTTGCGCCCTCCGGTCTCCCCCGGTCACCCTCCCCCTCGGTGGACGCGGCTCGCCCCCTCCAGGAACCCTTCGCACCCTCGACTTCTCCTCTTACCCCCTTAGCCGGGGCGCAGTCCATTTTTGCCCTGCTCCAGCGCGACGGGCGGTGCCCCTCCGTCGCCTCCACCTCTCCGGGAGAGGCTGCTGCCTCCAGCCTGTTCTATTCCCCGCCTTCCTCGAAACTGGAGTTCGAGGGGAAGTTCCAACATTCGAATTCGGATTTTGAACTTCTCGCTCATTCTTCTTGTGGCGCTTTCTCGAGGCCAGGGGTCGCGCAGCTATGCGCACCTCTGCTTGTGGGCGCATATGATCACCCTTCCTTGGTGGGATCATATGGAGGCCCTGCCCCTGTGGGCGCATTTATACTACTCCCCTCAGTGGGCGCTTATGGCTCTCCCTACCTATGCGGGCGCATATGGCCCTTCCCCTCTAGGCGCATATGACCGCCCTTCCTCAGCGGGAGCATATGGAGGCCTCCCTCCAGCCTCTTCGGCGCACATGGAGTCCCCCCTCCAGCCCTCGACTACCTCAGTGGGCATATATGGCGGCCCCACTCCATCCTTCAGCCTCTGCGGGCACATATGACGCCCCGGTCCCCGTTGGCGCGTTCTGCGTCGAGCCCCCTATGGGTGCATATGGCCGTCCAATCTCTTGGGGCGCTTTCGGTAGCCCTACCCCTGTAGGTGCATTCAGTTTCGACTTCTTTAGGGGCACATCCCCTCAGGCACCTGACGCTCTTGCATGTGTCACCGCAGCTGCTGCCACCCCCCACCCCCTCCTTCGCCCACCTCATCCCTTCTTCTCCATGTACTTCCTCCTCCTTCTTCTTCGCAGTCTGATATGAGATGTTCTAACTCCCAACCCGGAGCCCCTCCCGGCCTCGCTGCTACCCAGCCTTGTTTGGTCCTCCCCCCAGTCGTGATCGATCTCAGCTGCCGTGTCGCTTCCTTTTGCGCCCCTTCTGTGGTTCCCTCCCCTTCCCCTATGTTCGTTCTCTCTCTGTCGACCTCATCGCTCTCATCCCCAGCTTGGAGCTGCCCCTCCGGCCGGCAGTAGCTCCGTCCTCCCTCTCCCCTTAGTGCGGCCCACCTTCGACGTGGCCCAGGGTCACCATCCTTCGTCGGTTCCTCCGATGCCTTCCTTCGCCGACAAGCTTCGTCTGGACAGGGCATCCAAGCAGGGACTCCTATACCCTGACATCCCCCTCCCCGATATTGAGTATTCGCTGGCATCTCCCGTGCCTACTGTACCCTTCACTGTCCAGGAACTGACCTCCCTGGCAACCTTCTTTCCCCACTCATTCGTTCTCAAATTCTCCTCAGGCTGTCCTAAACTCTCCCGAGTTCATGACGTTATTGCCAGTTGGCGGCTTTCTGCAGAATACAGGGTGGCACCCCTTAACCCTAGGCATATTTTGCTCTATCTCCCCTCTGATCTTGACCACAGGACCGTGTGGTCCAAAGGCACCGGTAGGGTTGACTCCCACCAGATAAAGATAATCAAGTGGTCAGCGAGCTTTAACACTAAGGAATACTCAGCGACGGTTGCTGCCTGGGTGACCCTTCTCAACCTCCTACTTATTTGTTTCATACCAGCGGCTCTTAGGCGTATAGCCAACTCATTTGGGACATATGTGGCCACCGCAACAGAAACCAGCAACCTAACCAAAGTCCACAACGTCAAGATTTGTGTGGAACTCGACCTCACCTCCGAACCCCCCAATCACATCCTCATTGAACTTGGCAACCAGACTCACACCCAAAAAATTGTCTACAATAATCATATTATTTTCTGCTCACATTGCCATTTCTGTGGTCACCTCTCAAAGCATTATTTTCGTCTTCATCCAGAGCTTAAGAAGAAACTGGTGCGAAAAGAATCGCACCCCAATAGGGGTAAGTATCAATCGCCTGCCCAATCCCCCCTGCTTCTACTACCGAACTCCCACACCAGATTTAACTCCAGCGAAGGCAAAACAGGCAGAGGCGCATCCCCGGACAAAGTGGTGGTCCCCTACCATCCACCAACTCTACCCCTCTCCAACCAGTTTAACGCCCTCGTCTCGGAAGCGACCGACCCCTCCCAGGAAATCGCTTTCCATGAAGACTCTCTCGTGGCCCCCGGGCCGGACTCTGAGGACATCAGCGACCCCTCCCGGAGGACTCAGAAGAGACCCTCCAAGAACTTCGACATGCCATAGACCACCCCGCCGCCGTTCATCCATCCCATGGAGTTGCCATCGAAGATGCCCTTACTATTCTAGGGCCAGAGCAGGCCCTTAGAGGACTACAGGTCCTCGCTGCAGCATTCTCCCTCCAGTCGGAAGGTGACCAGATTGGCAATAATGACGACACCCTTCTCATCCCTCCTAAGGAACCCATACTGGATTTCGCAGAAGAAATGGTCGAATCCTCCGAAGACACCCTCCTCAACCCTCCCGAGGATTCCATCCTCGGCACTTCCACCTCGAAGGCGGGAGAGGCAACCACCACAACCAGGAAATCAGAAAAGAAAGGTGCCACAGAGTCCCCGACCATACGTACCAGGTCCACAGCCAAGCAGACAAACCAACCCCTCCAACTCTATTAATGCTCAACATCCTCTCTTGGAATGTCCGTGGTCGGGAAACAAACCAACCAAAAGGAGAATAACCAGCCTTAAAAAGACTCACAAGATTGACTCTTGATCCTCCTTGAACATAAAATCTCCTACAAGAGACTCAAATCCATTCAGCTGCAGTTAGGCTTTTCTACGGACATAGCCGACAGACACGACATTTGGATCCTCTGCTCGAAGGACGTCGAGATCGGAGTCATTCAGGACTCCAGGTAGGCCCTATCTTGCTGCATGGAATACCCTTTGATCCCCAAGCGTGCTATCCTATCCGCGGTCCATGGTAGCTGCGACATCGTTGATCACAAACACCTCTGGAACGGCCTTCTGGACATCCACCTTCACCACATCAACCTCGCTTGGCTTTGCATTGGGGACTTTAACGCTATCACATGCAGAGAAGAGAAGACCGGCGGCCGCCCTCCCCCTCATTCGGCCATGCAAGATTTTAACAACTTTATCTTTAACTCCCACATGTCCCCCTTTCGTTCATCGGTAATGCCATCACCTAGTGCAACATGCAGGAAGACGACCGCCGGCAATACTCCCGTCTTGACAGGGACCTAACAAACGCCCACTGGCATGAAATGGGAACCACCAATAAGCTTTCTCACCTCAATGCCACAGAATTCGACCATGCCCCCTGCTAGTTGAAATTACTAGCATATCCGGCCAGTCCAAAAGAGTTTTCGCTTCTTGGACTTCTTGAGCGAGTACCTCCAATTCAAGGGCGTCGTCACGGAAGCTTGGAACTGCGTGGACTCCCCCGAACCTCTCACTCGAGTAGCCAACAAGCTCAAGGCTACGAGGAAAGCCCTAGCGGTCTGGAGCAAGCAGGCTTATGGAGACATTTTTCAGGCCATCCGTGAGGCGGAGGATGATGTTACTCGGGCCGAAGTCAGATTCGTGACCGATAGATCGCTAGCTGCCAAGAACGCCCTTAACCTCACCAAAGCTATCCTCAAATTCCGGCTGAAAGTTGAGACAGATTTTTGGAAGCAGAAAGCGAGGCTTAAATGGGACAGCGAGGGGGACAAAAACTTGAGCTACTTCCACGCCTGCGTCAATGGTCGCAGACAGAAACTCATCCTCTATCAGATAACCGACGAAACTGGGAACATCATCAACGATCAAAAGGGTATCCAAGTGGCAGCCGTGAAGTTCTATTGCCAGATGTTCTCCAAAGAAACGATTCTCAGAGACAACACTTTTCTGGAAGAGATACCCCACCTTATTAGCGACACCGACAACATCCGGCTAGAACAACCTCCTACCGAACAAAAGGTGAAAGACGCCGTTTGGGACCTTGACGAACACAGTGCGCCCGGACCTGATGGGTTTTCGTAGGTATTTTTTCGCACATGCTGGGATATCATCAAGGTGGATATCCACAAAGCGTCTTTGTATTCTTCCAGAGAGCTACTTACCTCAGAGCCATCTCGAGCACCAATCTGATCCTCATCCCGAAGAAAGATAACCCGGAGACATTCCGCAATTTTTGTCCCATCAAGTCTTTGTACCTTTACCAACAAGATCATTTCCAAGATCATCGCCTCCAGCATGTCAGATCTTCTACCCAAGATCATCTCTGAGGAGCAGAGTGGCTTTGTCCGGGGTAGAAATATCCAGGATAATATCATATTAGCTTAAGAGTTAATGACCTGCATGAAGCTCCCAACAAGAGGGGGCAACATAGCTATCAAATTGGACATGGAGAAAGCTTATGATAGGCTGGATTGGCAATTCATGATCTGGGTTTTCAGAGCTTTCAAATTTTTTGAAACTTGGACCAACATCGTGTGGAGATCGATCAGCAACTCGTGGTTTTCAACGGTTATCAACGGTCAGGCCGACGGCTTCTTCAAATCGAGTCGCGGGGTCAGGCAAGGAGATCCTCTATCTTCCACCATCTTCATCATTACGGCGGACGCCTTGAGCAGAAACCTTAATAAGATGGCGAGCACCCCTAACTTCCAGCACTATCATACCGCCAGCGGCTGCCCGATCATCACCCACCTGGCATTCGTTGACGACATCCTCATTTTCTCTTTCGGGGACGTCGGGTCGATGGATGTAGTCCACAACACACTTCAGAGATACGTCGGGTGCACCTACCAGAAGATCAACCCGGATAAAAGTGTTATCTACGCCCACCACAATATCAAGAGAGAGGACGCGACTAGCCTCTCCAACACCACCTCCTTCCCCATCAAGCATCCTCCATTCCACTACCTAGGATGCCCCCTCATGTATGGTAAATCCAACGCCGATATTTTTGAGGAGCTGATCAACCGCATTAGGAAATAACTTGAGGGATGGCATAACACTATCCTATCCCTAGGTGGCAAGATGATCCTCATCAAACACGTCCTTACATCCATACCCATCTATACCCTGGTTGCATGTTCCCCCCTAAGAAAGTGCTCTCTTCGATCGAAAGCATCTTTAGCAACTTTCTGTGGGGGCACAGCGGAGGCAATGACAAGCATCATTGGGCTAGTTGGGATACCATGGCACATCCTACTGGAGAGGGGGGCCTGGGATTCACCAAACTTTCCCACATCGTTAATGCCTTCTCGATAAAACTGTGGTGGAAGCTCCGCACGAGTCAGAACTTATGGACCAGGTTCATGAAGGCCAGATACTTCAAGCTCATCCACCGGTCGATGGCCATCTCTAACAGCAGATCCTCTGTGGCTTGGCATCATATTCTCATCGGGTGTTCTCTTGTCGAACCCGTGATGCGCCTACAGGTGGGCGACAGCGATTCCTCGCCATTTCTTAAACGTTGGGTTGGTGATACCTTGCTTCCCAACCTTTCAGCAGCCCCTAGGAATTGCAAGATTAATTACTCATAGAACCCCTTTGATAACAACTGGAACTAGAACAAGGTCCAGGATTGGGTCGGGCCAGAGGTAGTAGAGTGCATCCGCCGCTGCGGATCGACGATTGGCCCTGCCGGAGATGAGCTACGGTGGTCGGTCGAAGCTACCGGATCCTTCTCGGTTAGATCAGCCAGAAGAGTGGTCCAAGTCACTGCAGTGCCTTCTCCTACCATTACATCCTTCTGGCAGACTTGCATCTCCAAGAAGTGGTCCTTCCTGATTTGGAGAGCCCTTCGTAATATCCTGCCCACTGATGACACTCTCAATACTATTGGGTTCAGTCTAGGATGTCTTGAGCAAAAACCTTAATAGGATGGCTTGCACTCCCAACTTCCAGTACTATCATACCGCCAGTGGCTGCCCGATTATCACCCACCTGGCATTCACAGACGATATCCTCATTTTCTCTTCCGGGAACGTCGGGTCAGTGGACGTAGTCCACAACATGCTTCAGAGATACGCCAGGAGCTCGGGCCAGAAGGTCAACTCGGATAAAAGTGTTATCTATGCCCACCACAATATCAAGAGAGAGCACGCGACTAACCTCTCCAACACCACCTCCTTACCCATCAAACATCAACCGTTCTACTACCTAGGATGCCCCCTCATCAATGGTAAATCCAACGCCGACATTTTTGAGGAGTTGATCAACCGTATCAGGAAATAATTTGAGGGATGACATAACGCTACCCTATCCCCAGGAGGCAAGATGATCCTCATCAAACACATCCTCACCTCCATACCCTTCTACACTCTGGCTGCGTGCTCACCCCCCAAGAAAGTGCTCTCTTCGATCGAAAGCATCTTCAGCAACTTCCTTTGGAGGTACAGTGGCGGCAACGACAAGCATCATTGGACTAGTTGGGATACTATGGCGTGTCCTACCGGGGAGGGGGGCCTGGGATTCACCAAACTTTCTCACATCATTAAAGCCTTCTCGATGAAACTGTGGTAGAAGCTCCGTATGAGTCAGAACTTATGGACCAGGTTCATGAAGGCCAGATACTTCAAGCAAATCCACCCGTCGATGGCCATCTCTAACAGCAGATCCTCTGTGGCTTGGCAACGCATTTTCATCGGGCATTCTCTTGCCGAACTCGTAATGGGCCTCCATGTGGGAGACGGTGAGTCCTCGCCATTTTTCGAATGTTGGGTTGGAGACACCTTGCTTTCCAACCTTGCAGCAGCCCCTAGGAACTGCAAGATCAAGGACATGTGGGACCCCACTGATAACAACTGGAATTGGAATAAGGTCCGAGATTGGGCTGGGCCTGAGGCAGTAGAGAGCATCCACCACTGCGGATCGACAATCGGAAACGCCGCAGATAAGCTTCGGTGGTCGGTCGAAGCTACCAGATCCTTCTCGGTTAGATCGGCCAGAAGAGTGGCCCAAGGCACTGCGGCACCTTCTCCTACCATTGCATCCTTCTGGCAGACATGCATCCCTAAGATGTGGTCCTTCCCCATTTGAAGAACCCTTCGCAAGATCGTGCCCACCGATGACGTTCTCAATACTATTGGGTTCAGCCTCGCGTCTGCGTGCACATGCTGCTCTGGACGTCAATTGGAAACTGTCGACCACATCTTCTGTCAGGGGGACCTACCTGTCAAGGTCTGGAGAGTACTTTTCCAGTACTGCAGAATGGCTCAAGGGGGTGGGTGCTTCTACGACCTCATAGCGGCCTGGCTTCTGTGTCCCATGGCCACCAGGTTGTAGCAGCAGTCGCAACGTAGGTTATCAGGAAGAATCACAACAAGACGAGATATGAAAGTAACCAGTACTCCGCAGACTAGCTAATTTGGAAGACCATTCGGCAGTGCCGCAAGAGAAGATCCTTCTGTTCGCACGGCCAGACGGACTTCTGGAACTCTCTCCTTTCCCTGGCCTAGCCATTTTGGTTTTCTTTTCTTCCCTTATTTTGGTAGTATACATGTATAGGCTTCGGTATTTTGCGCCTAGTGGTATACTTGTACAGGATTCGGTATCAGCCTTTTTGAATTAATTAGGGGGTAATATATATATATATATATATATATATATATATATATATATATATATAAAATATATATATATATATTTATATATATACGATACAGCCCTTCGGCTTGGTCCCTCCGGGTGAACACGAGCAGCCATAATAACGATGAAGAGGAAGAGTATGAAGAAGAGGAAGAATACGAAGAAGACTGCTTCGATGAGTTGTACGAGGGGCTGAGCAAGATGTCGATGAACAGCGAGAAGGCCGACAGGCTTCCGGAGTTCACGGGGGATGCACACTCGGTTCGTCTACATCAACGACGACGAGGAGGTGATCGGAAGGGAGGAGGTCGTCTCTCCGAGCGCGGTGCTTCTGCTGAAGGGCCTGCTGATTCCGGAGGGGAAGCACCTGAGGTTCCACGACGAAGAAGAGTATGAATGAATGAATGATGCATTTTTTTTGTGGGGATCAGTGGATTTGTCTTTTGGGGTTGTCTTTCCTTGACAGCCATTTAAGAGGCTGTGTTGCCTTTGTTGTTTTGATTCAGTTTCATTTTTTCTCTCATTTTGCCTCTACCAGATGCAAGAAATAAAGAGAACACAACTCATTCAGTTTCAAAAATATATATATATATATATATATATATATATATATATTTGGAAAGGGAAACTTTATTGAAGTATCAGGCATAAAATGCCACAGCCTATACAAGTAAGAGTGCCAAGCGCCAAATGACTACAGCTACAACGAAAAGGCACAAAGAGCCGACAAAACGGCATCTCCAAAAAGGGACCCAAGGCTAAGACAGGGCCTCCCAAAAGCTATTCGAGGAGTGCGGGCAGCGCCTCCTGACTTTATGAATCTGTCTGATAACCTCCCTGTTCAGTTGGGTAGGAAGGTGTCACGACCCGCGTCCAGTGTAGGGGCACGAGAAGTGGGTACGTCCAGCCTACGCCGCAGTGTCGGTGGTAGAACGCTGTCCTAGGTTACGATCTAATCAACAACTCATGCAATTATATAATGTACTTGTCAATCTCAACTCCGAACGGAGGACAAGTATGGATATAATGAAATCTCAATTACAGTCTAAGCACGATATGATAACACAGAAGTTTATAACTAATACTAAATAACAACAACAAGCCAACTACTAAATAATAATAATCTCAAAACATGCAATATCTTAACTTATTACAATTCAAGTTCTAAAATATTACTAAACCAAGTCAACTAGCTAGTCTCCCGATCACTCCTGAGTGTCGGGGCCAAAGGTAGCTAAGCCATCTCATGGTCTATAGTAAGTAGTGCAAGTGTCCTCGGGGTAAGCATCTGTAATATTTTCAACAGGTCCAGTCAGGACAGAAATGAGTACAACTCATCAAGAAATCTCAAGTAAATGACAGAGAACTATAAACAGTTATAGACAGTTGTATTGATGAACATGGCAGTTTATATGAGTAATGATGTAGAGAAACAGTTAAGGTACAAAAAAAGTAAGGTAACTAAACAAGAGGAGAAGCATGGCAATGAAGACTGTAAAATATGATCTAGCTGAACTAGAGTAACATGATATAAGTCCAGACAGTATAATATGAGTTAAGTGTAATCCCAATATGAGTCCAGATAATGTAAATCTAATACCAGATGAATCCAGCACAAGATGAGTCCAGTATAAGGTGAGTCCAGTCAGTGATCAAAGATTTCAGGGTGAGTCCAGACTATACTCTAACAGTGTGTTTTAAAATATCGAGATCGACATGTAAACGGCTGTAGGTAATACGGCACATCGCACACTTGGCCAAGTGTGGGATGGCTATCATTCCAGTATAATTCCAAGGGAGTGGTTCCAGTATTTGGGAATGTTTACATGTCTACTCCAATATTTCCCCACCCAACAAGTACAAGTGAATCCATAACCCGACACGAAAATGAGTACAAGTCCAGCCAGAACATGAAATACCAGTAAGTGATTCCAGGGTGATTCCAGTAGGTGATTCCAGTAGTGGTTCCAGAAATGGAGGCCAGACATGAATAAACGAGTGTCGCATGAAATAGATCCAACAATATCAATCGTGTTTGTAACAGAGAATCAAATAGAACTAACTAGAACTGAAATATAGTAATCGACAAGTAAATGAAAGAACTATTAGAGAATGTACTCGCCTGACACTCTGAAAAGAGTAGTATAATATCAGATGTCTGTACCGGAGTCACAATGTCCTAAATAGAACAATATGGGTTATAATGTGTTTAAAATACGATAAATGAAGTTTACGATTCAATCTACATGATTTCTAAGCCAATCTAAGTCAAAGTCAAACTTGGACAACTCTTGGTCAACCCAAGTCAACATCTAGTCAACTAGGTCAACAACAAGGCTATCTTGGTCAACTGGTCAAACTTAGGCTAGCAAGGGTCAATTGGTCACATATAGACTCAACGTTGACTTTTGGTCAACTCTAGTCAATAATCTATTCCTCTAGGTCAACACTAAGCCTAACCCACAAGCACAACTTAGAAAGAGGCTATACTAGGCTAAACTATCCTCATTCTATAAAGCCTATGGTCTACAAACCAAAATCCTAAAGCCAAAACACTATACTAACCCCTATACCAACCTCAAGCTAAAGCCTAACACACTCTCTATACCCTATAGGCTAACCACACTACTCAGGCTCAACTATAGGGAGCATGTAGGTAAATGAACCTTAATATGCAACCACAACCTAAAATAAGAACCTTTAACTTACTATCTAACTTATTATCTAACCTCAAGCTAATACCAACACTGTCTAAAATAGTCCTATTACAAAATCCTAACTCACAGACCTATACCTGAACTCTCTACTCTACAGCATATCCCCAAAGCCTATCACAACTAACAGTTAATCCTGAAGCCAAACAGACTAACTAACACTGCCTAACTACTCTGATCTGCAGTCTATACCTCAACTCAAGCCAAGATAACCTATAGGTAAGCCTATAGGCTAACCAAGCCTACCAAACAGTCTAC
This sequence comes from Iris pallida, assembly GCA_029216955.1. Lineage (NCBI taxonomy): Eukaryota > Viridiplantae > Streptophyta > Magnoliopsida > Asparagales > Iridaceae > Iris > Iris pallida. Next base: position 10,142 of record JANAVB010008687.1, on the reverse strand, counting down.
TAAACATCCTAAAGCCTATCCCCAACTGTCCTTCCAGAATCCTAACTAATCTAACAGCTACCTAAAGTCTATCTAACAGTCTAAGGACACAACCCTCTACCTATACCTCATCCTAAACCAACTCAGTCCTATAATCTATATTCACTACCACAGCCTAATACCAAGACTGCCTCTAGCCTAACCTTATTGCCTAACTAACTAAATTATCAACAGGACCTATACCAACCTACTGACACACAGTCCTAACAGACCAAACAACTCCCTGCCTATACCTATACACAGCCCAAAACATCATCACAAACTAACCAATACATAAGGTAAAGGAACAGGGAAAAGGAAACATCACCAACTGTTACCTAACCCAAATCAAACATCACAGGAATTGGAAAGGGGGTGGTCGAGTGTGTGTGATACACACGTGTCTATGGTGTGTCAAAACAGCAAGTGGTGTGTCACGTGAGTAGTGAAACAAAGTGTTCGAGTGTGTCAAGGAGTGTGTCCAGTGAGTGTCACAGAGAAATGTGTGTGGGGGAAGCTCGACTGAGAATGTAAAGTATCTGAGAAATTTAAACATGCAGTGGACATGAGGGATTATAACTTAGATGCTAGGATATAAAAACACATGCACAACTAAATCTAAACTCTGTACAGAACTTAGGAAGAACCAGTGAGCAAATGTTCAGCCTGACTACACTGAACAGGATCTGTGGCTAATGCCAAAGATCGAAATCTCCATCACTTGAAGCCATACTACCTAGGTTAGATGTCAGTCATGTGTGTGCACATGTGGAGGGTGTCCACGTGTCTATACAGTGTCATAGGGTGTCAACATATTAAGGTGAAACGTGTCCAAGCAGTGGATCGAACCCAGTGTCAGAGACTGTGTTCAGCCAGTCTCGTGCTGACATGTCGTGTCCACTAGGACACGACACAAGCCATTAGGGGTCTCGTGGTCAAGTGTCTAGGTATAGTCTAGGTCTAGGTGGTCGTGTCTAGGTGCCTGCACCGAGTCGGGGTCGTGTCGTGTCAGTGTTATTAGGGCGTATCAGAGAGTGAAAATCTGCGTTGGTGTGGACAGCACAAATCAGTACGAGGTCGATAACTTCGAGAATACAAACCAACTCGACCCAAACTTCATGTGTGTTATGTCAGACATTAGGCCCAAGTGTCCACCAAGTTTCATATCTTAAGAAGCCATGTCGTGTCCTACAGGACACACGAGCAGCAGGGGAGCACAGTATTCCCCTGTGCAGTGTCCAACAGCAGGTTCGTGTCCAATTTGGATACGAACAGGGGTCCAAAACCAACTCAGTCCTACACTAATCAAATACCTACATATTAGGCTACCCAAATCTGAATTTTTCTTGAAAAACAAGAACAACAGTCCATAGTGGCATTTTAACAAACACTTGCACATACACATAGACACGTGTCCGATACAGACAACAAATGGACACGGTTTCCTGCAAAACTTAAGGGCAGCTAGGGGACACCTAGATCTAGCCTAATATACAAAGAAATTAGAATAAAAACATAATTTAGAGGGTTTACCTATACTGTGTCAATGACTAAGAAAAGCTCCAAATCGAATAATTTCCCTTGCTAGCCAAACTCTCCAAATTGTCCCAAAACTGATATTTCTCTCCATGAACATAAAATAGAGTAGGATTAGACTCTAATGCAAGAAACTAGAGTCAAAAAAATTAAAATAAATTAGTTATGAATTTGGGAAGATGGACAAATACCTTTCCTTTCAAAAAGTTGCAATGATACAAAAGAGGCAAGAACCAAAAGAAGAGATTATATAGGGTAGGGATCCCTATGTGGCTGGTCATAAAAGGAGAAAATTAGGGTTAGGGTTAGAACTAATGGGCTTGGGCCAAGTTTAAATGGTAAAGGAAATCAATTCATAAGTCACAAGTCATTGAACCTAATCTTTATTCTCCTATTTGAAACTTGGTTCTAAAGGGCTAATCTTGGGTTGACTTAAGTTAGACTAGGGCTCCACCATGCTATTCAAGTCACCATAGCTAGAGTCAACATCTAGGTTAGTCCCTTAAGTCACAACTAGTAAAGTCAAAATTAACAACACCAATCCAATAATTAATCAAATAATTCCAATAAGTCAAAATGACCAAAATACCCCTAGGCTAAAAATGATAAATAAATATCTCAATCACATGGTTAGGCTCTAGGTCAGACAGTCTCTAGGGTTTCACTAGCAGCACATCAAAATCACAAGTCATAGTTTTTAAATAGTTTTAAAATGATTAAAGATCACCAAAAATCATGATGTGATATAAATATCAATAAATATATTATAATTACAAAGTTCAAAATTACCCTTATTTAGAAAATTGGGTGTTACAAAAGGTTGGCGACCTTCGTACCTGAATTTGTTCTGATTCTTCCACATGACCCATATCCCGGCGGCTGCGACGACCTGAATTCGTTGAAGCCCCAGAAAGATAATCTGCTGGTACTTGGAGTTTAGACTAGTCCACATCTGCGAAGTGAGGTCACCGGAAAGAAAGACGTGGTCCATTTTTGCTTGATGAAAAGAGCCGCAGTGGCATCTCGATGCTAGGCTGAATCCGAAAGAGGTGGTGGAGTCGTCGGTGGAAAGCTTCCGGCGTTGGGCTCTCTAGTTTAGTATCGACCATTGTTGGGAATACATGGCTGCCAGTAACGTGCGATAAAGGAAGACAACACTCTGATGCCTCTCGCCACAATCCTAGCAGTGGCCAGCAAGAAAATGCCCCCAGGATTGGGGGTCCACCGTAGAGCGTCCGGAACGTCGGAGATCTACAAATCCACGACGACGAGACTGGTGGCTGCTGCCTGACCAAGCCAGTCTCTGACTCTGTCCCACCTCCAATTAGAGTCGCCATCCCACAGATCTTGGATCTCGCAGTTGTGGAGGGTGTTCACGGAGGGCTGGATGGCCTCGTCCCCCAGCAAATGTTCATGGCACGCCGATGAGCGACCGTTGCCCAGCTGAAGGCGAATTAAGGGTTCAGCGAGATGACGGCCGCGAATGAGGCATTGCCAAGTCACCGAGGATCTGTTGTTGACAGCGGCCGTCACGGGGTGGGTTGCTCTGAAATATCTAGCCTTCATGAACCGAGTCTATGGCGAGTGGTTCGTGCGCAGCTTCCACCATAACTTTATGGAGCAGACGTCCACAATGTGCTCTAATATGCTAAAGCCCAGCCCTCCTTCTGCAGTTGGTTTGGCCATGGTGTCCCAGCTGTCCTAGTGGTGCTGTCCTTGCCTTTACTGTGTCCCCAAAAGAAGTTGGCGAAGAGGGATTCCAGCGAGGAAAGGACATTCTTTGGAGGGGAACAGATGGCCAGGGTGTGGACGGGGATGGAGGAGAGGGCGTGCTTGATCAAAATCATTTTGCCACCGGGGATAGGGTCGCGTTGTGCCATCCCTCGATCTTCTTCCTAATTTTGCTCACCAGATCCTCGAAGATGCCGGAGTTAGTTTTACCGTATACCAGTGGACACCCAAGGTAGGAGAACGGGGGATAAGCAGTGGTGAAGGAGGTCAGATTGGATAACAAAGCTTAGTGGTTTCTGTCTGCTTTGTGGTGAGTGTAGATGACACTTTTGTTGTTATTAATGCATTGATCGGAGCATCTAGCGTATCTCTCCAGCGTTCTGTTGACCACCTCGACGGACCCGATGTCGCCAGATGAGAAAATGAGGACGTCGTCGACGTACATGAGGTGAGTGATAACGGGCCAGCCGAAAAGCAGAGCGGCTTTGTTAAGGGGCGTAACATCGTTGACGAACACAGTGCCCCCGGGCCAGACGGTTTCTCCGGGGTCTTCTTTAGATTGTATTATATATATATTATATATATATATATATATATATATATATATATATATTATATATATTATATATATATATAGAGAGAGAGAGAGAGAGAGAGGGAGAGGGTAAGGATAGGCATCCCCGCACTATTTGCATCCCCATGCATCCCCATGTTCACATCCGTTAGATGTGCTTTAAGTCATCTAATCTTAACCATGGTAAATCAACGGTTAAGATTAGATGACTTAAAGCACCATCCAACGGTGTAAATAGGGAGGATGCTTGGGGATGCAAAAAGTGGGGGGATGCCTATCCTTCCTCATATATATATATATAATATATATATAATAGATATATTAATATATATATATATCTATATATATTTATATTATATATATACATAAGTGCCCCCGGGCCAGACGGTTCTCCGGGGTCCGTCGAGGTGTATATATAATATAATATATATATATTATAATATATATATATATAATAATATATATATATAATATATATATATATGTCATATAAATGAAAAAAGTGTAACAATATACTAGATATAGCTCTTAGAGACTGGCATCTAGCTTTAGAAACCAATTTCTATATTTTAGAATTTTTGAAAAAATTAGGTAATTAAATAGAGAACATACTTATTTATGACCTTTCGGGGATTACTACGGGGTAGTACGAAAATATTTTGGACTCAAACTTTTTTTAATAGATTTAAATAGCTTAAATATGTGTTCAGATTGAATTTAAAGGATTTTTTGAATTTATTTGGGATTTATTTGGAGTTAAAATAATTTAATGATGTTTTCTGAAATTAATTAAAACGATAAAGAAAATAAAAACTAAAAATTAAAAAAATACCCAATCGGCAGACCCACAGCCATCTAGGGCCTGCGCGTCTGCTACCCAGGATGCACAAGTTGGCCTACTTTTAGTTAGATGGCCGCATGTGGGTCAACTCGGGCTTGGTCTCTGAGCTCGATTATTAAACTGAGTAGAGCTCGGAGTACTTAGCGAAGCCGGTTATCCCTCAATTGATGTGGTGGCTCCAATCCCATATTAGTCGCACTTTAAAATATATATATATATATATATATATATATATATATATATATATATATATATATATAATAGCAGTAAAATCCTATTATGTCGAAATTACTTTATAGCGAGAGATTTTTGGGAGGAGTTTTCTTGGGTTCTCCGAACTTCGTGAAGGCGTGGCGACCAATCCTGATGTTAGTTTCCATCAACTTTTTTTGTCGGAACGATATCGAGGTAAACTATCCAAATGTTTAATTTGTTTCTTAAAATTCGAAACACATTTTTCGAGAATTTGAGAGATCCCCAAACTTGTTTTTGTGATCCGTTTAACGTTTTTGAAAGCTGACACCGAGATATATATAACATACTAATTTTCAAGAATTTAGTAGGCTAGTTTGGTATTCTGTTTAATCCGTGGAAGTTCTAGATGACTAATGACCACCGAAATTATAAACTATAAAGTGTAATTATAATATCTCATAACCGATTCAATAATCATGCAAACCGTCAATTCGAACATTCTTTGAGCACTAAAATCTATATTTTTGTGCACTCAAATTTCAAGTTTGTGTCGTTGACTTTTTGGTCAACAGAACGCCTCGGTTTGTATGCTACGAATCCTAAAATTCCAACGTAATTTATTTTTAGCCAAAATTTATGTTTTACTTGAAATTCAGAACATAAATAAATAAATATTGATTATATTAACTTGTGTGACTTACTTCTAAATGGTATGACTAATAAACGACTTATGTGACATAGGTAGTAGGCGACTTGACCTATTCAACTTTCCTAGTTAGGAGTAGTTATTTGTATTTTTAATTTGTGGATAATATATACTTTTTGTGATTTGGGATTGGTATATATTCATGATGGTCAAAGTTCGTTGGTTCGTGGATAGATCTCGTTAAACCTTGGTCTCGCCAATCAGCACATTTCGAAGAACACGAGACAAGTATACCTAGCCTATTTGATTCTCAGTATTTACATGTTACGTATATTTTATCAGTCATGTTATTGTTGTTACTGTTGTTACCATGACATGTTACATGTGTATTCCTTTTGATACTTGTTAGGTATGTTACACGGATTTATATTACATTACCTGCTAGGTGCCTCGTATTTACTTGTATATATGACTTGTACGTAGAAGTTGTAAATGTCACTACATATTTCTAGATAGGGATAATTTTTTTAATTTATATTATATATATTGAGCATGTTTATCTATTTATTATGGTGTTTTTTATTATGGTTAGTAGACTAGCCTATTTATTAGACTTGTGTTAGTGGACCAATTAGGCTTGACATGACACTAGAGTCCAACAATTAGAATTAACATGACACTTGGACCAACACTTTATACTAGACCCAATTATACTCAATTAGTCATTTCATTTGATAAATAAATATTAGTCTAATTACCATAATATGATTACAAGTTTCCATAATTAGATTAGCCTTCATGACAAGCTTGGAGGGGCATATTGAACATTTTCCATTTGCATGGAGAGGGCCTATAGTGGCTAGCCCTATTAGAGGGGAAGAGCTCTCTCTCTCTCTCTCTCTCTCTCTCTCTCTCTCTCTCTCTCTCTTTCTCTTCCTCGTTATTTGTGCCATTTAATTTTCATTTGGTGTTCTTTCCCAAATTTATACATTTCTCCATTAATTTCACCCAATTTCTCTTGAATTTCTTCCCAATTCTCTTCATTATCATCACTTGGAGGAGCCTAGGATCTTTGTAGCTAGAGCACTTGTAGAGAAGAGTAAGACAACAACAGCTACTCCTATATTATTTGTCTATAGTAGCAGCAGTGGAGACTTAGGTAGCAACTGCAGCAGCTGTTGCATTGCCAAAAATAGCAGTAACAGAGCAACAGCAGCTGCTTGTAAGCAGCAACAATATCAGTAATGTTTGCTAGGCACCAGCAAGCAGTAGAACAAGTCTTGAGCAGCAGCAATATAATCAATGGGACTCGAGTGCAAGGGAAATGTATCAGCTGCTAGCAGCATAGTTGGGGGTGTGTACACTGAAAAAATATAGGTAGATGGTATTGGTATTAGGATATCAAGTCGTATAGGTAATGCTAGTATAACTAGGCTAAGGTAATGATTGATAGTGGGTGAGGCATTTAAGTTGGTTATGGAGTACCCTAGTTCAGAGTCTAAGGTATATGTTTGTGATATATAGATATGATAGATAATTATGTTACATATATGGGATAGATGGGACTAGTGTAGTATGTGTATATGGGTAATAGGTATAGACATATGGATATGGGTACACATGTAGACATGGTATAGAAATGGTAAGGGTGTGTATGAGTATACATATGTGATATAGGATCAGGTAATGTCTAAGGTAAAGGGTAATGTATAGGGTAATGGGTATGAGCTAGGCATGTTGATACATGAGTCTATATGTATATTATATGATATATTAGATAGAATACTAGCTAGTATTACCTAGTATTAGATAGGATACCTTGGTATGGCAAGGTATGGACCTAGAAACCTAGATAATGACTAGAAAACCTAGTTTAGCAAGGTATTGACCTAGTTTGACTCTAGAAATAAATTATTGACCTAGTTTGACCATAGAAGAAAGGTACTGACCTAGTTTGACTTCCATGACCTAGAATTGACTTAGAAATCACATTTTAATTTAGATATCAATGATTATCACTCCAAAATACCAATTGACATTGATATTCCACATTTAGGTCTTCGAGGCACTATTACGAATACAGTTTGATACTTCACCCCGGATTCCAGGCGAGTACATTCTCTGATAATTTTTCTTTTATGATATCTTCTATGTTTCTTGTATCTAGTGTAGATATTATTGATTTCTTGACACATAGTTACACGGATTGGTATTTTTGGATCCTGTCATGAGATGTTATTCCTTGTATATCTTGGTGTATCGTATGCAAGTCTTGTTGTTGTTCTTGTACTTGTATGGACACTGATTCTTGAGAAGACTTGCTACCTTTTCATAGAATCCCGTGACATAACGTAACATGGTTGGATCCACTATACCAATCGGGGGTAGAGAGTATTAGTGTAGATATGTGATCATATCCTCCTTATGTATATCTTGTTCCTTTGTGAATGTTGATCATACACCGTACGTATGATTAACCAGGACCTTTATCCTTATGCAAGTTTTCAAGCCGATCACATGTTGAAGTTAGTGCTCACTCACATAGATAGTATTTCATGATTCTTGTACATGATATTTTTTCGCTCTTGTATTTACTTACAACATTTCTATATCTTGTTATATTTAAGTACATATTCTATTATCTTGTATATTCTCTCTATTTACTGTTACATAGTCTATATATTTATTGGAACTGATATTAGAGGTGTGCTTCGCTCCAATCCTGACTGGAGATATTTTTTAGATAATTTAGAGGATCGATGCCCTACCCACTACGGACCTCAGGATGTAGTATGAGTAGACCTGAAGACTTTGGCTCAAGAGGGACTAGTTCCAGCAGAGGAGACACCACTAGTAGCGACTGAGCTAGTTTAGCAATTAGTACTGAATTTGTCTCCAGCTTTGACACATTGAGAAGTTATCATTTCTGAGACTTATGTTATGTTGAGATAGTTAGACTCATAGACTTTGGTTGTGGACTTGAGTTATGTTTATACTTCTAGACTTCTCTTGTGTTATCATTTCATATATTTTATGTCATTATCGTGTTATTTTTCTTCCTTGTAGTTTATTGTGATTGAGTATGAGTATTATCATTATATTGTCCTCCTTTTGGACAGGTTGTGATACATATTCATGAGATGTATTAGTTAGTATTGTTGACCTAGACAACGTTCTATTGTCGATGCTGCGGCGTAGGCCAGGCGTATCCATGTTCTCGTGTCCTTACATCTGGTGCGGGTCGTAACAGTAAACTCCATAAATTTTGTCATATATTTTTTTAAAACTAAATTGATTTTTTATTATTTTATTATTTTATTTATTTATTGTGTGTTATTGAATTGATATGGAGTATTGTATATATAATTGTACAAGTATATAGTATAAATAGTTATATACTAATATTTTTAAATATCATTATTGATGTATTAGATGATACAAAATTTATATGCCTTGTAGTATAGTATATATATCATGTATGTAGTATAGTTTATATATATCACGGCAATTTAATACGTTATGCAATCTAATTAGGTGCATCAATGAATAAATATGCAACAAAATATAGATGATTATATTCTATTTAGATTTGGATTGTATTTAAATTTAGAATTGCATTGTATTTAAATTTATATTTAGATTTGAGTTGTATTTAAATTTAGATTTACATTGTATTTAAATTTAGAATTATATATGAATTATTAAATAATATACATGTTTGGATTATATGCACTTATCTATGGTAATTCTAAATAAGATTATAAATAATTTAATAAATCTAAATTATATTTTAAATTCATCTTAATCATAAATCTACTAGGAAAGCAACTCCATCCTTATCTTATCACTAATAACGAACTCATTTGAATCCTAAATATAAGTATATAAAATCTAAAATAAATACATAGAAAATTATTTCAATTTTCCTTCCTATCATTCAAAACATATCCAAACCAGTCCCAAAATTCGTCCCAAAAAATAGTCATGTTTTTCAGCAGCTACATATTGACTTGAAAGAGTCACATCTCCTAGTTTCGGACACCGACTCGACTCTATTTTTTGTTAGAACCGTATCGAGGTAAGCTTTCATAATATCTATTTTAAAGAACTTATTTTGTAATCACTAATTCTGTAAAATTATTTTAGTATCATCCAAAATACGATAATGTTAAGCTGGTTTCGAGATTTCGGAAGATTCTGAACTCGTTTTCGCGATCTGTTTGATGCTTTAAAAAAATAAAATTATGATCTTTAATATATAACTATTTAGAAATTAATTAATTATTTTATTACTCTGTTTAAATGATAAAAGTTATAGACAATGAAACTATAATCTGTAACTTATAAATTAAATATCTCATAACCGATTTGAGATTCATGTGAACCCAACCTCTTAAAAACCATATTTTTGCCACGTTGAAACCATGTGTTGATAGAAACTCATCCTAGGTTGCATGTTAGATTGGTGGAAAATTAAAAATTATTGTTAGCAAATATTTTACTAGTTTTTTTGGAATAGTTGTGTGTTTATTAACGAACTTTAAATCTGAATATATATGTGTTTCTAAATATGGAATTAAATTATTCTTATCTTATATTTA
>JANAVB010008686.1:0-223542 GCA_029216955.1 Iris pallida | reverse complement strand
GTAATTCTAGATATCTTCTAGGGTTCTAATTGTTGTCCCTAGTGTTTATCAAGTTGTCCTAAGATCCAAATTACAGGCATGCTTGGTACAATAACTAACCACACAACTTAAGTCTGGACCTGCATCGGCCACCACTAAAAACATGTCATGACTCGTTACCCAAATTATTGGGCCGGCCGAGCCATGTCCAGCCTACGCTTGGTTAAAGCGTAGTAAGCTGTTCTAAGAGTTTATACATGAATGATACAAGTGTGCTAACATTAAACCAAATAAGATTTATCACAACAGAGCTTCTATTGACGAAAGTAAAATAAGTACAGACTTAATAATACACTTCCAAAGTATCTAACTGGAGACAAAGTCCAGTATCTAAATATAAGTTCAAACCAAAGTCTAAGTCTCAAAACACATAAAAGATATCTAAGCAAGGTTCCCGTTGGGATCTCTTCTGGAGCTAAGGCCAGGTCCTCAATGCAGTGCCATAATATATATCACATAGCATTTCCTCATCGGAAAGTGAACCTACAACGTTATCCTGTCAGGACGGAAGAAAGTACTTATACTACAAACATATAATACTGATCATGTGATGGAAAGAGATGAAATAACGTAATCATGGCATATCTTGATCTATCCAGTTTTAGATACATTAATCATGGCAATACATTCGTTTTAAAGTTTAAAACTATAGTAGGTGAGTGATCAGTCAATAGGTAAATAGGATGTACAGTGGTACATATCAATTTTCTGAAGTGTACATACGAACACTTAACGCATCGATGTATATCCATACACAAATGCGGGATCAGACATACGACAAAGTTACATATAGAATGTAACAGTGCTCGGTAAATACATACGAAGAAGGGGGCATGATCACGTACTCTACTAACAGTTTCTCCTTACCCGTTTATAACATGTGAGTGATACGGAACAGTATAAAGCATGGTGGATACTGAGAGCAGTATAAGCATGGTAGGTACTGAGAGCATTATAAAACATGGTGGATACTCAGAGCAGTATAAGGCATGTGAAACATGAAGAGATATGACTTGCAGTTATCCAGAAAGCAGTATTTTAACATGATTTAATCACAGTTTATTGTTAAAGCAGTAAATAAGCTTGTAGGGGTACTTGCCTCGAGCAAAGCAAGATATGAATATAAAGATATAGATGTCCGGTGTCCTGTCAATAATGATATACAAACTCAGCCTCTAAGTTATGATTAAGATTTTACACTAGTGGTGACACGACTCCTAACTGGATACTAGCTAAGGGATATCCTAGCATAGAAAATAAATTTGGGGTGGCACTAAGCCTATAACCACCATTAGAAACCTTAGAAACACAAAGATCATTTTAGAGTTTTACAAAATCCAAACATGTAAATATATACACTAATAATAATAATTAATTACAAATTAAGGATGACACATAAGCAAAATCTACAGATGTCGTCGGATGACAACAAATATCACCAACGTGTCCATAATGGTCAAATTAGCTTGGATAGCCTACCCTAAGTCCAATTTGGAAACATGAGGCAAAATGGTAATTTCGGGTCAAAATGATGTCCGTCGTTGGTCACACTTTGCACCAAAAAATGTCAGGATAGAAGTCTACAAAACCTAGCAAATTATATATCTACGAATCCAGAATGATGATATGAACCCAACGGTATGTCCAAAATGGAATTCCGATGATCCGATCACAAATGGTCCGTTGACCTGGATATTGGTATCCGATTACACGGAAATGCGTGCCGATGCCAAGTCCACAAAATTTGACAAAGTATATGTCAACGAGTCCAGAATGACAACACGAACTCAACGGTATATCCGAAATTGGATTCCGATGAGCCGGTCTCAAAATGACACGTTGACCCGGACATTTAGAATCTGGTTTACACCGAAATACGTGCCGGAGCCAATGTCTTCAAAACGTAGCAAAATTATATGTCAACGAGTCCAGAATGATAATAAGAACTCAACGGTATATCCAGAATTGGATTCCGTTGAGCCGATCTCAAAGTGACCTGTTGACTAAGACTGTGGGATCCGCTTTGCACCGAAATGTGGTGCCAGGCCCACATCCTCAAAATCAAGCAAACTTTATATGAAAACGTGCCAGAACGACGCCACGAGTCTACTGGTGTTGTCAGAAATTGAATCAAAGTCCCGGGTTCAAAATAGAATTTAACAAGTTGGTAATTATGAATTCTGACGGCCAACTTTGGCGTCAAATTCAACCAATCAAACATGTTCACAACGAAACGAAACTTAAGGGACAGGAAGATGGTTATACCAGCTACGCACAGGAACTGGTGTGGCACGCCAAACAGAGCTACGACGGCGGAGTTACGAGCTGACGAAGTTGGCTCCACAAAACTGTCCAAAAATAGTACAATTTAAAACGTCAACTTGGTGGCGGCTTTGATGTATTAAACGATGAAATTAATGGACGAAACTTAAGGAGAGTGAAGAGCTATATACAAAGATTGTGACGGAGCAATAGTTCGTCGATCCAACGGTCGGATATCTCAAAAAATGTGCATGAAGTCGCTGTCCCGAAACACAATTTTGAGTTCGATCCCGTGCGCGTCACGTCGGGATTTCGTGCAAAACGCACGAATAGCCCATGTCGTGCGTTGGGAAAGAGGAGGATGGCCAGGGGTGGTCGCCTAGGGGTGCGCCGGCGAGTGAGGGGTGGTCGATGGCCGTGTGCGACGGCGGCGGCACCGCCGTGCGGCTGCGGTGGCAGCTGCTACTGCGCCCATGCTGATGTTGCAGCTTGCTGCAACTGCTGCTTACTGCAGCACGCCCTGTGCACGACGGCAGTTGCAGTCGCCGGTGGGGGTGGCCGCGGCGTACGGTGGTGGTGGTGATGATGGTTATAGTGTGTGTGGTGTGGTGTGTGGTGTTAATGGTGGTGGAGATGGTGTTGGTGTTGTTTGTGATGATGTTGAAGAAAGAAGAAGAAGTGAAGAGAAGAAGTGAAGAATGGAGGAGAGGGGAAGTCGGCCAGGAGGATGTGTTGGCTGAAGCATGGGGGGCTGTTCTTGCTGCTGAGAGAGAGAGATTTGTGTGTGTGTGTGTATATAATATATATAGAAGAGAGAAAGAGTGTGAGAAATATTTGAAGAAGAGAGAGATATTTGAAAGAGAGAGAGAAGTCGGTTAGAGAAGGGGGGTATGTACTGGTGGGAGAGGGGTGAGGTGTGTGTGTAGGTGTTAGTAAGGAGAGAGAGAGAGTTAGATATTTTTATATAAATATTAGAATGAGAGAGAGATTTATTAAAGAAAAAGAGATAGAGATATTTTAAATAGGGAAAAAAAGAAAATTGTGTGGGTGTTTGGGTAGTCATGAAAGGATAACATGGAGCTTAGGTTTGGGTTCGTCGAGCCGGGTCGGGTCAAAATCGGACATGGTGCAATAATTGAATTTAAATAGGTATTTATGATCACAGGTAAATAAGTAATATGTGTGGACTCAAATAAATGGAACACAAGCATCATATGGGTAATAGGCTTCATGTGGGCCATGTCCATACTTTGGGTCGACTAGGTTGGATCGATGTTGGGTCCCGAAATTAAATTGAAAGTTAAATCAGGTTTTACGGTAGATAATTAATTGACCTAAATTGATCCGAAAGTTGTACGAAGCAAATGAAGCAAAATGGAGTGTCTGAGTGGGATACGAAGGTCATGGGTGTAGAGCGTCTCGAGTAGATCATTTAGAGGAGTTGGTTCTGAGAAAATGATTGATCTTTTGCTTCCAAATTAAAAGTCATGGTAACGTGCAAACGATGATCAAAGATAAAAGTGGGAATTCAATTAATAATCATTTAATCGATCAAATGGTCTAAATTGGCCCAATGTTGCACGATGCAAAAAGAGCACAAGGAAACAAGTTTAAGTGGGACATGATATATCAAAACGAAGATAATCTTGTCTACTACAAAACCTATAAAGAGAGTTTCCAGAGATTGGCATGCCTGACGCTCCAGAATTCAAAGCCACGGAAAAGTACATTAATAATCAAATAATTAAATAATAAAATATTTATTAAAAATAATTTATTTAGAAAATTTAAATAAAACCTAAAATTCAGGGGCTTACAGCTGGACAAAATTTCGTGGAGTTTTAAACCATCCCTATTAGGTTAGGTTAATGTAGAATAGGTTCAAATTCAAGTGGTTGGGCAAATTTCCTGTCGGGTTGGTAGAATAGGTTCTGTAAGTCTTGAGATGTGCCTTCCGTGACTTTTGTGTTTAAGTAGCACAGAGGCCTCTATTGAGTGGCACACTAGTGGCATGTGCGTAGAGGACTTTGAGTAGATCACAACCATATATTGGACGAAAAGATTTGAGTCACGGTTGGATCTCTAACTGCAGTCGGAAAGTACATCGGTATTATGGTAAGGGTTATCGCTTCTCCCTTCTGACCTGAAAGTCGTATCATAATAATAGTGTACAAGAAAATGTGTTTGAGTGGGACATGACTTGTCTACTTGAAGGTGGACTCGTTTAAGTTTTGCATATAATTTTGTTGGAAGGTAACAGCTAGTATGCACTCCAAATATCAAACTCACGGTAAGGGATACCAAAAGATCTAAAAAGAAAGTGGGAGTTCACGAGTCACTAATTTATCATCCTAGTGAGAACCAATTTATCTCAATCAACCGTAATCCCCTAATTCCTAAAAGTAAGAATGGCTTACAATCTATTCACTCTAGAGACTAGGACATGGTTTTTAGGAATAATGAGGTTAGGAATATTTGAGTCGCAACATCGTACCTTGACCTTTGGTAATAATAAGTTACGATGTGATCGATAATATGATAAGGTAGTTGCTAATCAGTTTGGAGTATCGTACCCCGAGTCCTAATAAATGGAAATGATCGCGTACAGTGGTACCTGAGTCGATAAGATGGAATGGAACGCTTGTCCATGGTATACGAGTCTATCGATGGGATAACGAACTCTAAAGCACGTCATGGAAAAGTTCTCTAACTACTAAGTCGTGATTTTCTATTTGTGTCAAACCTGCCAGACTATAGTCACAAGGGTTCTAGAGGTATTGAATGTAGTGCTCATGCATCACTTGTTGATTACTAATACAACATAATGATGAGGCATCATGCTACAGATTTTGGCTAAGCTGGTGAATGTGTTGTTCTAATACTAAGTCACTTCTTTGATATAGAATTTTGTACCTAGAGTAACATCTGCTGAATCTCAAATCTTGGAATGGGTGTCTACCACAGTCCTTGCAATGCTTGTCCTTGTTTTGGTCTATTTTTCTCTGTCTAAACTGTGGGGGCCTAGTCAAGTAAGGTTTGAGTTAGGCATACGGGTTGCTAGTTAAGCCAAGAATCAAGATAAATATTTGGAGACTCAGAATAATTGATTCCTAGAGATTAGATAGTCTCCCAGGTTTGTGGTTTACCAAGGGTAAGATCTTACTCATTTTTCAAGCTCAAATGACTAGAAGGTCACGATATTAGTATTAGGGTCGAGGGAAGGACGAGCAACTTTAGGCAAAGTTGTAGTTATATGGCTTGGCCGATGGTTGCTATACTTGTGTATATAACTACCATGGCAATGGGGATACTCTGTATCTATATATCAAATACGAGTGTTCATCTTTCCAATCAGTGAAAGACAAAAGCAACAAAGAGTCAAGAAAGATGTTATTGGATACAATTACGTGATTCAAATTAAGGCGAATATATAATTCAAGAGGAATTGTCAATGCAGTCGCGGATGAGATCCTAGATACCTTTTTATCTCAATCCATGTGGGATAATCATATGAAGAGCGAACCAAGTGCATAGTTGATCAGACCATAATACACTGATTCTAATTAGACAATATGCTTATGGGCGTCCCCAGTATACATATGTCCTAAACAAGCTCGACAAAGTATAAGTTTGCAAAACTAGGCTATAAATAGTGTGAGTCATTCATGGTAGTTTAAAGTATAAGTACGGAAGAATACGTTGAAAGCAGTAATAAATAGTTTGAGTTTCACAAGGATCTAAGTCTTATCCGGTATGCTTGCGTACACAGTCGTCCTACTGTTTCTTGTATCAGGCCTTGGTTGACCAATGGGTATGGGCTACAAAATCTCTATATTCTAGGTAAACATCTCTCCTACACTAGCATATATTCATTATCACTCTGTTACACTTTAATACTAGGTTACAAGGATACAGGTGGTAGGTTGTAGTCATACTACTCAACTTATAAAGTCAACTAATAGAGTAACTGAGGAATATAACACGTATACTCGTATGAGTTATCTCCTAACCTCCTTATTCAGCACGAAAGAAGATAAGATTTACAGTAAAAGGAATCAAACAGAAGGAAGTCAAGGTAATCGGACGAGAGTTTGAGATTTGGAATCAAGGAAGGAAGTCAAGCTTGTGGATGAGATTCCTATATCCTAATTCTATATGCAAGCTCACATCGGTACAATAACATAACCGAAGTGACAAACTCGACATGCATGGGCCACCACAAAAATATGTATACATAAGCTGTAAAATACAGTAAAACTATGATAACTAAATCTTATCCTCAACAATAAAGAATAATATTATAATCAACTCAAGAATTTATCATTTATACATGTAGTTGGGTGGAGACAAATCCACGACCAACCAATTTAAAGAAAGAAGATATACAAGGAAATGATCGATAAAATATCAAGATGAACCAAGAGCAATCATCCTCGAAGAAAAATGGGGAAGATCACGGCCTTGGATAGGACACCTGCAAAAAGTCCCAAAGCACACACCTGGAGAGATAATTAGGTCCTCAGAGGGAAGTAGCAAGATACATAAAGAACATGCTATAAATCTGTGATATAATAGAGAGTAAAAGGGGATACAAGCAATAGGGTGCCTACCAATTCTACAGTAAAAATGCAGTTAAGAATAAACCTTCAACGCATGGGCACTCTGGCCAGGTGCAGGAACTCAGGTATGGTCCCATCAGGATACCAGGGACCTCAAAGCATAACATTTCTTGAATGTCAAAGGCCAGCAAAAAATCTGGTATCAGGATCCAGGACCGTATCTCCAGTGGAGATAACCGACAATAATAGGAAAGTGCATACGTGGCCCATACGTTAACGAACTGTTCTACCCACCCAATGCCTAGTAGGGTCACATCCATGAATCATAGAAACCTCTAGTAACTGCCAAGTCTACTAGCATGCAATTCTATTGGCAGTTACTCCTAACCGTCGCACGCCTCATATGTTTCGGTAGCCGGCCGACTACGCGAGTACGTGTCCTACATGTGACTCACATCACGTGATAAAGTATGTGTCAAGGCCGTATGAGATATACCAATACTTCATCAACAAAGGGGTGGTCACTAGACTAAGTCAATGCAAGAAAAATAAATAAAAGCGAAAAAAACGACCGACAAAATTGCTTGTACCCAAGTGTGACTTGGACGCACAGTTTTATAATATCAACAATAAGAACTACTAAAAAATAACAACTGAAAATAAGAATATACAAATCATAGAGTAAGCTGGCAAGGTATC
Source organism: Iris pallida (assembly GCA_029216955.1). Lineage (NCBI taxonomy): Eukaryota > Viridiplantae > Streptophyta > Magnoliopsida > Asparagales > Iridaceae > Iris > Iris pallida. The sequence goes on along the minus strand of JANAVB010008686.1, from coordinate 215,983 downwards.
TTGCCTGATTCTGTGCTATGAATATGAAATGCCGCTCCCGCGTCCACGCCTCCGGAACCCGACGCTCCTAGATAATTAATTACTTGATTAAGTCACTACTTACGAAACTTATGATACGACTTAATTAGTCAAAGTAATGTGTTAAAATTATATTCAATCTCTCGTGGAACCATTTAGATCCATACAATCACACACAGGTTCCACGAGACATCGAAACACAGTTTTAGGGTTTCTAACTTTTAATTAGTCGGTTATGCCCCTACTTCAATAACATACATAAGAATCACATAAAAATTATAAAAATAATATTTAAACTAATTTTTTTATAGATTGTTCTCTGATATTCTAAAATTAATATTTCTAAAGATATTTATGACCGATTGATTACTAAGTCAGCTAGTCTACTCGAAACTCGCCCGGAACATAGTTAATGACTCAAAATTGCTAAAATAACCAAAAAAATATTTTAGAAAGCAATAAAATACTTTATTTTACCAAATAATATCAGAGGTACAAGGGTTGAGTTATACAACAAGTTTAGGACATTCTAGGTTAGCCGGTTACCCGAAATTAGCTAGTTTTGACCTACAATTTTTCCGACTAGATTTGAGTTGCTAAAATCATGGAAAAATACTTAAAAAATCCTAATTTATGTATATGAACACACATAAAATTCAGTTTCGAGAATAGGCACCAATAACTCATAGTTCCTTCACAATAGGGTTAATTTTGATCCTACCGAAACATGAATATTATGCCTATATTTCATGAAACCTTTATGGATGATTATACATAATAAAAGCCATCAAAATATTATTTCTAAAGATTTAATAACATATTTTCTACAGAATTTTAGTAAGGGTTTAAGATGGAAAGATTAGGATTTCTTACCAAAGGTCCTTGCTAGAGAGGTTGTGACGACCTCTCATCGCAAAAGCTCCAACTTTTCTCGCTATCATTGCTTGGAAATCCTCTTGTGGTGAGTATGGAAGGGTTGGCAATGGATATAGATGGTTGGATGGAGAAGATGGAGTTTTTAGGGTTTGTTTTGAGGGGTTGGGTGGATGTATGGTGGAAGAGATGAGTTTTTTTAAAGGATGGAGAGATGTGCAATATTGGAGATGATGTATGGAGGCTATGGAGGGAGAAGTGCTACCGATAATATGGAGAGGAAAAGGGGTGCTCGGCTATGGAGGTGGAAAGAAAGGAGGAATTAAGTTAGGATTAGGGTTTGGGCTAAGTTGATGTATATATATGGGCTTTATTGGGTTGCATGTATGAAAAGGAGTGGGAATCCTTTTTCTATGGGGTGTTCGGCTAAGGGGGGAGTTGCTTGGCCAAAATCTATGGTGGGGGTCCACTGTGGCATGATTTGGTTGTTTGGTGAGTTGGCTAATTGATTGGATTGAGGATTTAAAAAGGTCTTTCCTAATATAGAACTAATTAATTCTATCTATGGAATTCAATCCAAATCTGACTTAAATACAAATATATGTAATTATTAATATTTATTAATGCCTAACATACCTACATAGGGTTGGGTTTGGCTTGGAAGAGGTTTGGGAAGGTTTGGTGCAACTGGGTCTCCTAAAAAGTCGTAAAAGCTTTCATGCAAGAGACTACAGTATGACCATGGCATTCCTAACATGGCTAGCATACTAGTTAAAGCACCCGATTACGCTAGGCATGCCATACTTTCTAGTCGTCTTGCATATTCAAACTCAACCATGGCTATAGTCCTTTTATATATTATAAATAAGATAAAAATAAATTAGAATTAAATAAAATCCAAAAAATAATTTAAATATTCCTTTAAATTTTGAGGCGTTTTATAAAACTCTTGCACACAAACTTCTAGTTGACTCGCACTGAGCACCTTGGGAGCTTGGGAAGTTTTGTAGCTAGTTAGATGAGAAGAATAAGCTCTTGAATGTATAGGCTATAGGAGAAAAGAAGATGAGAAGATTGGATGATTGAAAATGAGAGAAATCAAAGCCTATATATACTAGTCCAGATAGACAGAGTTCGGCCAGAACTCTGTCCCAAATATTCACATATTTAGCCGTTGGACAACTATCAACCAGCAAGCCCTAAAAATTAGGTCATAAAATTAAGGGGGCATAGTTCAGACCGAACTCTGTCTCCTAGAGGACAAAGAGTTCAAGTGGGCTTTTTGGGCTAGGCGGGTTTTGGAGTTTGTTTGGTGGAGCTTGGGTATTAAGTCTAAGGTTGAGATACTCAGTGCGACTCAACTTACAATAGCCTAGACTCAATAAAAAGTAAAAATACTGACTCAGATAATAAATAACAGCAGCACTGTCGAAGCAATCGTCGATGATGTCTGTCTTGAACTGATATGTGATGCCGTTCTATTCTGGAGCTTGATGTGTCAAGTTGGATTATAACTGATATCATCTTGTTAATTATCAAGATTAGGTTGACTGCGATCCAGCTTTACTTGTCTGGCCTCTATTTCTGGAATCACAACTGGAATCACCACTGGAATCACCCACTGGTATCATCATGTTTTGGTTGGACTTGTACTCGATTTACGTGTCGGGTTCTGAATTCACTTGTACTTGTCAGGCGGGGAAATACACGAGTATATATGTAAATATTCCCAAATACTAGAATCACCCCTACTAATCTATTCTGGAATGATAGCAGTCCCACACTTGCCAAGTGTGCGATGAGCCGTATTTATTCCTAGCCGTTTATATGTCAAACTCGGTATTTTAACACACACTATTAGATTCTTACACTGGACTCACACTGGAATCACACTGGACTCATATTGTACTATCTGGACTCACACTAGATTCACACTGGACTCACATCGTATTATCTGGACTCATATCACATTTCTCTAGTCCAGTTAGCTCTATTTTACAGTCTTCATTGCCATGATCTCTTGATTCACTGTATTTACTTTCCTGTTCTAAATTGTTGTTCTATTTCAATTCATGTCTTAGACTTGCCATGTTCATTAAGTATAACTGTCTATAACTGCTTTATAGTCTTTGTCATTTATTTGGGATAGCTAGAGGAGTTGTTCTTGTTCCAATCCTGACTAAATACGTTGACAAAATTTTATAGAGAACCCAGAGGATACGTGTCCTACTTGCTATGGACCTGAGGAGGGATTAGCCACACTGAGCCCTGACCTTCAGGAGTGACCAGATGACTATTTATAGGACTTGTTCTAGATTTTCATGTTTGAACTTGAATTATAATAAGTAGAGATATTGACTTTGTATTTGAGATTGATTCAGATACTATTATTTAGTAGTTTATTTAGTTGTTGTCGTTTAGTCTTATTAGTTAGCTAGACTTCTGTGTTATCTTATCGTGCTTAGACTGTGATTGAGTTTTACTATATCTTTACTTGTCCTCCATTCGAAGTTGAGATCCATGACATGTATATAATATATTTGCGTAAGTTGTTAGATAGCAACCTAGAACAACATTCTATCGCCGATTCTGCGGCGTAGGCTGGACGCAGTTACACACTCGTGCCCTTATACCTGGTGCGGGTCGTGATACTAAGAGTAAATTTGAGTAATTCAGGAGGATCGTTGATATGATGAGCTCCACTGCCAAGTTTGGATGTTGGAGATATATTAGAGTTTAGAAGGGTACCCAACCTATATGGAGAATACCCCAGAGTATGATAAGAACCATCCGTATGTCGAATAAGCTCGAGGAGTATGATGAGTAACAATCGTGTGTCAAAGAAGCTCAGGAGTCGAAGGCAGAGTTCTGGTGAGAACAGACCGAGTTTGGTCCGAATTTAGTCAGACTCAATTTTGTCCGAATTTGTTCAAACTGAAATCGGTCCTAACTCTGCCATATTCTGACAGAACACTTTTGACTTGGCTGACCTAGTTTGGTTTGAACTCGGTCCAACATAGACAGTACTATTCTGCTGATGCAGACTGAATTAGGTTCGAATTCGATCCTGCCAGGACTGAACCTGATTTAGGTATTTTATGTGCATCGTTGGATCGTATTGGACATTCCAGTCGCGAGATTGAGGATATATATATCCTAAGCCTAATCCCAACTAACTAAAGTTAACAACCTTTGAGAGAAAAAGAGAGAGATTGAATGTTGTTCAAAAAGCGACCATTCGGGGTAAAAAATTTCATTGTCTCTTGTTTTATGGAGTATGTATTGAATCATCATCGTTCAAGCAGATGTGGTGATCCGATTAGGATAGGTAAGAACTTGTAAGGAGTATATAATTTCTTATTCTATTAGTGGAGGCTTTTCAGTACTTGACTCCGATCGTTTCGTAGTTTTTATGCGTTTCTATATCAAAATTGTTGTGTTAGCAGTTGGTTTTTGTTTGATTTTGACATTTGCAGTTTTCCGCATCTTTCTTAAGTTCTCTTTCAGACTCTTTGGTTTGGGAGAACGATTTGTTTCGTTTCCAACAACCGTACGCCTATTGCAATAAAATACTGCATGAATGATGAATCAAAAAGTCTATTCTTATTTGAGTTTCATAATTCAAATATCAGTCCCAATATTACAAATACTTATTTTGTGACACTCGTTTGGATACTAATAAATCTAGATGAATCCATGTTGATTATTCTCCACTAGAGACATAATGGATTTTTTTAGGTGTCCTTCTTATGGGTAGAAGACCAACTCCCTAGAGGGGATTCGAACCTGCACCTTCCGCGTCGGGCCCCCGTTGAAACCATCATGCTACAACCCTATAGAAATAATTTTAATTAATTGTTCAAATATTCTAACTCTTCATCTACTTTATTAACTTCTACATATGATTTGATATAGAATTTCAAAAATATATAGAATCTCTAACGTATACAAAATCTACAATAAAACCCAAAAGCACTAACTTCTATTGGCATAAAAAGGGATCCACTGTCCCCATAAAATATTCCACTTCGTATACAATTTCTTTAATTACTTTTAGGCATGTTTGGTTTGCTGAAAGGAAAGGAAATCAATTTTTCTCTTTCTGTGGAAAAAAATTATAACTTTTATTAATTTCTTAATCATTTTCTCTTTCCAGTGTTGAAAATACCAAAATATAGTCAGAATACATATTTGAGTAGGGATAGTCTAATCCTAATTTTTTTTGTAAGAAATACAAAAAATTGAGGGAAGAAGTCAACCCATGGATGGGTGGGACACCAAACACAAGAAATAAATGACTTCTTCTTCACTACACCAAAAAAGGCCTTTAAGAACAATTTTTGTATGTTCCTAATATTTTTAGGAACATATCATAACCGTTCCTAAAAGTGGCGTTGCAATATTTGGAACAGTTAGACTACGTTCCTAAATTTGGTTTGGAACAGTTATACAGCGTTCCAAATGTAGATTTTGGAACATATGTGATGTGTTTCTAAATTATTTTTGAAACATCTTTGAAATGTTTCTAAATATCAATTTGGAACACGTTCTGCTCGTTTCTAAATATAAATTGTAACACTTTTTCATCATTCTTGTGGCAAATTTTGCAACATTTTGTAAGTGTACCAATTTATTTGTTAATTTCATTTTGTAAGCGTATCTATTATTCTATTCTAAATCATACAAAAATAAGTAATAGCTTAAACACAAATCAATGAGTGAACAATTGAACAATTTGGACATTTGATCCATTGTACATCACATTACTAGGTTCGAGAAGCTCCTTGGCTTACAGTGTACATATATAATAGAGGCAGTCAAACACACACAAGAGAAAAGCCACATTGAATGCCAAAACGATGAAGAGCAAAACAGGGACACTATCTCATACACTATTATGATAGGAAAAGAAACTACAAGTAGTTTTATAACTTTAAAAAAATTTGACATCAATGCTCAAGTAAACAAAAGTTAAACAGATACCAAAAATAACAAGTTTTCGAGCATCAACTATAGTTACTAACAGCTCCTCAAAAAATGTTTGTTTCCTTCAGTTGAATCCATTTGAAATTATTTGAAACATAGCCTAATGCTTGCCTTTCTAAAAATCAACAGCAATCTTCCTTCGTGCGCACAAAAAGTCGAAGCAAATCTTCAGTGAAAAGTTTTCTCAGAAACCTATTCAGAACAAAAAAAATAATTCAATAAAATTTATAGAGCTAAGACAAGTATGTCAAGGACTAATCAAATTATATTGCAGTGATAAAAGAATGAAGCGGATTATTGTACTAGCAGAATTATAATGAAGAGAAAATAGGACTTACTATGGCTCCATGTATTTGACAAAGGACTTGTTCCACACAAGAAAATCGCCGAGGGCAACTTCTCCAATTTTTTTCGATTCTAGATTTTTATCAGCCTTGTAAATCTTTGCAGAGAACATCTTTCGTGTAACCATGCTCACCTTTAATTCATCAGGTTCCAAGACATAGCCATGACATATACCCCGATGGATTGGATCTACTATCTCCTTCGCAATTGCAAGACAGTTTCCATCCCAGTCAAGCAGCTCGCACAATCTTGCAACTTCAGTAGGTTGATTGCATGCCACTTTAGTAGGTTGATTGCATGCCACTTTAGTAGGTTGATTGCATGCCACTTCAGTAGGTTGATTGCATGCCACTTCAGTAGGCTCATTGTCTGCCACTTCAACAGCATTGCGTGCAGATGTCATCGAGCCTCCTTCAGCTAAGGAATGTCTTTTCCTTGTTAGATTCATGTTCATCATCATTGCAGGTGGCGAAGACCCAACAATTGCTTCTGCTTCTGTTTGTGATAAGTTTTTCTAGAGTACATAACAACAATTAATTAATGCACAAATATGATTTAACACAATCAAGTTTATATTTTAGGGCTTTTATAAAGTAATGTTAGGTACTCACCGAACACATGTTCAAACATAAATCAACTTTTGACTCCAACCTTTCAAAATTTTCTTTAATCTTCCTTTCCGCTCGTTCATTCAATAGCATTATATGGCAAGGAAGACAATCCTCATACTGTCTCCTAGAAACATGGCTACCAACACCCGGAAGAATGCCATTTGAGTTCTTACCTAGAACTTGAGTCAAAGGATCAGAATCAATTGATAACGGGTGAATGTCGCTATTGTTTTCACTATTTTTGGCTTCTTCGACCTTTTTCTTAATTTTCTCCTGTAATATGATGTTGAACATAACTAAATAAATAGAAAAATATTTATGTATATGCATTAAACTTTACTAATGTCATTTATCTCACCATCAGCTCCACAGCGCTCGGCAATATGCTTTTATCCTTTCTAGTATGAGTTTCTATCCACACTGCAGTTCGTGAAATTGGAATAGTAGGATCTGCTTGTTTTTGAATCTGTACCATAAATGGTTATTATTATATCATTTTAACTATTGAACTATAACAAAGGTGCACCAGAATACATACCATTTCCTTCTCAACCATTGCAGCACTCTTACGTCCTCCAGTATGGCCACATCTACTACGCTTCTTGTTTTCAGCATTTTTTACTCTACGTTCTTTTGTTTTTTCCCCACACTCATTTTCACAGAATTGCTCCCAATCCTCTTTTTTTGTTCTAGGAGGAATATTCAATTTTTATGCCTCTATATTTGGATACTTGTCCAAAAAATTCTTCCGCAAAGTATTTTTATGCTTCCTAAACACACTCGCCATTGAACCCTGAAGATGTCTTTTGATGTAGTTTGGTACTTCAAATTCTTTCTGCAATAAACATATGTTAAGAGGAATAAAACATATATTAATGTACTATTTTCTAAACAAAAAACCCCTTAAAATTTAATAAAGAAATGTAGAAAATGTCTAACTCACCAATATGCCATTCCAAATTTCATCCTTCTGGTGATCAGGAACCAACCTCCAGTCAGTATACTTGATGGACGCATGTGACTTCACAATCTCGCCAACACGGTACATAAAGTGAGGCGCTCTCTTTCCAATTGCTTTTCCATGTCGGTTGAAGTCAATTTTCTTCCGAGGTTTGTTGCTATCTTGTGATACTAGATTTTCTTGAGTGAAGTTGCTGCCCATATGTTCTGACATTGTGCATATCAAGAAAACCTTCAGTATCAACAAAAAATGAAATGCTTATTGGCTTACATAAAATTATAAGATAATGAAAAGTGGAGGATGATTGCTGATCACTATAAGGGGAGGATGATTGTAAGGTAATAAACAAAACAGGCAATTTTACTACTCAAGTCATAAATTTGTGATACAAAGTCTGTATCTGTTAAATAAATCTTCTTCAGCACATATATCAATGGGGCATCTAAATCTCTTAGTATTCTATAGGACATTCATAGGACTTTCTTGATCTCATCCATCATCTCAAAAAAAGAAGAAAATACATTCAGAGGACCTGTATCAATAGTATGTATTGGATCTCCAAGAGTTTCCAATACCAGACCAGACTCAACACTTATGAGAGCATGAAAAAAATATACAGGGAACAACACCAAAGAGAAAGTACCATAAATAACAAAACAGAACTCATTCTTCCAAACTAACACTTAAGAGAGAAGACCTTAGCAATAGTCCCATTAAACATCATAGGCAACAGCATAACAATACAGACCATCTGGAGCATTCCAGTGACCCACAACATTCCTAGCGCGAACACAATACATGATATTTGGTACTAAAAAATATAGATTTATAAATTGAAGGCCACAAGAAAATACAAGTACAATTACCTTGCAACCATCCCAATTTATGACTGTATTAAGGATTTCTTGTTTAGAGTCAAGAAAGAGTATAAGCCTACAACAAATGTCACCTGAAAATACACACGCAAGGAAAGGAAAAGGACATGATGTTTGTTCACAAAAGACAAAGATCCAAAGAAATCAGTTCCAAACAAATCTAGCCATCCAAAAATATAATCTGATGTAAACTTTACCAACAATATATTTTTCATATATTTCATTCCACAATAATGATAAAAGAACTTATTGCATAATAATCCTGACCAAATGTGAGCACACAACAGTATCAATTATTCAGTTGTGCATGTAGATAAAGAGGATTTCATGTTATTCTAAAGAGGATTTCATGTTATTCTTCGTAAAACATATGCAGGTTTCTAAAGAGGATTTCATGTGCAGGTTTCTAAAGAGGTTTCGTAAAATATGTTATTATTCGTAAAACATGTGCAGGTTTCTCCCCATGCCAGGTTTCTAAAGAGGATTTCATGTTATTCTTCGTAAAACATGTGCACTTGGACCCACGTCAAGTTGTGTAATTTTAGTATGCACAATCAAGATGTTTTCCCTCTTATCATTGCATTTTAAGATGGAGTTAAAGAATATATAAACATCTCTCAACTGCATGTGACACTGCGGCTATCAAGGGTTCGACTAGAAAGATGTTTTCCCTCTTAAATGTCTGACTCGACTAGAAAGATAATTAACGCAACTGGAGCTTGTTTAGCAAGACTAAAATTATAAAACCAAGATTCGCAGTATTCAGATTGGAATTGACTTCATAACGCCAGTATCAACAGGTTCTGCGGAACCGGTTCCATATTTGTTTTGGAAGTAAACAATATTAAAAATATTTAAAAATAGAAAAATATTTGATACATGTAAGTGATTCTTTGCTTCCTGTTACCATCGGTTGAAAATTATTCAACATTGATGAATCGTTCACGAGCAAGAGACATTGCCTATTTACTTGGCCCTATACAAAGTAAACATGCTATAGATAGTTTTCAATGGAGCAATATTAAGATGGATCAATGTTGTGAATTTATTGGTAAACAACTTCAACTAATGATCTTCTACACGACTGTATCATTGTGTCAACATTATTTTTGCCACAATGTTAGTATCCATGGGGGTCATATGCGACCAAAACAGGCCAAAACTGATAAGACATGACCGATACGTATCAGTATAAACAGATTCTGCAAACCTTAAAAACAATGGGTCAAAAGGAAATGTTATTTTGGAAAACTTCCAAAAGGGAAAAACAATATGAGCCATAAAACAAGTCATAAACCTAATGATGAACTTGAAAAAGTAATGAATACATTTATTTATATTTGGTGGGGTTGGATGAGGTAATAATATATGAAGCAAATGAAAACATAAAAGCTGAATAATAACATCTCCATGAGTAGACCATTCAAATTTGATTCACGAATTTGACAAATGGAAATTACTCATCATAGAACAAAAATGAAAGAACTAGCTAATAAGACAATCACAAGGCAAATTAAATTTCGATTCTCTTGAATGCAAGAACAATTTACTTCTTAATTCTTATATATGCTACTCAAGTTAAAACAAAAATGGAATGACTCAAAATGTGTTTGAGGCCCCAATAATGAAGGATCATTTCCACCATGAACTTACAAATGACTTGAGGAGTTATGTGTAATTGCTCCTTAATCGAAGAATACAGCACTGATTGCATACTATGACTACAGTCAGATTTCACACATTCTTTCTTTCTTTCTTGAGATAAGGATACTCATTAAGGTTCATTACTTTTGTCCTGGGCTACTAGCACCAGGACCCCTCCGATTCAATTAAATTTTTGACCAGCTAATAATTTAAACCCACGCCCACTCCTCCCATCCCTTACCAGTGCCAACACTTGGTGTGGTTTGCACATAGTTCTTTTAAATCGTTTGCCATGCACTTAATTCATTACCTGCTTTCAGCATATAAATGAACAAACTTTGCACCAATGAGAGCACAAGAAGGTTTTAACTGGATGTGGGCTCAAACTCACAGAGGAAGATAATCCACCTTCAGTAAATTTTGTTGCGTAACTTTGGAAGGCTACATCAATCTCCAAACTTTACGAGATATGATAGAATCTTTTAGGCGAATTTGTGAATAGTCTATACAAATTTATTTTTACTGCTGTTAATCCAGAGCCCGTTTGAAGCATACAAGCTCATTGAATTTTGCATCATACAAGCACAATAAGGGTTTTAAAGGATTTAGCCTCAATTTCATACATGAATGTTTTTTATTTCCAAGTCCTGTCAAGTAGATCTGGAAGGCTACCATTTTCCAATCTTTCTGAGATCTGGTAGCAACTTTCAGGCATCAAGAACTATGAGTGGGAATCAGTTCCTTTGCAATTCATCCAGGATACATGGTTGAGATCTGGTAGCAACTTTCAGGCTACACATTAGAGACAGACATTTAATAAAGAACTCTAGAAGGCGAATCAGTTCCTTTGCAATTCATCCAGGATACATTTAACAGTCCTTTTCAGTTAGTTGAGATATGAGTGGGTTATTTAGTGTTGCAGGGAATCAGTTCCTTTGCAATTCATCCAGGATACATGGTTGCGAAAACACGGTTTGGTAAAAAAATATCAGAAAATAGAGAATCTGTCGAAGGACACAGGAGAAGATAAATATAATCACTATACTTACCAACTCAATGCACGAGTATGCAAAGAAATAGACATATGGCAAGGATGAATATATATACTAAAATCTAAAAGGCATATATGCTAGAAATCCTGTAGAATAAAGTCTAAATTGATTAAATGGAACTAACAAAACAAAAGAAATTGTACCATGAAAATACAGATTCGGATTCTCCCCTTTACCACAGAGTACATAGATAGAACTCTGCAGCCTAAGACCCTTGGATTTATAGGGGGTGGGGAGTTGGTTTTTCGGTACAGACAATACCATCCAATCGCCTTAATTTCACAGGTGGATATTTCTGCAAGGTTCTCTCCTCCACCAATTATGTAGAGGAGAGGATCCAAATAGTGTAAATGTGTGGTTGTTAGCAGAAGATAAGGTTTTTTTCTGCAAGAGAATTAAAGAACCATGATGTGGGCAAACTTTCTTCTATAGTAAGAATTAAAGAACCAGTAGCTTAAAATTGCAGCAGAATCAATCATGTATTTTATAAGAATTCAAAAAAATCTGTTGTTCACATGTTTTTCCATATTTTATGTTGGACAAACTTTCAAGTCATTACAGTAATCAAAATATAGATCATAGGTGATAAGTTGGACCGAGTAATTCACAGGTTCATAACATATATTATCAAAAGGTAACCAAACTTCTATAAACCTTCAGAATTCATGTTACAGAAGCATCACTCCAATCCGAGTGTCTTAAAATAAGTTTGTTATGGTAAGTATTGTATAATTGTGGGAAATGTAAGGAGGTTATGACACATTAATTTGTGAGGTATAATAAGTGTTACAAGAGTCTGATACTCATCCAACACAGATATGATACTTCTTAAAGTATCTGGCTTACATATAACACCGAGTCATCTAGTCTATGGAAATGCTTTGATGAACGACGTCGATATCGTTAAAGATATATCCACCTAACAAGAACAAACACAAGTCTCAACAGTCCAATATCATTTTAAGCTTCATCAGATATAGAAAGAGCAAATAATCACAGCCATTGACACAGGTTCAGAGGCTACCAAGCAGAAGCAGAAGCAGAAGGAGTTGATCAAGTCATTACAGTAATCAAAATGACATAGGTTCAAGTCATTACAGTAATCAAAATAACATAGAATTCAAAAAATCTGTTACTGTGCCAAACGTATCATATGCGTATCATATGCAATGAAGACACTGCTTTAGATTTGAGTTCCAATAAACAGTACAAATATTGCAGTTGTTATCAATAAACCTATTGAGTATCCAGGACCTTCAATCCAGAGAGGGAAAAGTTCAATCAAATAAATAAATAAATGAGTAAGATGAATAATAATTTATGATAAGCTGATTAAAGGACGACCTTTTGGAGTACAAACTAAGGAATTCTATAGAAAGTGAGACCATACAATTTTCCAATGAAGCAATGCACTATAATATGTTCATTCATCAAAATTGAACAAATTTTGAAGGTTAGGGTTGTCATTCAAAATGGATTGATAGTCGGTAGGGATGCTTATCATGTCAACTTGTTTAGTTAGCCTCTTGGGCGTATGTAAAACCACGTGCCACCCATCTTCCTTTTGATCTTTTGAATAGAATACTCCACTGGCTTCTCGAGCTAAAATGAATGGATCCTCCTCCACTTTTTCTTTGTTCTTGAGATTCTTCAAATTTACCATCACAAGGTTCCAAATAGGATCAACCTTACATCCATTTTTTGAATCCTCCACCTTGACCCAATCATAATAAAATACAGTCTCCTTAAAATCTATGTAGTCCAACTCCAATATATCTTTAATTATTCCATAGTAAGTCATCATTCCTACCTTTAGATTTTTGTCTTTTCGACCAGCAACAAAAGTAGTATAAGCCTTCATAGATACACCACTATCCTGAGTCACCAAATTTGAATCGGAAGAACTTGACGAAAAGACAAAACCATTGACACAATATTTATTGTATCTTGTTGCCTTATAAATTGGACCATTGGCTAATCTCCATAAGGTTGTATTAGTTTCCCCGGCCTTCTGTAACTGTATTGCAAAAGATTTTACTAGTCAAAAAACTTGAAAAGTGACACACAAATTATTAAGAAAATGCTACTTAGCTTAGGTAAATTACCTCATCACACAACCAAGGAATGAATTCCTTGATTGATGTGCTCGTCTTAGTAGCCCAATCTTTTCGAATCTGGACAGTCGTCCTTCGAAAATATTCTGCATACTTACTGCATAAATTCACAACAATCAAAATAACTCATACTCTTAACAAATATAATAGTCATTTAACTAAATATATGGATAAAACCTACTCTTCCCAATCGTCCAAGTCTTCAAGTCGGTTGAGTACCCACTTTCGTGCTTGTTCAAATTGTACATTATTTAGCTCAATGACTTTTCCAACATCTAAAGGTTTCTCATCTGTAAAGTCAACATCCTCATCCAACCAATCTTCTCGAGTCGACTTATGAGTACCAATACTTGTATTTGGCATATATTCCATGTAATACATCACAGATTCATCTGCAAGATAAGACTCTGCTATAGAGCCTTCTACGTATCTTTTATTAAGGGTATACTCTTTATACCGCTTCATTAATCTGCCATGACATAATTAAAAATTTATATTAAATAAAATAAGTGAAATTGCATTAAATGTAAAACATATTTTCTTAAAAAAGTAAGATAGTACACCTTTCAAATGGGTACATCCATCTGAATCTAACTGGGCCACATGCCAAAGCCTCATCTGCCAAATGAATCATACAATGCACACTTATGACAAAAAAGGAGGAAGGAAGTTCCTTTTCAAGAATACACATTGCTTCCACCAATGCCCTCTTTGCTTTACGGAGTTCCTCCTTATTTACCACTTTAGTACATAAGATATTAAAGAATAAACTGATTCTGTGAATAGCAATTCTCAAGTCCTTCTCCTTTTTAAAAGCATGTTTAAGCAAAACTGGAAGCAAGTGTTGCATAATCACGTAATAGTCATGTGATTTAAGCCCCTTTAGTTCTGGAGGTTGGATAGTCACCAAATTACTTAAGTTGGAGAAAAATCCCGTAGGTAATTTTAAATCTTTCAAGCAACGACAAAGTTCTTCCTTCTCCTCTTTAGTTAAGGCGTATGACGCCTTTGGCATTGAAGTTTTTCCGGTGTCTTTTTCTTTTACTAACCACAATTTCTTATTGATGCCCAGTTTCTTCAAATCTTTTCGTGCCTTCAACCCATCTTTTGTTTTTCTGGTGACATTCATCAATATGCTTAATAAGTGATCAGTGACATTCTTTTATGTATGCATGACATCGATGTTATGACGAACCTCAAGGAACTTCCAGTATGGCAAATCAAACAAAATTGACCTTCTCGACCAAGGAGGTGCAATAGTGGAATTAACATCCATATTGACATCTTCATCTACCACAACCTTGCATTTTTTTACCAATGTTCTTACTCTTTCTTCTTTTGACGGTGGCTCTACTAACCCCTTGCATATCATTACTATTAAGAATTTCAGAAATTCGTTGTTCCACTTCGTCACCAGATAATCGTCGTGGAGTTGGTCGATGATCTACAGTCTTGTTGAATCTTTTATCATTTCTGAACTTGTGGTCGGGCCTTAAAAATCGACGATAGCCTCGATAACATATTTTATTTGAGTCTTCAAGATGCTCAGAGTCAACATCATCGGCGCATACTGGACAAGCCTTATAGCCATGAATATTGCAGCCAGATAGTGTTCCGTTCCATATGCAGGTAAATCATGGACCCCCCATATCAACATTGCTTTCATTGTAAAAGAGGTTTTAGTAAATGCATCCCACGTCGGCATACCATTTACCCATAGCTCTTTCAATTCATCTACAAGTGGTTCTAGAAACACATCGATGTGTTTGCCTGGTGATTTGGGCCCTGATATTAATAAAGTCAACAATGAGAACTCCTTTTTCATGCACAAAGATGGTGGAAGATTTAAAGGTGCTATAATCACCGGCCAACAACTATAAGTGCTGCTTTGAGTTCCATGTGGGTTAAAGCCATCAATTGATATTGCAAGTCGTAAATTTCTAGCCTTAGCGGCAAAATCTGGCCAATTGACATTAATTGAATCCCATTGACCTGAGTCGCATGGATGTCTCATTAGATTTCCATCAGTTTTTGCCTTCTTATGCCAAGTCATTACATCTGCGATCCAAGAAATGCTAAAGAATCTCTTTAGCCTTGGAATCAATGGAAAATATTTCACAAATTTTGCTGGCTCTTTTTTGACACATTTTTTTTTACCTCAGAGTCCTGCTCAAAGACAAGCTTATACCTGCTGACTCCACATTTAGGACACATATGATGTTGTTTGTATTCCATCTAATATAGGATGCAACCATTTCTGCATGCATGTATGGTTTCACATTCCATTCCCAAGTCCTTAATCATGTTCTTCATTTGTGGATAATTTTTGGGAAGATTGCAGTTTTCTACAAATAAAGACTTTACCCAATCCAATATAGCAGTCATGCTATTCCCAGTCAAATTGTATCATGTTTTCAAATTCTGTAGCTCGATAATGGTAGACAACATTGTCTTACCCTTAGGACAACCATTGTACAGAGGTTGCGTTGCCATCTCCCTGTATTTTTTGTATTTTCTACTCTCATTCATCTCGGTCTCAGAACCAATAGTTTGATCGCCTCCTACTCCACCTTCAAGTGTAATATTCATGTCTTCTAACTCGTGCTCATTCCCCCAATTATTCACATTGAAAACATCATCAACAAGTTCTTCCATCATAGGTTGATCAGCTTCTTTGATTGGGTCGAGTTGTATTGTTGTAGACTTATGGCCCATCGATTTTTCTCCATGTTGATCCCATAGCACATAGCTCTGATCAGTACCATTTGACAACAAATAAAAGCTGATTAAATCAAACTCTATGTGTCCCTTCGAGTTTCTGCATCGAACACATGGGCATAAAAAATGGTCTTCTCCGTTAGCATTCTCCTTGACAAAATTCACAAATTGTTTGACACCTTCAATATATTCTAAGTCCCCCCGTTTACTCATCCATGACTTGTCCAAAGGCATTTTCTATACAAAAAAAATTCTTTTTATAAGATAGATCTGTAGAAAATAAAAACAAATAAAGTAAATACTCAATAAACTCATAGGAATATATTTCAATTATATTAAGGATTTTCAAGATGTATGACATGTGTCAAATAAATTAAATTATTTGAAGAATTATAGAGATTAATTATTTATGCAAGCAAATCTCAATTAAAATAAATAAATGATGGGTTCTTGAAGACTTAAATTATTTGTTTTTATCATATATGGATATCAATTTAAGACTTAAATATCTAGGAGGCAATCCTCATATTGTATCCTAGAAACATGGCTACCAACACCCGTTCATACTCATTACTTGTTACGTGTCAGAACAATAAACTTTAGTTTGATAAAGTTCAAGTTCTTCCTGCTTCACAACTCAATCTCAGGTTGCATCATAAAAGCTTTGAACTTATAGTCAGTAAATAACAAAAAAAATAGATACTTTAGTTTGATTAGAACTTTTGGAATATTACAAATTGAATACCAGAAAATGAAGGAAGAAGATACTGTGTTTGGTCAGTAATTCCAGATACAAACTGATTGCTAAAAACAAATTTGTTTCGCTATCTAGGTCACGGGTCATAAGATGGTCATTCAATCTACAGGCATATATTGGAATAATATAAATATATAATTCACAATTCTCATCCCAACTCCCAACTCCAGTATGTAGTTGGGTTTACTTGTCTATGGTTCAGATGTGATTATCGGTCAAATTAAACTTGACATACCTAAATGGGCTTGTAGGAATGTATTTTTTTTTTTGCTTCTCTAGTTTCCTACATTTCAAATGTGTCAGATTCTTCATTCATGTTGCATTGATTTGATTCAATTTGATCCATGGCTTTCTTGGCATATCTTGTATTGTTCTTGTTCACTTGTGTGCTTGCTAGATTCTAGAAAGCGAAAATATGTTAACTGGGAACAAATTTTGTATTGATCATTGGGAACAAATTATGTTATTTCTATGACCACTGTTTGATGTTAACTCCATTACTTTGTATCCTTCTAAGCACATGTCATCACATAGGAGTTGGCCATTTCCTTCCTATTTTACTTTCAATTGGAAAACAAAAATATATATGGAAAATGACCATTACTTTGTATCCTTCTAACCTTTCATATCCTGGGTACACTAGAGATTGTTACTGTCGTTATAAACAATGCAGATTATTATTTTGTCCTGTTGCAGAGCAGTGTGTTGCTACTGATGCTTTTTCATGCACTGATACATCTCTCTATTGTGACATATCAATTGATTTCGATCATTTGACTCAAGTTCTAGGTAAGAACTCCAAAGGTAGTCTTCCGTTGGTGGATACATATATGGTTGCCCACTTAATGTTTTGAACTTGTGACCTGTTTAGGAATGATTTGTTTTGCGTTTGTATACTATATCTATCATGTCTTTGTCCCGACACTGTGAGTCTGATTTGTTTTGGCGGTTTCGATTGAAGTTTTGAAGTTCTTGGTTGCGAAAGGCAAACAATAATAAGAAATTACATTAGTACTAGAAAAAATATTTGATACATTGAGTCATATTCTTATTTTTTTTTCCATAATAGTTTTGAGTTGAATAATACTTCAACATTGTTGAATTATTCACCTGCATTAGATATTGTTGAATTATTCACCCTCACTAGATTTTGTTGTTTATTTTACTTTCTTTTGGACAACGTACCCCTTAATAGATAATTTTGAAGTGAATGATATTTTGTCGCATGAACATTGTGAATTTATATTTTGTAACTTCGACAAATGGTAACAATTACATTGAATCGGTAGGGAATTTTATTAAATACACTCAAGCATGCTGTCATCTGCATGATCAAATCATTGTCTCAATAGTGGTTTTCTTTACTAAATGACCATGATAGAGAGCCAAGTATCAGCCTGTATCGTTGTGGGTATCTGATCGGAGTACGATACAGCCATTACATATTGGTATCGACCGATGCTCTGAGCCTTGATCTCAACCCTTACGTCCCTATTATATTCATCTATTTGCCTTGATCCTTATAGTGGTATGTGATTATATTTGTTGTTTGAAAGGTAGTTAATGATAGCTGTTCGAGTGAATTTTCTATCTAGAAATAAACCTTACGTCTGATGAAGGAATGGAGTCAGGATTATGTGCGCTTAAAAGATCCGTGTACAAATAAGAGTTACACCACACACATATAAAATGCATGGACATGAGACATCAATACTATCTACAAAACTATACTAGTTGAAGCAAACTATTATAGGCTAATTCCATGACTTCATATGTGTACCAGGCAACCGCTGCACTGAAACTCTATCGAGGTAAAAGGATGAAACATTATGCTTGATAACAAAGCCAGTTTTCAGTATTAACGGGATGATCGAACAAACAGGCGACCATGTGCTTTGACATGGAAGTCCTCTAGTCCAATGTGCTAGGATTCAGCAAAGGGTCAACGGTTGAGGAGGAGCAGGAGAGTAAAGAGGAAAAGGGGAAGGAGATGATAGGTGTTAGGCCCACGGATCCATAGTAGTTACTTACCTACAGCAGGGCCAGTACCTATAGTTGTAGAAGCCTAAAAAAGTATAATCATCATCATGCGCTTCTCACAAAAGGTGCCAAGACTGAAGTTATCAGATAACGCTAGACAATAGATGGGGTCAGACGGTATATGGCGTGTGACGTCAATTGGCATTGGACTTCAAATGGCACTGGCTGACACGTGGCAAGCTTCTTCGAGAAGCTAAAACAGTTTTCATCATGACTAATAGCACGTCAGTTGGCAAAAATTCGTTCGAATCTTAAGTACGCGACGCTCGAGGAGATTATGTCAGATTTGTCATAAATATCAAATAGCTGTCTCGTGCCATTCGCAGTTGGCGCTAGATAATCTTTCAAAAGACACTAAAATAGCAAATAGCGCCTGGCGCCATTCAACAGTTGGCGCTATCTGATCAAATCATCCAGAAGCAGTTAGATGACATGACGCGTGTCACGCCCCGACTCGAAATCACCCGAATCATCGTCCTCGCAGGGGCGTGATGCCGTACGAGCCTGGAGTTGCGCTCGTGCAAGGCAAGATGACAAGTTCTTAAATGGTTATCCTCGAGTTGAACATTTACAACGAAGGGAAATCAGAGTATACGAAACGATACTCTTTATTGATATTCGAAATTAGATTACAAAGGCTTTCGATAGCCCAACGAAATTTGCCATATTGGCTACAACACTCAGGTTCTCACTTGCCCACAAAGGATTTCACCATTCCATACATCATGCCTTCTATATCTCGGCCGTATCAATTCTGTCGCAAGTCCGAGTGTCAATGCGATCGCACGCTTCAATACGCTTCGGCATTCCAAGCCTCAATGCGTTCAAGCAAAGCTCCGCCGCGAGCAGACCAATCCCTGAATCTGCTAGCAAACTAGTGGGGGATTAGTACTTTTGTCCTCGCTGTACTGATCAAAAACCCACTTAACAAACCGACATTTAGTATTGTATTGATTCATGCAAACATACAATTTAGTTCTCTTTCTATGTTCTCCTTAGGATGAGTTCATGGCATATTCGAAGACTGTAAAGCATGGCAAGCATGTTATTCAATTTGTATAAGTAAAAAAGCAAGCAATCTCGTGTTTGATTTGTGGCATAACTTAGCAATATCGACGCACTCGCCCTTGCACCGACATAAGGTGAATACGCCTATCCGTCTTCCCTGTCATGTTATAAGTGCTCGCTATTCAGGATCAATCTACGCAGGATATACGTATACCTTGCACTTCCAAACCCATTGCCCTTAACTATATGAAGGTCACTTGCTTTTTGGGGTAGAATGGACTTATATTCATCGAATCGAAACATAAGACGATGTTAACTCTGTATGGTTGCTAACCTACATCAGAGGCCATCGAAATAATCGCAGCAAGTAGCTTAACACATTCACTATAAGGTCGCTACCCGTCTAGTCGAAGTGGCGACCAACAATACGGAAAACGAATCCCTCTTAGGCCGAACGGTCCCAGCGCCCTGGTGCGTCGCGTTCGAGGGATTACCCATGCACGAGCTTTTATATCTTTAAGTCCATTTGACCATGCAACGAATCTCATCTTTCATAGAACCAAGCAAGTTCGCTTATCTCTATTTCAATTGGCACAACGCCCGAATGTCCTCAACGAACGCCCGAAGGTCGCGAACATTTCGAAGGGCACCATGCCGCATTATCATCTCATATTTCTTTCGTTAACTTTCTATGTGCTTACGTTTCATACTTCGTTTTAATGTTCAATGGCATTATGCCTCAACTCAATGTTCATCAACCGAACGACCCGAAGGTCCCGAACACCTTTCGAGGCATTATGTCATATCCGACAGTTCCGCCATATTTATGCCACAACTATATTCTTTCGCAACGAAGCCATCTTTTATTATCTCGTGTACGTAGGCATGTTTCGACCATATTTCTGATGTTCTATGACTTAGCATTCAATGTCCGTGGCTTGCGCGCTAGGGCGCTCGCCTATTGTCTTTCAATGTTCTAGCCATTCTAACTCATCCTCGAAGCCACAGTATTGTTCGTGCACTAAGGCACTCGCCGAGTATAGTTATCCCATGTTCTTGTGGCTTGCACACCGAGGCACTCGCCTTTGCGATATCAAATGTTCCATAGCGACTCGTACGTCTGTCGTACGATTCATTTCAATTATTCTATCTAGTGTTCGACATGCACTACGTTTATCTCTCTATCAAGCCACCCCCGTGGCGTTGATAGGCTAACTCAGCATTCAATGATATATATTTTACTTAAGCATGACGGAGTAGGAAAGAGAGTTAATGTCCCCCCACCTTGAGTCGATATGCCTTGTCGTTTCGTCGAGCCGTTGTGGCTCGATTTCATAACTTCGTTGCACGGGCAACTCTCCTGACTTACCATTCGAGCACTTCGTGCTTCATTGAATTATACGTCCATTTTGGCTTACCTTGCCAACGCCTCAGTCCGTCGCAAGGCGACGATTTGCTTTCGCGGACCCCTTACTGAATAAGGCAAAAGATCGACCTCTAATATTTTAGCGTAAACGTATAGCATGCACATAAAACCAACTAAAATCAATACTTGCATCGATTCGGACTTACGTCTTGGTCGATTCGATTTCTTAGAATCTTCGAGCCGTCTCAACGCACTTATCCTTCGAGGCAACGCGGCGCTTCGCATCGATTCACTCGATGCATTTTTTGGGACAAGGCAACTCTTCGCATCGACTTAGTTCGATGCATTGCTCGGGACAACATAACACTTTGTATCGATTTGCATCGATATGTAATTGGGTCAACGCAACTCTTTGAGTCAACGACTCAGCATAATGCACCGTGCGGAGCGGGGCATTACATAATATACCACTCAAAACAAGGTTCGTCCTGAACCGAAACCAATACTAAATTTACAAGGGTTTCATTAGATCGTTCCACGATCTCGTCTCACTATCGTTTGGATTGTACAACTTAGTTTGGAATCATACACATATTTTAGGTGCCCTACCAATATATGCATTTTAGCTAAGCTCAGTTGTAAGATATCGGAACAACGCAAATACGTAAGTTCTCATTCTCAATAACTTGCCATCTCGTACTTTCGATCAGACTTGGGCTCTAGCATAAGTTCTCGCAATTCTATTGCATATGCATATTGATACATACGCGATCCTCCAACAAAAGTCAAGGCACACGATGTGATTCAAAAATCGCATCTCTCACTTTGTATGCTTCATTGGGACTATCAATTCTACGCGTCACGTCAAGACGTCGCGCATCCGATCACAACGAGTCTCCGTAACGCCTTGCGTTCGGCGTCACTATCCAACGATTTCTGATGTTTCACTTCGTATCCTATCTCGACATGATTCTTTTTTGTTGACTTGCACAAACATCAACATTCAGGACTACGTCCGCTAGGTGACTTACCTAGACACCGTGCTCAAATTCTTTCGACGCAAGTTTAAATTGACATTGCACAAAGGCCACAATCTATCCGACATAACAGTTTACATCGAGGTGACGGTGCTCAAGACAACGACCGCCTTGATACGAAGGTATTTACGACGCGCCTTACGTTCGATTCCTAACGAGTAGGAATTTACTAGCCAAATTTCCAACTTATCCGTCTCGCAACATAGAACATAAGTTTCGTTTCACGCAAGCTAAATTGCAAGGTGAATTCGAATCTAATGACATGACTCGTAGGTCATTCTATTATCGTTTCCTCTCGTGCATAGTACGTTTCTCGCAATCGCCTACTCGCATCACCAAATTTGTTGGTGAATTTCTAGTTTGATCGTCGACCAACATCACCATTCAAGTATTCATCTGACGAATACTCAAAATCTAGCTACATCCTTCTCAATCGAAAGCTGTTCCAATAATTTCCGATCGCCTAGACTTATAGTCAACATGCACCACGTTAATTTGTTATCGATGCAAATCTCATATGCGATATCGCATGGGTCATCTTACGGTCTGTAGCATTCAATTTGATTTGGCGGTCAAGTCTTCTAGGGTCAGCTACCCCGAAGCTACGCTCGATAATTGTGGAACATTAACGAAGGACAGTTTAATACGAACCATACTATATCTTATTTCGGAGCCAAATCACGTTCCAACGATTCTATCGGACTAACCCAAATCCGTACACAACCATTTCTATCGGCGCAACTGATGCGCAACTATCCTCTGAGTCAAGTCATGCACTACCGTCGATGATTTTGCAATTTACGAAACATCTACTCGTATCGAGTTCGAGTCTATCTTATTCGCAGGTCGACACACGAGATGCTATACGCATCGAACAATCGTCGATGACTTATAGTCTCGCCCTGATCAATCACAAAATTTACGATCAACCAAGTTCGTTCATTCTCGCATCGTTATCTACAAAAGTTGATAGCGCGGGGCGCACTCCATTTTGTATTCCCACATCGTGCTTATGTTTCCTTATGTATCGATCTCGATACGCCGTATCCATTTCGATAACGTAAGGGTCAACTTTGAATCCGTTTCTACGTCAACTTAACTCGCATCGCATACATCCAAGTTCGCAATGAACTTTTCTATACGCATCGACTCGTTCTTCGATTTGTCGCATCCCACTATACTTTGATCGCGTAACTGAGTTACCGATTATCCAATATCGAACCCTCAAGTCATACGATCTCGCCCTCTAAGTCTCGCGTGTTTTCAGTCGTACTCAAATGAGTTTCGCCATAACGTAACCAACCATTTCTTAGGCACGATTACTCGCGTCAACCAACTTTCTACACCGAAGTCGTACATCGTGCGATTCGATTACAATTCGCATCGTCCAACATTTCTATCGAGATCGCAAGTCGTGCGATTCGATTATAATTTGTATCGCCCAACATTTTCATCGAGCTCGCAAGTCATGCGGTTCGATTTCAACATTTCGAGTTTCCTATCCCGTCGATCCTATTGTTGCCTCAAGGCATAATTGTTTCGCTAGTTACCGTCATTCGACTGACACATAAATTTTTCAATCGATGTATCATTCAATGTTACAAGTCCCGCCTTACCGTTCTAACCGATCATCGAAGAACACTTGCATCAACATGTCGTCGTACAAATTCTCAATCGAGTCTCGGTTCTATCTCGTCCGTTGCGGACAATTCTTCCATAATTCTTATAATACGTCGATGCAATTTATCGCATAAATGGTATTACATATACCACTCGGAATCGAGCCATTTATTGCATCGGTGGTATGCCATATACCACCCAGAAATCAAGTTACTTCCGTCGCAACGTACTCTTTACGAACCAATGATCTCTTCCGACTTACGATTTCCGCAGTGATCGTGCTTGATCACAACCGTAACTTCGATTAAATCAAATCCGAAATAACTCGACGAATATTTTCATTTGCTAACACAAGCTCGGTGCGCAACCGAACCTATTTCATTTCTCGATTTATAACTTTTGTTTTCTTCCGTTGCATCTTTGTGCAAAAATTCATTCTCGATATCCGTTGCACTTCGTGCAGCGATTACTTTGATACGCGTTCTACCACGTGCAATAATTTTACTTCCGATACGCATTGCACATTGTGCAACAATTTCATTTTTGATACGCATTATACCTCATGCAATATTTTATTTCCGACATTTAAAGTCAATGCTCAAATCCGTTCAACACATTCGATATTGACTTATCGCTTTTTATCGCAACGCACATTCAAAATCAATATGTGAATCTGTTCGACACATTCAATATCAACTTTTGTTTTCTTTCCAACGCATCATTTACAATCAATGCGTGGCAATTGCTGCAGCAATATTCCATGACTTTCATTGTATCGATGCAACCAACATTTCTCGTATCGTTCGTTGCAACCAACGAATATCTCGAATTATAATTCACGACGAGTTGCATCCGCGACAACAAATCCTTGAATTCACATCTCGCAACTCGTTGCACTTGCAGCAACAAACCTTTCTCGATTTTTTTCCAGCAAACACCATATAATTTCCAAAACAACACGCGGTAAAATTACATGATTTATATTAGACTTATTATATAGAACATCCAGTGTGGCATCGAGTAGAGTCAAGTGTGATTTCGATTGGTGGTGGGCAACTTTTAGAACCGAAATGAAGCAAGCGTCCAGAGGAAATTGAGCCTAGAGCTCTGATACCAATTTGTCATGCCCCGGCTCGGAATCACCCGAATCATCGTCCTCGCAGGGGGCGTGATGTCGCACGAGCCTGGAGTTGCACTCGTGCAAGACAAGATAACAAGTTCTCAAATGGTTATCTTCGAGTTAAACATTTACAACGAAAGGAAATCAGAGTATACGAAATAATTCTCCTTATTGATATTCGAAATCAGATTACAAAGGCTTTCGATAGCCCAACAGAATTTGCCAGATTGGCTAAAACACACAGGTTCTCTCTTGTCCACAAAGGATTTTTTCGTTCCATACATCATGCCTTCTATATTTCGGCCGCATCAATCCTGTCGTGAGTTCGAGCGTCAATGCAATCACACGCTTCAATACGCTTCAGCATTCCAAGCCTCAACGCATTCAAGCGAAGCTCCGCCATGAGCAGACCAATCTCTGAACCTGCTAGCAAACTAGTGGAGGATTAGTACTTTCGTCCTCGCTGTACTGATCAAAAACCCACTTAACAAACCGACATTTAGTATTGTATTGATTCATGCAAACATACAATTTAGTTCTCTTTCTATGTTCTCCTTAGGATGAGTTCATGGCATATTCGAAGACTGTAAAGCATGGCAAGCATGTTATTCAATTTGCATAAGTAAACAGGCAAGCAATCTCGTGTTTGATTTGTGGCACAACTTAGCAATATCGACGCACTCGCCCTTGCACCGACGCAAGGTGAATACGCCTATCCGTCTTCCCTGTCATGTTATAAGTGCTCGCTATTCAGGATCCATCCATACAGGATATACATATACCTTGCACTTCCAAACCCATCGCCCTTAACTATATGAAGGTCACTAGCTTTTCGGGCTAGAATGGACTTATATTCATCGAATCGAAACATAAGACGATGTTAACTCTATGTGGTTGCTAACCTACATCAGAGGCCATCGAAATAATCGCAGCAAGTGGCTTAACACATTCACTATAAGGTCGCTACCCGTCTAGTCGAAGTGGCGCCAACAATACCGAAAACGAATCCCTCCTAGGCCGAATGGTCCCAGTGCCCTGGTGCGCCGCGTTCGAAGGATTATCCATGCACGGGCTTTTATATCTTTAAGTTCATTTGACCATGCAACGAATCT
Organism: Iris pallida; assembly: GCA_029216955.1. NCBI lineage: Eukaryota > Viridiplantae > Streptophyta > Magnoliopsida > Asparagales > Iridaceae > Iris > Iris pallida. The sequence continues at coordinate 189,726 of JANAVB010008686.1, read as the reverse complement.
TATCTTTCATACAACCAAGCAAGTTCGCTTATCTCTATTTCAATTGGCACAACGCCCGAATGTCCTCAACGAGCGCCCGAAGGCCGCGAATATTTCGAAGGGCACCATGCCGCATTATCATCTCGTATTTCTTCCGTTAACTTTCTATGTTCTTACGTTTCATACTTCGTTTTAATGTTCAATGGCATTATGCCTCAACTCAATGTTCATCAACCGAACGACCCGAAGGTCCCGAACACCTTTCGAGGCATTATGTCATATCCGACAGTTCTGCCATATTTATGCCACAACTGTATTTTTTCACAACGAAGCCATCTTTTATTATCTCGTGCACGTAGGCACGTTTTGACCATATTTTCGATATTCTATGACTTAGCATTCAATGTCTGTGGCTTGCGCGATAGGGTGTTCGCCTATTGTCTTTTAATGTTGTAGTTGTTCTAACTCGTACTCGAAGGCACGGTATGGTTCATGCACTAAGGCACTCGCAGAGTATAGTTATCCCATGTTCTTGTGGCTTGTGCACCGAGGCGCTCGCTTTTGCGATATCAAATGTTCCATAGCAACTCGTACTTCTGCCGTATGATTCATTTCAATTGTTCTATCTAGTGTTCGACACGCACTACGTTTATCTCTCTATCGAGCCACGCCCGTGGCGTTGATAGGCTAACTCAGCATTCAATGAAATGTATTTTACTTATGTATAACGGAGTAGAAAAGAGAGTTAATGTCCCCCCACCTTGAGTCGATATGCCTTGTCGTTTCGCCGAGCCGTTGTGGCTCGATTTTATAACTTCGTTGCATGGGCAACTCTCCTGACTTAGCCATTCAAGCACTTCGTGCTTCATTGAATTATACGTCCGTTTTGGCTTACCGTGCCAACGCCTCAGTCCGTCGCAAGGCGACGATTTGCTTTCGCGGACCCCTTACTGAATAAGGCAAAAGATCGACCTCTAACATTTTAGCGTAAACGTATAGCCTGCACATGAAACCCACTAAAATCAATACTTGCATCGATTCGGACTTGCGCCTTGGTCGATTCAATTTCTTAGAATCTTTGAGCCGTCTCAACGTACTTATCCTTCGAGGCAATGCGGCGCTTCGCATCGATTCACTCGATGCATTCTTTGGGACAAGGCAACTCTTCGCATCGACTTAGTTCATTACATTGCTCGGGACAACTTAACACTTTGTATCGATTCGCATCGATATGTAATCGGGTTAACGCAACTCTTCGAGTCAACGACTCAGCATAATGTACCGTGCGGAGCGGGGTATTACAATGTGCGTGCCACTAATCTTGAAGAACGTACACAAGACACTGCCTACGACCAAGCGCATCTCTCTTATAGAATGCCATATGTCATATACAGTTAAGTTAACCGTTTGCACGACTGGGTGAATGGCGCACCAAATGTAGTGTGCGCCAATCAGGATAACTACTTAAAAGTTATCTCTAAACTCTATAATTAGAGGTCCAAATCACATCATAAGGGTCACTAATGATCAGATTCTCTTGAGCAATTGCTGCAGTATTCTCTAAAGGCTTTCTTCATCGACATGGCATCGTCCATGGGATAAAGTGATCGTCTTCTGATCAGATTCCTATAGTTGTACTTTCCTAGAAATCAATTGTACTCTTGTACTTTCTTTTTTCTTAGTTTGTAAAGAAACTTTTATTTTTGTAAACAAAATGGCGACTCTGCTGGGGATGACTTTCTCCTCCGACAAAAAAGTGATAACTCAATGCGATGTTGCGTTGGTCGGCACGACGCAGAAGACTTTGGTCGTGAAAGTCGACCAAATTGCCTACGAAGCCATGATTGGCGCAGGGGGTGCCAAGCGCGCCACCATTGTTGCTGTCAAGAATAGGGCGTGTGCTATCTAGACTCTGAAGTCCTCTAGTGAACCAAACATGACTCCTGTATCATGCTTGGAGAAAAGCTCTGTAGCCACTTCTTATTTCTCACCAATTCTGAAATTGGTAGAGAGTGCTCCAACCACTACCTTGGCACCAACCAAGGGACAGTGCCGCATGGCTACTTCTTCTTCTTAACCAATTCTAAAATTGGTGGAGAATGTGCCAACCACTGCCCAGGCACCAATTAGGGGACAATGCCACATGACCACTTCTTCCTCGTCACCAATTCTAAAATTGGTAGAAAACGCACCGCACCAACCACTGTCTTGCCGCAGAACAAGAGAAAATGCCACTTGGCTAATCCCTCTTCCTCCCCAGTTCTAAACTTGGGAGAGAAATTATATATCACTACCACAGAATAAGGAAAAGTGCCCTATGGCCACTCCTTATCCTTCCCCAGTCCTGGACTTGATAGAAAATACATCTGACTGTGCCCCCTGTGCCAGTCAATGCGAGAACACTTTCAAGTAGAAAGTCTACTTCTCTTAGCAGAGCCAATCAAATCAATGCCAAGAAATTAGACTCTACTCAAAGTCTATTTTCTACTGCTCATGTGTGTCATGCCAAATACGTTGGAGTATGGTGCGCAGAACAACAGGGCATCCTGCCCACTCCTCATGGCCAGCACCAATCAAGCCAGAGACAAGAACTTCCTACATTGCATATTTTAAGAACAAGGTAGGGTAAACTGAGGGTATCCCAGACAGACAGCCATATGGCGTACGACTCTGACATGCGCACTTACCTCAGCGCAGAACAGCGTCAAGCCTGTATTAAGAACAATCTGTACTACCTACCAAGTTGCGCATAGGGAGGGTTCTTCAAGTCAAGAATCCTCTCACACATATGCCAACGAAGTCAACACTTCTCTGTACACACAGGGTACAGGGCACCTCAAGAACCGAAGTCATGTTCCTAACATCATCAAGGAATATGTACCTCCAACTTCTCCTTATCCTGTCACCGTAACCGATCTCCATGAACTTCTTGTACAAAAGCGGAAGATGACAAGACCATCTCATCCACCTGTAACTCCACATCAGGAACATCACTGTAATCATCACCACGAAATAGTGATAAAATGTTGCTGCCAGTCAGCAGAACGGTCTGTCTTTGATCGTTTGAACTACACTCGGACTCCTTAACTTGTAATGGTGGACGAAGATGAGTTGCTATATGCTTCGGTTAACATGACTTCCCAAAGCACTGGGGTGGAAAATGTCTAAGATGTAATGTATCCCGTAATCCCAGTCAGCAATACCTTGATTGGATCCGTGACTCCGGCGAAGGAGTCTACCAAAATATAAGATCAAGAAGCCAAGATCTACTCGGTCAAAGGAATCTTCCCCCACCTAATCTTGGGGATGTTCTCATTCAGAGAAGTTCTCTTGATTTTGACCAAGAAACATTCGGTCAAAGGAATCTTCCTTCCGACCAAGAAACAATCGGTCAAAAGAATCTTCCTGATTCTGACCAAGATTTTTTCAATCAAAGGAATCTTCCCGCTTTTTATCCTGGGGGTAGTTCCCTACATGATTTCGATGCTGATAGTGAAAGCTCTAAGCGGACTATCTTTTCCACTAGTTCATCATCGGTAGCCAGAGAAGTGACTGCCTATGTCACTAACGAGGAACAAGACGCATCCAGCTCCGACAGTCAGGAGCAGACGATCGCTGCTTTAGAGGCCAACTTGGAAAATATGGCCGAAATAATAGAAACTATGCAGTTGTGATCATGGCACAACACATTATTCCACCAGTTGCAAATCTAATTCCAACCTAAGAACACATAGCAGCATCATCCCCTGTCAACACCGATCTGGGGGTACAATCTCCTCATAATGCTACCATGCTAGCTCTAAGTCATTCTGGTGCTAGAGGTGGTGCTTATCATACAGTTCCACCTCCTAACACATCGAATCAGTCTACCACTGTCCAAGCATCAGGGGATACAAATGAAGTAGTGAAGCTTCTATGTAGTCGGTTTGAAGCTTTCAAACAGAAGGATGGTCTGCAAAAGTTGGGGATCAAAGAACCCTACCCTATAGAGTGGAAGGAAGTCCCGTTTCTACCCAAGTACAAGCCACAAACCATCATGTTGTTTGATGGCAGTTCATCTCCAAGTCAATACCTCAATCACTTCGAGGTAATGACTGATCAGCTCCAACTGAAAGATGCACTACTCACTAGAGTATTTGTCGGGTGTTTAGCAGGTGCAGCCTATGACTGGTATCATAGCCTGCCAGATGGTTGCATAAGATATTTTGTAGGATTCAAGCAAACGTTTCTGGAAGGATTCTATGAGGGAACAAAGGACATAACTTTGTCGGCCCTTACCAAAATCAAGCAACGACCTAATAAAACTGTTGAACGTTTTATTGATCACTTCCGTCGTCAGGCACCCAAAATGCCTCTGGGTACTCCGAATGCACTGACTATAGATACATGCAAATCAAACTTGTTACCTATAGTCAGCATGTGGACAGGACCCATGCAATTCTAAGACTGTGCCTCTTTTATAGTAAGCGCTAGGGCAGCCAAACAGTGCTGACAAGTTCAAATAACTAGGCATCCAGATGCCTAATCTTGACAAAGATGAACATTCTACAACCAACAGCGGTGGGTGTTAGAACAACCGTAAGAACAAAGAAGCTTTAGCCATTAATATGAAAGGCAAAGAAGCTTTAGCATCATTATAGGTCAGTCAACACCTACTACAACAGCACCCCCATTGAGAGCACAACGTCCAAAAGAGGAATATTCCTTTGACGAGGATGACATCATGAGCATATTTGATTGTCTAATCAAGAGCAACAAACTTCAACTGCCTGAAGCAAAACGGCCCGACGAAGTAGGTAAACTGACAATCTTAAATATTGTGTGTATCACAGGTTCTTGGGACACCAGACGAGGGTGTGTTATATACTCAAAGGGAAGATCAAGGAGCTGATCATTGCCAAGGCAATCACCCTTCAGTAGGATAAAAAGACGATGACTACTAATGTCGTCTCTCTACAATTTGGCAACTTTTCTGCCTAACTGGTGCAGAATAGAGTCGTCTCCATTCCAAAAGCTACTCTAGAGATCGTCAACCTTCCACCAGCATGAAGTGACGGTCTTGTGCCTCTATCAACTGACAAAGGGGAAATCATGTTGATTGACCCTGATTTGGTTGCTGACTTTGAATCCAACACACCTGCTTCCTCTACAAAGTCAAAAAAGACAACCAAGTACAAGTCATGTCATATGACTTTACTGGGTGGTTGTCTTCCACCTTTGGATGCTACCTTCATTCCAGCGGTGATCTCACCTTCTTCTTCTGAGATGATTGTACCAAAGCCGAAAGTTAACTACCAGCCAGCAATCCATCTATATAGTTAACAGTCCCACGAACTGATGACCAAGATGGGATATAACGTGCAGAAAGCCCCCGGCTTAAATCACGGAAAGGGGTCTCCTATACCTCTTTCTCTATGTCTGCAACATAATCAGTTGCATGTTGTCTTAGGATTCTTGACAAATCCTTCGTTGCTTCAAAAGAAGTCTTCAAAAAACAAGACTCTAATGAAAAATTGTAATATGGTTTCCTTCGCACCAGCTCCAGAAGAAAAAGCCATAACCGGTACCAGATCTGGGAGACTATACCTTAGAGACTATCCAGAGGGACAAGAGAATGCAGTCATTCCACCTTCAGTCCCTGATGCCCCTTCAGCATCTTCTCCGCCTGCTGTCAATGTTCCATCGGCTTCATCACCTCAAACGGAACCGACTCCTCCCAAACCAATAGTGGTCGACAAAGAAAAACAACCAGTTCACTTTGATAAAATATTAAAGAAAACTCCATCTCTTGGACTGGAGAAGTCGTATAACTTTGATATATTGGCTTAGCTAGCCAATACTCTAGTGAGGTTATCAATTTTCGAGCTCCTGCGTCTCTCGAGGGAAACTCGAGAAACACTAAGCGAAGCTTTAATGCAAGTCGACGCTTGTCTAGCACACTCAAGAAGCCAGATGAGGAACCTGTGGCATGTTTTCACTGTCATAGTATGATGGAGCTGATTCCCAATATCACCTTCACACAGGATGATATGCTTTTGAAGGACAATTGACATGATCGACCTCTCTATTTTATAGGGTATATCGATACAATAAAAGTCGATCGCATCCTGATTGACCTTGGATCTGCACTCAGTATTATGTCGAAGACTCTATTGGATGCACTGAAGATCCCTGTCCTTAATCTGTCTACCACAATCGACTATTCTGGTATTTAATTCCAGGAGAAGTGAACCACATGAAAAGATTCGCTTCAAAGTTCAAATCGGCAATCTCCACATGAAAGTCACTTCTATGTGAATGACAATCATGGCTCCTACAATGCATTTTTAAGAAGGCCGTGGTTGCATGAACATAACATCGTGCCATCAACTCTCCACCAATGTTTTAAATATGTGGTTGACAACGAAGAAGTCTGAAAGGAAGTGGATGATCTTAATCCCTTTTGGGGCATCGAAGCATATTTTACTGACTCCAAGATGTACAAAGAGGAGTTCATGAAAGTCGTACTGGCCATGGACACCGAGGAAGATCAGAAAGACAATCCAAAGGACGTCCTTATGATTTCGATCAAAGGACGTACTTTTTGTCCTTTATCTTCTCAGATGCTGACCATTCATCTCTCTTCTTTTGTCAAGCATACTCTTGCTGAAAAAATGGAGCATAGGGAGCTCACATCTTTTGTGTGTTTTGTTATTGACCTTTGTCGTAACAACCATTTTCTTCTCCTTCTCCTTCTCCTCTTGTCATTAATCTTAGCAAGCCGTCGGCTAAGATCAAGAGCCCTATTGTAAATGATGATGCAATTATTAATAAAGTAGTTTCTCTTTTGCAGTATGCTGATGACAATTACTATACTCGATGTTATCTAGACATCCTGGAAAACTTTGAACCCCTTACATTAGGAGCAGTCCATTCTCTTCAAGACGAAGTATCACTGGACTCAGTACAAGATTCATACTTTCTGGTTCTTTCCTGAAAGAAGGAAGAACATCCTATTCTCTTCAACAAAAGATTGACTCAAAAGACTACATCCGATAGCGAAGCTGAAAATGACGATAAAGGGCGACTTCAACTACGTCGTTACAGTCAACAGTTGAAGAACATTATCTAAAAGATGGGCTACAACTTCAAAACCGGCTTCAACGATGGCAGAAGAAGGCGAACTCCTCTTTGTATACCTGCTCCAAAAGGAAAATCGGTACAATACTATAACAAAACAAAGCATGGGTTAGGTTACACCTCGCCAATCACGACCCTAAATGCTTTTGAGTCTGAAAAAGAAGAGCGATCTAACTCCTCTACCTCTGCCTTATGGGACTCAGACACCAGTATAGGGCACGTCCATCGAGTGACTCTATCTTCTAATATGGTGACCGTCGAGTTCTCAGAAGATGACGATAACTTCGTTGAAGCACCTGAATCTGATCCCTGGGCACAAAGGATGGATACTCAATAGGAACTTCGCTTCAAACAACAAGAACCACCTGCTAAAGATCAATTAGTCCAGGTCGATGTCGAAGACGAAGCTTCTCCAAGGCCAATCTTTATCAGCAAAGTCTTCCTGAAGCAGATAAACAAGAACTGATTCAGCTCATTAGGGAATACATTGACGTATTCGCCTGGAGTTACGAAGATATGCTAGGATTAGATCCTCAGATCACTACCCATACGCTCAATATCTTGCCAAATACAAGGATAGTCAAACAACAACAATGTCAATTCTGACCTGACATGATTGATGCTATAGAAGCCGAAGTCAAGATGCTCATTGTCAGTAGCTTTGTCAGAAAAAAACAATATCCCGACTGGGTGGCTAATATCATCCTAGTTATGAAGAAAATAGGAAAGGTCCGAGTCTGTATCGACTTTAGAGACCTTAATGAAGCTTCTTCAAAGAATCAGTTTCCTCTTTCGATCACTGATGTCATGATCGACAACACTTGTGAGTTCGAGCGGATGTCTTTTATGGACGGTTTCTCCGGATATAATCAAATCAGGATAAACCTCGAAGATAAAAAACATACATCTTTCCGCACTCCTCTAGGAGTTTACTGCTACACAGTTATGCCGTTTGGTCTTAAGAACGCTGGTGCAACCAATCAGCGGGCCATGAGTGCCATTTTCTATAAACATTTATAGAAGACTGTCGAATGTTATGTCGACGATATTGCTGTCAAAAGTCATCTAAAGGAAGATCACATCCAGAACTTAAGAACTATCTTCGATCTAATGCGCCAGCATCAACTCAAAATAAATCCCACCAAGTCATTTCTGGAGTCTCTAGTGGAAAATTCTTCGAATTCGTTATTACCTCTAAGGGTATATATGTTGACACCGAAAAAGTTAAAGCCTTTCAAGAGATGCATCCTCCACGCAACCTAAAAGAGCTACGAGGATTCCAGGGACGACATGCGTACATCAGGAGATTTATCTCAAATCTCTCTGGACGCTGCATACCTTTCACTCAACTAATGAAGAAAGGTGTGTCTTTCGTTTGACCGAAGAATATCAGCAAGTATTTGAAGACATAAAATGGTACTTAATAAATACTCCAGTCCTAGTGCCTCGAGTCATAGGAATACCCTTCTTGATGTATGTCCGAGCAATGGATCATTCCCTAGGTGCCTTACTAGCCCAGAAGAACAAATAGGATCATGAGCAAGGCATCTATTATCTGAGTCATACGATGATCGGTGCTGAACATCGATACATCCACTGAAAAAGAATCTTTAGTCCTGATGTTCGTTGTCCAAAAAATACGACATTATATCACGGGTCAAACTATTCATGTCATCTCCAGAGTCAATCCTCTCCGAGTCTTGATGAAGAAGCCCAGTACATTTATCTCCAGACTTTTTACATGGGCCATATTACTAGCACAATATGATATGGTCTATGTCCCACAAAAGTCTATTATGGGTAAAGCCTTAGCTAACTTCCTAGTTGCTCATCCGATCCCTGAGACAACCAAACTCTGTAAAGAAATTCTTGATGAAACTCTGGAATCCAACATGATTTCAGAAGAAATCCTCACTTGGCATCTATTCTTTGACGGTGCTTCCAAAATCGGACCTAAAGGCACTATTGTCGCTGGAGTTGGAATGATTTTAGTATCTCCCGAAGGACTGGCAATTCAGAAAGCTTATTCGTTGGACGAACCATGCTCTAACAACGTTGCTGAATACAACGCTCTACTCATCGGTCTCCAATTAGCTAAATAGTTGGATATCGAATATCTTAAAGTATACGGAGACTCTAAACTGATCGTCAATCAGGTTAGAGGCACGTATGAAGTTCGGCATCAAGATCTTGTTCCATACCATGAAGCACCAATCAGATTGTCTACATCATTCAAAGGCTTTTTCATTGAACATGTGCGTCGAGCATGCAATACAGAAGCTGATGTGCTTGCTAATCTAGCAGCAGTATTAGCAAACCCTGTGAAAAGACAATAGATGATTGTTATCACTAACAGAGAATTATTCTGCATTGAGAATAATTTGCATCTGGAATCTAGCGATTCGGTCAAAGTTTGCACTACAGGTGAAGTCTGGAGAGCTCCTTTCATCGACTTTGTAGTACATGACATCTTACAAGAAGATCCCAAAGAAGCAACAGTGATTCGTCGACGAACGCTCCGTTTCTACTACAATCACACTTCTAAAACACTTTATGGGCGATCATATGACGGTATGCTTTTATGCTGTCTTGTGGGAGGTGAAGCAAAACAGATACTGTGTGAAGCTTACGACGGTGTCTATGGTGCACATCAGCCTGTTCCTAAGCTACAAGATCGAATTTGAAGCATGGGATACTATTGGCCAACCATGGTGTCATATGCCATCGAATATTCAAGAAAATGTCGAGCATGTCAAATTCACACAAATTTCATTCATCAACTTTCAGAATTTCTATATCCAACTGTTGCATCATGGCCCTTTGAAGCTTGGGGCATGGATGTCATTGGCCCTACTAATCCTCCTTCATCTCGAGGACATCGGTTTATCCTAGCTATAACCAATTACTTCTCAAAGTGGGACGAAGCTATACCTCTAGCTGAAGTCAAGACAAGTGGTGTCATCAATTTCATTAAACATCATGTGATTTATAGATTCGGCATTCCGCGACAAATCATCCATGATAAAGGACCGCAGTTCATCAGTCAAAAATTTATTCAATTCTATGATGACAATCGAATCAATAATATTGCTTTTGCAGCCTACAATCCCGTCGCTAACTGTTTGGCTGAAGCATTCATCAAAATGCTCATCAAGCTTCTCAAGAAGTTCATTTCTAGTAATAAACGAAACTAGAGCAAAAATCTTAGAGAATGTCGATGGGCCTACCATACTACCGTACGCACCCCGATCGGCTGTACACCTTTCTCTTTGGTGTATGGATATGAGGTCGTCCTACCGTTGGAGATTCAAATTCCGTTACTGAGAATAGCTATTTCCAATGAACTCACAACAGAAAATAATGATTGTCTTCGACTTCAGGAGCTAGAAGCACTGGACGAGAAGCGGCTACTACCTCAATAATATATCGAGCTATATCAAGCCCGTATCTCAAAAGCCTTCAACCGTAAAGTCAAAGTACGAGCATTTCAAAAAGGTGAGCTAGTCCTTACTGTCAGACGTCCTATGACTATGACACACATAGGCAAATGCAAGTTCGAACAAAAGTGTGAAGGTCCCTACGTTATAAGCAAAGTTTTCTCCAATGGAGCTTATCAACTGTTAGGGATGGATGGCCGAATTGCTTTGATGCCTATCAACGGCAAATTCTTGAAGAAGTACCATGTTTAAAAGTGTGTACTATATTTTCTAACAAATATTATACATATTTCAAATCTTTGAATCCCCAACGGAGTCTATCCAGATTTTATCATCATTGACAATGTCTACTACATCGTTACAAACATCATCTTTTGAAACCCAGTTGTTTTAAAAGATATCATATTCCTGAGTCCCAGTTGACCCAAGGAGAATCAATAGATATATGAATTCACATCCACATTACCTCTGAATTCTTCTATCTACGTTTACGACTCGTCACGTCCATATTACCTTTGATGAAGTCATCTTCGAAATAACAATATTGCAAGTTATATTCTATCATGTCCACATTACCTCTGAACAGATATAATAAGTATTATTATTTTCAAAAGATATTTCATGTCCAGTACCACTGAACATATTTCTTATTCCTATCTATTACTTGTGTCTCAAACAGATATGCAATAAGTAATAGAGCCACAAAAAATCATCAGTTTTTATTCAATGACGAGTAAAAACATCAAAATCATTACATTCTTTGAAAATATTTAGCGAAATAAAAAGTTGTCATAATCAGATAGCTTCATTTGGAAGGCTGAGTGCTAAGATCAGTTATCAGCATCTTTAGAGAATCAACTCTCTCTGCTCTGGAATCAAGCACCCTTTGCCTTGCTAAAGCTCTCCCGAATTGTGGGTCAAAAGGTTGCAGGGAGTTAACTCGACGTTCAATTTCCGTACCCTGAATTTAGACGAATTCATCTCGTTGCCTTCTCAGATCATCCATATGGCTCACAGCAACTTGATGCATTTCAAGTACTTCTTCTTTACGTCTTTTGGCTGCTCTAAGTGTCTCACGAAGCTTGGCCATTTCAGCTTCTAGCTCTTGAAGACGAGTTTGGCATTCAGCCTCTTCTTTCTTTTTCATTGTGGCTTCAGTCTTGTAATATTCAACAAAAGAAGTAGTCTCGACAATGCTAGACTCAAACTTTGTAGATTACATTGAGAAAGCAACCACAGAATCTTCCAAGGCTGCTTGTCATGCTGCAGACTCGTAAGCCATCGCCTCACACTCGGCATCTACAAGTCTCTGGATATTGCCCCTTGTTAGATCTTGGTAGGACCTAATTGGCTCCTCCAGCGCATCCAAGATGTGTTCCAAGAAGCTAACCCTATCCAGATCACCAATATTGTGGATATCATCAATGATAAAGGAGGCAGTTCTCCTCACTGACTCATAAGGATGGCCTTTCTCCAAGACCATCTAAACAAGAGTTCCTTAGGAGGTAAAGAAAGTACTGGTATAGGTCTCGACGATGATAATTATCATCGCCTACACATACCAGGAGTCGCCACTTTAGCTTAAATTCCTTCTTCTGTAGAAGATGGAGGAATCAAGGATTGTGCACCAGGAGATCTTGGTGTAGGCATCATCGAAGAGCTTCCTTCTGCAAGCTGAGTCCCTATATCCAGAGGAGCCATGGTTGAGCTGAAGCTGAAAGCTGTGGAAGTCAATGGGGCTACGACAATCATCCCCACCGGACCCTCTATAATAAAAAATACACAATTATTATTATATCAGACAATCTCAAAGGAGTAATGGTAAATAAAGTCAAAAGTTTACTTGAGCCCGGCGGCATATATGGAGTCTCACGAAATTTTGTATCCCGCTCTGTAGGGATCCTTGTCATGGTGTTCTCAGAGACGACCGCATGGCTACTCCCAGCTTCAGAACCACCTGACAAGAATCCAGTTTGGTCACTTGGGGCTGCCGCCTCTGCCCTCACTGTTTCAAAAACATGTTCAGTTGGGGTCAGAACTTCAACTTCTTTAGGGTTATCATCACCCTCAATATGTTCTAGACCTTTAGCCAGGTCTTTCTCACCTTCCTAAGGGTTTTTATCGCCCTCGATATAGACATCCTCTTCTCTGTCATCATTAGGGATCTCATCGCTCTCGATGTCGATGTCTCCTTCGATGTCAACATCTTCATCCTCGCCTTCATTATTACCTGGGCCTTCGTCACCTTCGACTTCAACATCAGAGTCTTCACCGCTTGGCAGTTCTTCGAAGCTCTGATTAGCATCACCAAAACAATTAGAGTTGGTTCACTAGTTGATGGTGATGTCAAACCAGCTGCAGCAAACGCCGCCAATGTCGTTGTAGACAAAGGAATAGTGAATACTACAATCGACGGTTCTAAAACCGCAATACCAAAAGTGTCTGCTGCAACATCTGGAGTTAGAGCACTGGTAATTGGAGATTCTGGAGATGAAGATATATCAATAAAAATCACCACATGATCAACATCAAATAACTCTTGTTGAATAGAAAGAGTAAAGACATCACCTTGTGAAGAAGAAACGCCTCCGGGTGACATCGGCAATGTTCCTTGGTTAGAAGATTGTTCTGAAGAAGAAGATGAGGGAGAAACTACAGTTTTCTTACCCCGAGCTTTCGTGGCCAATAGCTTTCTCTTAGCCGAATATTGAATAATGGCTGATGAGACGCTACAACCGTCTCAGTGAGAACAGACGATTGAGGCTGTATTTCTTCAGGTGTAGGCTATTTTTTACTTGTCTCCTCTTCAGCCCCATACTTTTTCTTCTGAACGGAGATGGAGTAGATCCCCTGAGTGAAATAGTTAAGCCGGGTGACGACCCAGACTCCATTTGCCGTGTCTGTAATCTGGTTCTGACTCCGGACTTTTCAACAACGGTGGTCCCTTTTGTCTTTTTCTTCTCTACAGTATGGGAAGTAGGATTATCTTGGGCTACCTGGGTGTAGGCCTCAACTTTTTCTTCTTTGCAGCCTTCTTGGCAGGAGACTTCTCTTTACGTTTCCTAAGAAGGCCACTCAATGGATCTTGAACTTCAGCAACGGGACGTATATTTGCAATTTCCATAGGATCCTCGACAGGGACATTCTCCTCAGCTTCAGTTAAGTCTATGGTAACTGCGTCCCCATTGAATGTTTTTTACGTTCCGATAAAGCTATCATTAAACGGATAACCTTCAAACAAGGTGTTGGCTGAAGTATAAAAATGCGCGTATGAACTCAATATACGCGGGCCATTTTCAACAGTTGTAGAAGACATGGTAAATAGAGACCGTGTACCTCTTGCATTATAGTATATCCATCCATAGGATCCATCAATCAAATGCCCGAAGGCCTTAAGACATGTCGTCGCATTCCCGACAAGCATTTGATCGTAGCCGAATTGATGAGCAAATCGACTTGGAAAATAAGGCTCCAGATAGCATTTTTTTTCAAATCTATATACCAGGTGTAAAGGCCTGACTGACTTTAACCAATCGAAGGCCTCAGAAGAAGGGCGAGAACCAATGGGCTATAAATCTTAGATAGAGGTAAGAAAGTTTTCATATCCAAGTGGAGGTGGGGTGCAGAAAAATTTCCAGTCTACTCCCCTATTGAGAGCCTTTCTATAATTAGACAAAGACATAACCTTCCATTTGGCTATAGTAAATCTTCCAATAAAGTTGGCTGCCAATGCTCCTTCGACTCCAAGGTCAACATCCATCAGTGAAGGATGATACAATGTCAACCAGCCGAACAGATAGGTGTATGGCATTTCAATGCGAGAATATTCTTTTCGATTATTGGGTTTTTCCATCAAACCATTGGTCTAAGAACGAAGCCCCACATTCAACAGGCAGGTCGTTGCAGACAATATATCCATGTTATAGCCAAATACCAAATATACTGCTGTAAATAACATGCCGCGATGGATTCGGTCAACAGCAATGGCACCTGGGACAACAAACCGTCATAACCATAGAGAAAGAAAGCCTGCTAGAGTGGCTTCTAGAGATAAATTAATACCACTCTGCCTTATATAACTTTCCAGAGGGGTATTGACAGCATTATCGTTCCAAGGTTTGGCTAATTCTGTGTCATCACGACCAGTCTCTTCTATCAACTAAGAAATAGTTTGAGTATCAAGTGGCTCAAAAGAGCAAGGCATACATTCAGACTGATCCTGCACCTTAGGGTCCGTATCATGACCGAAGAAGAGATAGACCAACAATTTAGATATATAGCATGTGGCACCAGCCTTGTATAGATGCATGCAAGTGGTAAAGTGATACAGTAATTCGTCTAAAACTGCCACCATCTGAGGGTTCACTTTGGCTAAAGCCTCTAGCCCGTCCTTTGTTGGTAGGTACTCTTTATAGGGGCTATCTTCCATTAGCAGACGAGAAAGAAATTGTATTTCACGGAGAGCGAAGCCTAACTCTCCGTGAGGAGTGGCAATGGTACCAGTCCTACTGTTATACCTTTCTGCTAAAGCCAGAAACATGTTGGAGTTATTTTGGATCCCACAAGAAGTGGTCAGGATAGCTTCGTAGAGTCCTAGTTCTTGTAACTTCTCACGAAAGTTGTCTAAAACACATACAAATAGGAAATTCCAACGAACAATCTTCGGATGCATTAAGCCAGTTAGTCTCATGCTAGCATTACGAAGATATTCTTCCTCAGACGTAACACATATATTGGAAAAGATGGGTATTCTCACAGGTAGCATCATGATTGTATCATCAGACGGTATGCAGCTTGGCCTCAGACCCCTTAAGTGGGTTCTATACTGATTAGAATTACAAAGAAAGATGTCTTTGTTGTGGTTCCCACACCTGTGACATTCTTCTAGCTCTAGCTTCTTAGACAGGAGTTAGATCCCATGATATCATTCTTAGGTAACTAGCATGGACATATAGAGATAGAGACAAATTCCTTATCATTTCAGACATGTATAGCAATGTGTCTCCTCTTACGAAAGTTCGACGGTCTTTCTTTGACTTGGGTTGAGAGCCGGTAGCTATAGCTTCTCCAAAGAGGAACGTCGGTTTCTTATAAGGTTTTGAGTCCTCAGATAGAAAGGGAATGCCATTTATCAAACACAGCAGAGTCCGATAGTCTTGATTCTCCAGCACAGTCCGCCTAGGAGTTGGCTCATCATATTGCGAAAAGGTGACACGAGATAAGTCTTCCTGATACTCAGACACCCGGAAGACAGAGGCCAGTTCCTCAGCATAGGGGTCCTCCCTCAGATCAACTACAAAATAAAAACTTAGAGTTAAAATCTTAAAAAGATTGTTTAAAAGACACTTTGCGCCAATCATGGACGGCGTAGGATGTGAAAAGCAGTCCACAGTTGACACATGCAATATGATAGTTAAACAGATGGAACATCAATCAATTAGCGCATGGTCTACACATATTGACAAATGGCGCATCATTTTGAGATCATATAACAAATGGCGTACGGCTTTATTGAATATGAATTTTTAAGCCAAATACTCTGAAAGAGATGGCGCAATGTGTAGACGGCACAAATCATCAACCAACACTCAAAAAGAGGCGGTCGATGTTGGCCTGGATCGTACTACATGTAAATGGCACGAGCGTTCTATAGTCGTCTTCTTAGTTTAGTTACTCACCTTCGAGAGCTGGGTTTGCCTCCTTGGCTCTCGCTGACGGCATAACATGTTGAGGTACCATCAGTGGAGGCACCTGCGAAGTGGCTCCGGCCACTTTATTTTTTTTCTCGGTGGCGGTTCTCTTTGGGGCCATTGGAAGCTTCAAAAGTTTTGAAGAGGAAGAAGACAAGAGCTCAGGAAGAAAAAGATTTCAAGAGAAAAGTGTTTTCACTCTTTTCTCAAAACTATTTATAGCCAAGGCTATCCATAACAGTCGCGTGATCCACGCCCAAAAATCAGAGTCAGTTACAATTCTGCCATGCACGAATTACATACAAATTAACACTTCTTATTCAATGTATTCCAAATTTTGAAACTTTTCAAATTTGAAAACTTTGAAGGGAGTCTTGTAGAAGCCTAAAAAAGTATAATCATCATCATGCACTACTCATAAAAGGTGCCAAGACTGAAGTTATCAGATGGTGCCAGATAATAGATGGCACCAGACAGCAGATGGCGCGTGACATCAGTTGGCGCTGGACTTCAAATGGCCTTGCTGACACATGGCAAGCTTCCTCGAGAAGCTGAAACAGTTTTCATCATGACTGACAGCACATCAGTTGAGAAAAATTCGTTAGAATCCTGAGCATGCGACACTCGAGGAGATTATGTCAGATTTGTCATAATCATTAAATAGCTTTCTCGCGCCATTCGCAGTTGGCGCTAGATAATCATTCAGAAAGACACTAAAACAGCAAATAGCGCCTGGCGCCATTCAAAAGTTGGCACCATCTGATCAAATCATCCAGAAGCAGTTAGATGACGTGGCATGCGTGCCACTAATCTCGAAGAACATACACACGATACTACCCACGACCAAGCGCATCTCTCTCACAGAATGCCACGTGTCATATGCAGTTAAGTTAACCGTTCACACGACTGGGTGAATGGCATGCCAAATGCTATATGCGCCAATCAGGATAACTACTTAACACTTATCTCTAAACTCTATAAATAGAGTTCCAAATCACTTCACAAGGATCACTAATGATCATAATCTCCTGAGCACTCGCTGCAGCATTCTCTAAAGTTTTTCTTCTTCGACGTCGCATCGTCCATATGATAAAGTGATCGTCTTCTGATCAGATTCATATAGCTGTACTTCTCCAGAAATCAATTGTACTTTTGTACTTTTTTTTTCTTAGTTTGTAAAGAAAATTTTATTTTTGTAAACAATAGTGCCAGTGCCAGTGCCAATTCTCTTGCCTGCGTCCGTCTCGACTCCTGAGACACCTACACCACCAACACCAGATTCCCCTTCGGGTGATATCATTCTTCCTACTCCTCTTACACCATTATTAGTACGGAGGACCACTCGCAGCAATACGAGAAATTCTCCTGATAGATATGGTTGGGGCCTTCCTCAGCTTGTTTCATATAATAACATATCTTATTCTCATGGAACATTCATTGCATCTTTGGATAGTATTACTATACCTAACAATTGACAGGTTGCCAAGAACGATCCAAACTGGAAAGCGACGATGCACGAGGAGTTAGGGGCTCTTCAGAAGAACCACACCTAGGAACTAGTAAAACTGTCATAGGAGAAGTGGACAGTCGGATGCAAGTGGGTCTTTACTGTGAAGCAGAACCCAGATAGACAGGTTGAGCGCTACAAGGCTCGACTTGCGGCAAAAGAATACAGTCAGATGTACGACATTGACTACGATGATGCCTTTGCACCAGTGGTGAAGATGAGCACCGTCAGAACCCTGATTTCTTTGGTAGCAAATGGTGGATGGAAGCTACATCAACTGGAGATGAAGAATGTGTTTCTTTATGGGGATCTAGTGGAGGAGGTGTACATGGAGATACCACTAGAATTATGCTCTGATAAGACAATGGACAAGGTCTGCAGGTTGAAGAAGTCCCTTTATGGACAGAAGCTGTCTCCTCGAGCGTGGATTGACAAATTCAGGAGGGCGATGATAGGGATGGGATATCGGTACATCAATGTTGTCATACTGTGTTCTTTCGTCATAGTGGTGGCCACATCACCATGCTTGTGGTACGTGTGGACGATATGATTATTACAGGAGATGATGAGTAGAAGATTGCCTGACTCAAAGGGAAGCTTGGCAAGAGTTCGAGGTGAAGGACCTTGGCCTTCTTCGGTACTTCCTTGGGATTGAGATTGCTCGAGAAGCAGAAGGGATTGTTCTTTCTCAGAGGAAGTATGCGCTGGACCTTCTCACAGAGACAGGAATATTGGGATGCAAACCTGCAGCGACGCCGATCAATCAGATGTTTAAGCTAGGTACTGAGGCAGGATAACAAATTGACCGAGCTAGATTACAGAGATTGGTGGACAAGTTGATCTATTTGAGCCACACACGTCCTGATATCTGCTTTGCAGTGAGTGTGGTGAGCCGCTACATGTATGACCTAAGAAAGGGTCATGTGGACGCAGTGTACCAGATTCTTAGATACTTGAAGGGTACACCCCGAAAGGGGCTAATATTCAAGAAGAATGCTTACGTGAGCATCGAAGGCTACTGTGACTCTGACTGGGCTAGCTATGCTGATGACAGGAGGTCTACCTCAGGCTATTGCATATTTATAGGACGCAACTTAGTCTCTTGGAGGAGTAAGAAGCAATCAGTAGTGGCCAGATCGACAGCTGAAGTGGAGTACAGAGCTATGACATTGGGAGTTACAGAACTGCTATGGTTGAAAAGTATGCTGGTAGAGCTGAAGCTGGATCAAGGAGCCAAAATGAAGCTATGGTGTGACAACCAGTTAGCCATCATTATCGCCAACAATCCAGTACAGCATGACAGGACCAAACATATCGAGATCGATAGGTTCTTCATCAAGGAGAAGTTAGACACCGGACTATGAAGCTAGGCCATGTTCCAACCAAAGATCAGGTAGTAGACACTTTGACCAAAGGACTTAGCTCTGTGAATATGATTAGAGAATGTGACAAGATGGTCTTAGTGAATATCTTTCGCCCACTTTGAGGAGGAGTGTTGGTATATTAGAATATATTAGGGTTTTTTTTATGTAAGATGAAGGGTTGTAAGGCTATATATAGCTAAGAGATTATTAATAAAAAAACATAACTCACAAATATTCAATATATTTGTAATATCAGGAAATTTGCTGCTCAAACAAGATCATCGTATTTAGTGCCAAGCAAAAAAAAGCAGAATTAGGAGCAGGTAAAAAATCCTTTACCCTAAAGCTTTAAGGTTGGTTAAATGAATACATCTTCGTCACGATCCTCAAGATTTTTCGCATAAAGACTCAGTCAGTTATGAAGAACAATAAATTATAAAGGCTTCAAATAATATACTAAGTTTTATCTCTGAACATGAAATTAAAAAAAATATTGACTTGATGCCAAACTACCAGTCAAGGAAAAACTGCCACAGAACCTCCTAGCAGTGCCAAGAGACAGGTAGTGTAAACCTATCATACATACGGTGTAAACCCTAGTTCTTCTACATCGGGCACTCCAAAAGTAGGGTATAAGAGCATCATTAATACGACTCATCCCCGGTCCCAATTTCTAGATTCAGAAATTTGAAGCTCATTTGATTGAATAGTAAGCTCCATCCCCGGTCCCAATTTCTAGATTTTCGGTCCCATCCCACCCATAGGACCCAATGCTTGTGCCTCCCAAGTTCTAGATTCTAGATTGTAGGAACTCATTTTTGTAGACCAGCCGCACTTTCTAGATTCTATATTTTACATTTTTTTTCCACATCAATTTTTGACCGCACAATCATTTGACCGAAGCTCACTTTATCATTTCCAACTATTCTCATACAAGCCCAACTCATTTTACATTTACCATTTTTCTTAAAATTTTGGGCCTTAAGATGAAATTTTGAGCACTATCTACTAATGATGCTCTAACAGATGAAGTTCATCCCAATAAATTGTTACCAGAAGTGTTTAGAACATGGAACCAGTTAATCTATTAGGCTCTCCGGCCAAAGTATATATACACGTACTCAATATACAAGTATATCAGAGGAGGATCTCACAACTATTGTGGGACTATCTACAATAGTCAATAGTACCTCTAAAGAAGATCATATTATAAATAAAAAGATATTTAGTATAAACTATTAATTATTCTTATGATTAACCGGTAGATTGCCCTCATGTAGGAAATCATACAAAAAAGTTAAATAATATAATATATAATCATTATCATGATAATCATCCAAACCCTCTCCAATGACAATGGGTTATCTATGGAGCATGAGAAAGTTCCACAAGAAAATTGATAAAAGCTTTATGAATGGCTGTCGACAAACCTCGATCCCCTATACTTCTGACAGATTCCTAGATAATGTAACTTCCAGAAAGAGAAGGACTAGCCATGTAACTTACAAGGCAAGATATAGACAGGTAGACATACCATTTTGGCAAACTCATGCACCCAAGGCAATATAGAATGAGAAATTGTAATTGAGGCTGTTCACCGTAATTAATAGACAGATACTACTTAATACCCAATTAGAGGCACTATATTATGGAAAATATGTAGCAAAAATAACAATAGTTTGCTATCTCAACAAACAAGATAATATAAGAACCTTTTTGGAAACTCAGGCAACATGAAAGTACAGTTAGCATCATATGTTACCAGTAACATCTCTGATTGGTTTAAGAAATTCTGAAAGAGATCTCTAACAAAGAAAAAAAATACTTTGAACAACACTTTTTGAATGTTAAATTTGCAACACAATCTCTTGCACTTCTGTTGACACTTCCAAATATGAGGCAACCTTGAGTTCCTGTAAAGTTCAAAAAAGAGAGAATAATATGTGTCTAAAAGAGTGCCAAGAGATCTACCATATAGTATAAGCATGAATACGAAACTGCAAAGCAGTTGAACAAAACTAAAGGGTTCATTAATTTCAAACTACAGAATAAAATAATATGTTTATCCAGAGTCCTAATTTGGTACCGATGGAGGACCTGATTATCTCGAGTCTTTATCAAGAGTCGTAATATGACTGAACCTAATTTTAAAACACACCAGAAGTTGGTGCTGACTCAAGATTAGAAGTTAGACTAAAATTATGATGCTATAGACAAGTTCTTCGTTTCTTTATTTCCAACAAATATCAAATTACTGTCCAGCACATCTGACATGGTAAACTGTGAGGTTGAAGTATCTATTGCTCCACAGGGAAACTATTAAATAACCTCTATAAGATTCCAAGGTGTATTATGTCCAATCAAACAGCCATTGTCAATATTTTTAGATATGGTCATCCAAGTACATAAAGTATATAGAGATACTGTTGAGTGGATAATTGACCGCTGAAAATAACCGAACAAACAATACATAAAAGCTAAATAAGTTAATAATGTACTATTAGATCTGAACCAAAAGAGGAGATTACTGGCTAAAAAAGTATCACACCAAAAATAGAAGAAATTATCTTTTCAAGCTATCTTAAATCAAAAACATTCTCAGCAAATCTTCCTAGACTAGGCAATAACTTCTACCCAACTAACAATCAAGATAAATAGTCAATACATTTAATCTACAACTAAATCAGGTGAAACATTATATCAGAATGGAACTTGAAACAGTTAAATGTTTATTTCTTGATCCAACTATAATGTCACTATGAGACTTTCTGGGGAGTTAAGCTATATACCTATTCATATTTCTCTCCGGAAGCATTTTGTTTAGTTACCATCGCAACAACATTATCCAAATTTTTGTGAATCACATTCTTCTATATTCTTAGTGAACTAATCTGCAAGACATAAGATATACAAATCAAAACAAACATGAGGTCCCAATAGTGAACTATACTTCATAAAAAATAAGGACCTCATCCTCGAGTTGCTGCATTTCAAGACTTGCTTTCAGACTGTCTTATAGGTAAACATACACAACCATGAGATGATCTCCCATCTACCTGAGGAATAGAAGAACTAGTACAGTGACCGGGACAGCAATCTTATTCCATATGGTTGCGGGTTGGCCTCTCAGAACCAATATTTTTTGTATTCTGTAAATCCAACTGGAAAACATGGTCTTCACATTCTGATTGAATTTCCATATTTTCCTGCAAAAAAGAACATCCAAATTAATTACATGTTCACTTCAACAAATTGTTCAAAAAATAGATTCACACAAACCAGAAGCAATATAGATTTATTAAGATGTAACTTTCTCCAGCGAGTAACGTGAAACAATGCATGTGCATCAGGAAGTGAGAGTTCCTCCCATTTATCTTTGTTATCCCAGTTACTAACAACATAAGAATCATTATGAAGATCATCCATAGCAATCTCATTTTCTGAACTAATTCTTTGTAAGGAGGCAACAAATCCATGTCTTGCTTGCTCATTTCTACTGAGACCTCCTGTTTTAGATTCTTCGTTCGAAGAGGATTCCTGAACTCATGCACGTTACAAATAAAGGTAAATTTATATGACCTATCAATTGAAATAAACTAACAGTACAATAAAAATTTGTGAAATCATATGCATATTATTATGATACAGCCATGAGTTTTATATAGCCATTAAGAATTAGCAGTACTCTTAGCATCCAAAATACCCACCTATGTTTGCACGGTCACAGATGTGACACAACATGGTCAGGACATGGTGACACAGACACATTACTTGTCTTGGTGTGTCCTACTGTATTTTGAAGTATATGTGGACTGTCTGATACGTGTACGATCTGACATGACATGAACGTCCATATTTTTTGAGTGTCTGTGCTTCCTAGATACCCACACATGAACGAACTAATTCCAACAAAGTCGAGTATTATAATCCCAAAGTAATTTGTTTTATAGAGATTTCTTTCGAGAAAGAAACATAAAGAGCATATGGAGACTACCGAGGATTAATGTGTCAAAGAAGTACACACAATAAGTTCTTTAAATAATTGATTAAAAATTGGAACAACTCAACCTCTGAATAATGACTACATTAACTATTTGAAACCCTTACAAAGGTCCCTACAAGTACCCAAATAGGCTTCCTCATGAATAAGGCCCCAAGTACTCTAGAAAAAAAAAACAGACAGGGACTTTAAATTTGGCTACTTCCTACTGGTTCATAGGATTTATAACCACATACAGATTAGAACTTCATCTTCATTAATAGTTACTGGTTGTCGATGATTTTATGTATTATTCATAAAATAATATCTGTCACATCATTTTTATCCTATAGCAACTATAATATAGCTCTACTATGATATGTTGAGCTATATCACAATATAGTATTGTATAGCATGATGAAGAAAATATAGGACCGTTGAGCACCTCTAGAGGGAGGAGAATAGAGTGAGTGCGAGTGCAGCAGAAAATAATCACCAATTTAAAAATTAAAAACAAATAACTATGGCAGTGAATAAGAGACAGTAAATAAATATAGCAACAGATAGAGAGATCAAACTCACTGACACAGTGATGTATACTGGTATCTCTCTAAGAGGACTAATCCAGTCTCGAGTACTATTGTTCGATGTTAATCTACTAAGACACAAGCTAATTAAGAGCTTGCAGTCTCTTACAATACCGTACTTGGTGACAAGTGCACGACCGACCATAACACCGTGCTTGGCGACGAGCGCATGACCGGCTCCACAACAGAGATAGTTTCTAAACATTGAACAACCTCTTTACATCTCTTGAGAACCATAAGACTCTAGATCAAATAGATATTATTGGCTTTTGGCTAAGAGATGTGTAGGTGAAATATGAAAGCTCTTGATCAAATAAAAACACTTATTGAGGAGAGAAGAGAAGATGAATTGATTGAGTAGTTTGGAATGAGAAATTCTCTTCTATTTATAGGTGTTTTCGAGGACTGAACTCGGACAGAATTTAGACAGAGTTCTGATGCAAAGATTTCGTAAATGAATATTGCATGCAGATTTGGAGGCAACAAATATTTAAATTCAAACTGACCAAACTTGGTCAGAGTTCGGACCGAACTTAGCTTGAGTTCTGTCTCAGTAAAGATGTAAAATATTTGTCAATTTTTGTTGCACAGAATGAATAATATTTTTGGTAAGTGGACTTTAGATGGGTAGGCTGTATATGAGAGTGGACTATGATTAACCTAAGCCAGTAGTATCCAGTCGATCTTACAATTTATATCCTAGACTCAATAAAGATAAATTACATAATAAATTGTAAAATGACTCGGACTGATTCCAAGGAGAATGAACTTCAGAATGATGATTTGCATGCTTGCTGATGTAGTAGTACACTTTTTGATATTGATTTTACTATACCTGAAATGATTAGCAGCAGTTCGTATATTTTGTGCATTGACTTAAGTCAGTGTCGATTATTAAAATCGGGTGTCACTACCACATTTCTAGTTTGAGGGTATTTTTGACATTTTTGGGGTAATTTAAATTTATTAGAATTTATTTGAATTTATGGGAATTTTTAGGAATTATTTTGGAATTGTTTGGACTAGGTTGACTTTGACTAGTGTTGACCCTTGTAGACCAACCTAGGAGCTAACCCTAGTTAGTATGGACTTGGTTAGGTTATATGACTCTAGTCTAACCTAGCCTAATCATTGGTTTGGTCATTAGACTCTAGTTAGCAATAGGAATTAGAAAGTCATAAGTCATGGCTTATGATTTAGAGCCTTGATTAATCATTTAACACATAGCTTGTAAGTTGGCCCAAAGCCCAAAGCATTTACCAAACCCTAATCCCTAGGATGTGGCCGGCCACCTTATCTTTATGGGGATCACCACCCTATATAATCTCTCCTAAAATCTAGGGCTAGCCTCTTCTTTAGGAATTTATTTCAAGAGAAGAAAGAGGTGAGTCTCCATGTTTAAAAACCCATAGAAAATCTATTTTAGATTCCTTTTCTCCCAAACAAGTTGCATTGGATCCTAATTTTACTGTTCTTGCTGCTATTTGAGTTTTATTTCAGTTTGAGGTTGTTTTGATTGGATTGGGATATCAAGAGAGGAGCTCACAAAGGGGATTTTTCTTCAAAGTTCATCCATAGGTAACTTTCTCATTTCTCCATGAAAATTTGATTTCTTTTCATGATTAGGAAGCCCTAGGGGTCCCCTAAGTGTCTGCATTGGTGTCGTGTCGGGTTTCGTAAGTTTCGTGTCCATTTGGACACGTACCAGAGGTGGTACCTAGGTGTTTGTCGAAATGCCACTGAGGGCATTTCGTTTGGTTTTGTGGAAACTTTTTGAATAGGAATTAGGGTTTTGATCTTGCCTGTGGTTTTCTAGTATTTGTGTTTGGTTTTCATGTCGTATCAGGCCTAGAGAGACACGCGGACACGCGGTGCACATACGCGCGCGTGCTACAGTCCTCCCCTGCTACTCGGGGGCTGTAGCGGACACGACACGTAATGTTTTGACACGAAACTTGACACGAGCCATGGGGCACTGACTGACATGCCATGTGTCAAGTCTCACGTGCCCACGTGGCGTGTCGGGGGAGAAATCTCCGTCGCACGTAGATTTCACTCGACAGTACACTGTCAGTTCTAGCCACTGATACGACTCTCGTATCCGATACTGACACAGATTGGACACTGGCCAGTTGGCCTATGAGGTAGCCCTATAGGTGGGCAACCTATGTGGATGACCACGAGACACAGTAGTGTCCTGTGTCATGCACACGACACAAGTGCACGTGTGCACGAGGCAGTGCACTGGGTAGTGCACTGTTGTGTCTGATATTGGGTTTCTTTGTTTTGGACACGTTTGTGTCGTATGTATGGACTCGTGATGGACTCTGGGACACGTACACAGCATGTAATTATATTACCAACCTTTAGTTTAACATTTAAATTTGATTTTAATGTTAAACTCTGTGAATTCTCTATTTTCCTGAAATGTGTATCAGACTTTAATCCCTAATTTTCCATGTTTTAAATTATGGTTTTAGCATTGATTTTAAACTCTAATAAGTGTACTTATATGGTTCCTAGCTATCTGTCAGAATTTGATTGATTTGGGACTGGTATTATAGGGTTTCGAATGTGTTATGGGTTGTGGAGAGCTCTGATACACTGGTGTGGTTTCGAAAACCAGTGTTCAACTGATACAATAAAGTATCAGGAGCTTACTTGAATCCTGATTTTGTTTTTCTATTTTGTTTCTTAGTTTAAACTAGAAATGGTCCTCTAATTTCTGTCATGAATTGATTTAGATAGAACAGTTCAATGTTATTTGGTTTTGATGTGTATAGGTACATTGTTAACTGAAATCTGGGAATCAGTTGCATTTTCAGGTTTTGTGTGAACTTGACACCATTTTTAAAACCATTTTACACTGATTTTCCTTTGTGTTCTTTATGAATTTGGGTGTTTTCCCATGTTGTAGAAATCTGAGAATAAGTTTTATGTTAGGTAATGTGGTTTTTGTTAAGTTTAGTTTGAAATCTAAGAATGTTGATATGTAGACAAATCTGAGAATTTCTTCTTGGCCTTAAACCTGAGATTAACACATCCACACACACTCTATACTAATTCCCTGTCACTCCATATTCCAGAGATACTTAGCATCCACACACACACATTTTTTCCTGTTCACACAGCCACTTGACACACCTCTATGACACATACACACACAGGCCCTCTCTCTATATAATATATGTATGTATTTTAGTATCTATATGAATATAATATATTGTATGTATAATGTAATGAGTGTATGTATATATATTTCTATGTTTTAGCTTAAGGTTATATGGGTTATACTTTAGCCTAGGGTTATATAGGATGTATATATAATGTAAATGTGTAGTGTAGTGAACATGCATATATTGTGTATGTACTAAGCTAGGCTTGATTAGGCTAAGGTAGACTAGTTTAGCCTTGATTAGACTTGTTAGACCTAGTTTGACCATAGTTGACCTAGTTTGACTTCTAGGGTTGACCAGAGTTGACCAAGAGTTGACTTTGGCCTAGATTGACCTAGAATCATGTAGAATGCATAGTAGGACTTTACTTTACCATTCTGGACTTGTTGTGACTTGTGCTGTTCTGATTAGGAGCCAGACACCACTCTTCGGACAGTACTTTCATATTGGACACTCAGATACCAGGCGAGTACATTCTCTGATCATTTCATATCCTGCTTAGAATTATTTCCTACATTAAATTACTTTACTTGTGCTGTCACGACATTATCACGGATTGGTACTATATGGATCTCTTCATGCGATGTTATCCCCCTCGGGAGCATCAGGTACATTGTGTCATGTGCGTTTCACTTTCATCATGTACTTCTGTGCTTTCACCATATATGTACACTCTTGTGAACCATGTACTCTCATGTTCACAGAGCCCTCATGTATACTATCATGTGCACCCTTTCATGGGCCCCATGTGATATCATGTACAATAACATAACCTACTTAGATCCTTGTGTATTGATTGGGAAAACGGGGGAGTGCTAGTAGTCATGTGAAAAATTCTATAGTAGTGTAGATTATGTACAACTCTTTAGTGTAGATCATGTACAATTCTGTCCTGTTTACATGTGCTATCCTGTACTCTAACTCATTAGCCACTGTTAGTTCCTTACTTATAGTAGATATTTCTATTACAGTTCTCTCTCTCTGTTTACATACTGTATTCTTCAGCACCTGTATCTTACTTTACTGCATGATTATATTTTCTAACCTGCTATGAACTGTTGAGATGTACTGTACTCGCTCCTGTCCTGACTGGACCTATTGAAAATATTATAGAGGACGAGGAGGAGGCTTGTCTGGATACTTACTACGGGGCATCCTTAGATGACACTTGCGAGCTGGACCCTCAGGAGGACCCAGCTCTAGCTGAGGACATCACCCCCATTGCCTAGACTAGATTAGTTAGGCTTATCTTACTTTATGTAGTCTTGAGACATGTTTAGCTAGACTTATTTTCTATTCAGAGTTGTTGAGCTTTGTATATATTCTTTCATTCTGTATCTGAGACCATGTACTTCTGGATTTTGCTGGGATTATCTTAGACTACTTTTCATCTATTTGTTTCCTTGAGTTCTATTTTATATCGTGCTATCTCTTCCTTAGTTGTGATTGAGTTTATTACTGCTATGTCACCCCCGTTCGGGGAGTATAAACTGTTTAGATATATATATTGCTAGATGTATGTTGACCTAGGACAACGTTCTACCGCCGACACTGTGGCATAGGCTGGACGTACCCACGTCTCGTGCCCTTACTCTAGGGTGTGGGTCGTGACACATTTTTAGTGGTGGCCCATGCAGGTCTAGACTGGAAGTGTCGTGGTATTCGAATTAGAGTATCACTACAGCCTGCAGTAAGTTATAGGACATTAATTTTAAGGTACTCAATCACTTTAGGAAAAATTCTTTTATTGCCATAAATCCTTATTGTCAGCTGATCCTTTGAGTTTTTTATTGTCTGCCTTTGTTATTTCGCTTCTTTCTCAGAAATTGATACTCTTGTTTGTCTATCTTCAGGATGGTAGAGACTCGATCGCAGCGTGCCATTCATGAGGATGCTATAGAGGGGACTGCTACCTCTCAGCCAGTACAGCAAGGCCAGGGGACTGCAGCTCCTGCCACCTCTGTTCGTATTGAGACCTCGGCAGCCGCAGCAGGGGGTATGCATCCACCGACTCGGAGGTAGGACCCGATCATTCCAGAGGATCCCTTCCAGCAGCCACCGCCTACAGGATACGTGGATGTAGTGCAGATGTTCGCGTACTTCCAGCAGTTTATGGACCGACAGCAGGCACGACAGGACATCGGTATGGAGCTGGCCCTTACGACGGTTGCAGCTCGACCGGTGGTTCAGCAGCCGAGGACACCGGGGATCGAGCAGTTTCAGAAGATGAGCCCCAGAGACTTTCTGGGGACAGAGGGGATCGTATATGCCGATGAGTGGATCGAGCATATAGAGGAGATCTTCCGCTTGGCCAGGATACCAGCAGATCTTCAGATCGAGGCCGCAGCTAGCCGGATGCGAGATCTTGCTCGCACCTGGTATTAGTCAGACCCCAGGATGGGGGTACCGGGGCAGACTTGGGAGCAGTTCAAGGGCTTCTTCAAGAAGAAGTTCTTTCCAGATTCAGCACTCAGAGCCTTGGAGTCGAAGTTCGAGAGCCTAGTCCAGGGGAGCCTTTCAGTGGAGGAGTACGCCGGGGAGTTTGGCCGCCTCGGCAGGTTTGTGGAGGGCTTGAATGAGATAGCGAAGGCCCAGAGGTTCCGGAAGGGTCTAGTCAAGGAGGTCAAGTCCTTGACCAAGGGAAACTGGGATGCTACGTTCGAGGAGATCTTGACGGGAGCCTTGCTAGCAGAGGATGATCTTGAGCTTAGGCTCAAGAGGGGGCGAGACCCAGTTGGGGGCTGCAGCAGCAGCGGGGGCCAGGCCAAGAGGCCCTACTTCAGCATCAACAGCAGAGGCAGTTCCAGCCGCAGCCGATTCAGCAGAGGCCAGTTCACCAGCAACAGTTTCAGCATCAGGCTCCCAGGCACCAGACAGTCAGTTGCACATTCTGCAAGAAGCCTGGGCATGTCTTCAACGAGTGCAGAAAGAGGCTTAGGAGGTGCCTTCTTTGTGGAGCGGCAGATCACCAGCTGAGGGATTGTGCTAGGTCTGGGGGACGAGCAGCCCAGGGAGGAGGAGCCAGAGCAGCAGCAGGCCAGCAGAGGGGACCATCCCAGCCGACGCAGTAGCAGAGGTTCGTCCAGCACCAGCAGCAGGCCAGGGGAGGCCAGCAGGGGCGAGCTTTCGCCATGGCAGCAGAGGATGCAGAGGCGATAGGAGAGCTGATTGCAGGTTCGATCCTTCTCGACTCCAGTCCAGCTTTTGCATTATTTGATTCCGGTGCTTCGCATAGCTTCATATCATTATCTTTTACGATTAGACACGGTATCATAGCTGAATCGTTGCCTAGGACTTACAAGATCACGACCGGGGGTGGCATTATCCTCGTGAGTGATGTTTGTAAGGGTCGGAGAGTAGTTTTGGGAGGCCGTGAGTTGGAGGTGAGCCTGCTCGTGATGCCATTGTCGAACTACGATATAGTACTCGGCATGGATTGGTTAAGCAGGCACCACGCCAGCATTGATTACAGAGGGGGTAGAGTTCTTTTCAGAGCACCTGGGGAGCCGGAGTTCAAGTACTCTAGACGTCAGGCGAAGCAGAGCAGCGAAGTTTTCTGTGGAGTCTCGGTCGAGGAGCAGAAGATTCCACACCCCTTGATAGCAGATTATATGGATGTTTTCCCAGAGGAGTTACCAAGATTGCCACTAGACAGGGACATAGAGTTCTCGATAGACTTGGTTCAAGAAGCGGAACCCATCTCTCAGCATGTCTATCGGGTGAACAACAGCGAGCTGGTGGAGCTGAAGAAGCAGGTGGATGAGCTACAGGACAAGGGCTTCATCCACTCTAGTTCGTCGCCATGGGGTGCACCAGTGTTGTTCGTGCCAAAAAAAGATGGGTCAGTACGCATGTGTATTGACTATAGACACTCAACAACCTCACGATCAAGAATAAATACCCACTGCCGTGGATCGACGATCTATTTGACCAGTTGAGCGGAGCTCGGGTATTTTCCAAGATTGATCTGAGGTCGGGATATCACCAGGTGAAGGTGAAGAGGGAGGATATTCCTAAGACCGCTTTCAGGATGCGGTACGGGCAGTTTGAGTTTTTGGTTATATCGTTTGGGCTAACCAATGCACCAGCAGTGTTTATAAACCTTATGAACAAGGTGTTCCACTAGTATCTGGATCAGTTCATGGTGGTGTTCATTGACGACATCTTGGTATATTCCAAGACTGAGGAGGAACACGAGGAGCATTTGAGGATCGTGCTGGAGACTCTCAGAAGGAGCAGCTTTACGGGAAGCTCTCCAAGTGCGAGTTCTTCTTCGACCGGGTGGACTTCTTGGGGCATGTGGTGACTGGAGATGGTATCTCAGTTGACCCCAAGAAGATTGTAGCAGTTGAGGCATGGGCAGCGCCGACTTCAGTTGCAGAGATCAGGAGTTTCCTAGGGCTGGCAGAATATTATCGAAGATTTGTGCAGGATTTCTCCCGGGTTGCAGAGCTGTTAACTCGGTGACCCGAAAGGATGCTGAGTTCGTTTGGTCAGAGGAGTGTCAGGAAGCTTTTGATGAGTTGAAGAAGCGGCTTACGACAGCTCCGATTCTGACATTGTCTTCAGGATCAGGTGGTTTCACTATTTATAGTGATGCTTCAGGGAAGGGGCTGGGTTGCATCTTGCAGCAGCATGGGAAGGTGATTGCCTATGCTTTCAGGCAATTGTGTCCCCATGAGAAGAACTACCCTACCTACGACCTGGAGCTGACAGTAGTGATCTTTGCTCTGAAGCTGTGGAAGCTTTATCTGTATGGTGAGAGGGTGGAGATCTTCACAGATCACAAGAGCTTAAAGTATGTGTTCACTCAGAAGGAGTTAAACATGAGACAGCACAGATGGCCAGAGTTGATGAAGGACTTTGACATCCTACTTCAGTATCACCCAGGAAAGGCCAACGTGGTTGCCGATGCCTTGAGTAGGTATCTGACAGCCATGTGTTTGACCAAGGATCGGCATTTACTTGCAGACTTGGAGAGCCTTGGGATTGAGGTGATCGCGCCCGGAGTGCAGATGCAGCTATAGGGGATGCAGATTCAGTCAGACTTGATGGAGAGGATCAAGTCGGCACAGTTTGAGGACGTTGCTCTGCGGTGTCTCCGAGAGCAG
The DNA here is from genome assembly GCA_029216955.1 of Iris pallida. Classification (NCBI taxonomy): domain Eukaryota; kingdom Viridiplantae; phylum Streptophyta; class Magnoliopsida; order Asparagales; family Iridaceae; genus Iris; species Iris pallida. The sequence continues at coordinate 157,777 of JANAVB010008686.1, read as the reverse complement.
GTTCGAGCAGGATTGCTGGAGGACGAGTTTTCTCTTGCAGAGGATGGTGCCTTGAGGCACGGTTCCAGATTATGTGTGCCCAGCGGAGAGCTCAGGGAGCAGGTTATGCAGGAGGCCCACAGATCTCAGTACTCTATACACCCGGGTGCCAACAAGATGTACTGAGATCTGCGGGAGCATGTTTGTTGGTCAGGGATGAAGCGGGAGGTGGCTCGCTTTGTGGCTAGGTGCTTGGTCTGTCAGCAGGTCAAGGCAGAGACAGAGGCCCGGTGGATTATTGCAGTCGCTGTTCATTCCCGAGTGGAAATAGGAGCATATCACTATGGACTTCGTATCAGGATTGCAGCGTACACCAGGAGAAAAAGACGCGATTTGGGTCATCGTTGACAGGTTGACCAAATCGGCCCACTTTTTGCCATTCAAGGTGGGTATGTCTACAGAGAGGCTGGCGGAGATGTATATACGGCAGATAGTCAGGATTCACGGGGTTCCAGTCAGCATCATCTCAGATCAGGATAGCCATTTTACTTTCTATTTCTGGAAGAGTCTGCAGACCAGCTTGGGCACTCAGCTCAAGTTCAGTACTGCATACCACCCCCAGACGGACGGACAGTCAGAGCGAACTATTCAGACACTTGAGGATATTCTACGGACGTGCGTCCTGGACTTTGGAGGTTCCTGGGAGGATCATCTTCATTTGGTGGAGTTTGCCTATAATAATAGTTTCCAGGCCAGCATTGAGATGTCACCTTTCGAGGCTCTGTACGGGCGTAGGTGCCGTACACCCTTATCTTGGGATGATGTTGGTGAGCGAGCTTTACTGGGGCCAGAGATGGTTGTTGATGCAGCCGAAAAGGTGAAGCTCATCAGGGACAGACTTCGCGTGGTGCAGGACAGACATCGGTACTGGGCCGATAGCCACCGGAGGCCGTTGGAGTTTGAGGTACAGATTAGAGTAGGATTAGATTTAGGTTTATTTGTTTGTGATTTTTATCATATTTGTTTATTGTAATTAATTGAGACCTTGCTTGTGATTAGGTCGGAGACCAGGTTTTCTTGAGGATATCTCTGACTCGTGGTAGGATACGTTTTGGTGGAGGCGGGAAGCTTAGCCCGCGCTTCATCGGCCCTTTCGTTATCAGCGGGAGAGTCGGTGACGTTGCATACAGGCTAGACTTGCCGCCTGTGCTAGTGGGGGTCCATAATGTATTTCTTGTACCACAGTTAAGACGGTACGTGGATGACCCTAGCCATGTGCTCGATCATTCAGAGATAGAGGTTGGGCCTTCTCTCAGCTATCCAGAGCAGCCAGTGGAGATTCTGGATCGACGGGAGAAGGTTCTGAGGAACCAGGTGATACCCTTGGTACGCGTCGCATGGAGGCATCATTCTCCAGGAGAGTCTACCTGGGAGCGGGAGGATGAGATGCGCGAGCGCTACCCGTATCTTTTTGGACCGTGAGGTATACTTTCTATCCTTCTCATCAGTTATTTTTGCCTTTCAATTTCGAGGACGAAATTCTTTTAAGGAGGGTAGATTTGTCGCTACTATATTTCTAGTTTGAGGGTATTTTTGACATTTTTGGGGTAATTTAAATTTATTAGAATTTATGGGAATTTTTAGGAATTATTTTGGAATTGTTTGGACTAGGTTGACTTTGACTAGTGTTGACCCTTGTAGACCAACCTAGGAGCTAACCCTAGTTAGTATGGACTTGGTTAGGTTATATGACTCTAGTCTAACCTATCCTAATCATTGGTTTGGTCATTAGACTCTAGTTAGCAATAGGAATTAGAAAGTCATAAGTCATGGCTTATGATTTAGAGCCTTGATTAATCATTTAACACATAGCTTGTAAGTTGGCCCAAAGCCCAAAGCATTTACCAAACCCTAATCCCTAGGATATGGCCGACCACCTTATCTTTATGGGGATCACCACCCTATATAATCTCTCCTAAAATCTAGGTTTAGCCTCTTCTTTAGGAATTTATTTCAAGAGAAGAAAGAGGCGAGTCTCCATGTTTAAAAACCCATAGAAAATCTATTTTAGATCCTTTTTCTCCCAAACAAGTTGCATTGGATCCTAATATTACTGTTCTTGCTGCTATTTGAGTTTTATTTCAGTTTGAGGTTGTTTTGATTGGATTGGGATATCAAGAGAGGAGCTCACAAAGGGGTTTCTTCTTGAAAGTTCATCCATAGGTAACTTTCTCATTTCTCCATGAAACTTTGATTTCTTTGCATGATTAGGAAGCCCTAGGGGTCCCCTAAGTGTCCGCATTGGTGTCGTATCGGGTTTCATAAGTTTCGTGTCCATTTGGACACGTACCAGAGGTGGTACCTAGGTGTTTGTCGAAATGCTACTGAGGGCATTTTGTTTGGTTTTGTGGAAACTTTTTGAATAGGAATTAGGGTTTTGATCTTGCATATGGTTTTCTAGTGTTTGTGTTTGGTTTTCGTGTCATGTCAGGCCTTGAGAGACACGCGGTGCACACACGCGCGCGCGTGCTACAGTCCTCCCCTGCTACTTGGGGGCTGTAGCGGACACGACACATAATGTTTTGACACGAAACTTGACACGAGCCATGGGGCACTGACTGACACACCATGTGTCAAGTCTCACGTGCCCACGTGGCATATCGGGGGAGAAATCTCCATCGCACGTGGATTTCACTCGACAGTGCACTGTCAGTCCTAGCCACTGATACGACTCTCGTATCCGACACTGACACGGATTGGACACTGGCCAGTTGGCCTATGAGGTAGCCCTATAGGTAGGCTACCTATGTGGATGACCACGAGACACAGTAGTGTCCTGTGTCGTGCACACGACACAAGTGCACGTGTGCACGAGGCTGTGCACTGGACAGTACACAGTTGTGTCTGATATTGGGTTTCTTTGTTTTGGACACATTTGTGTCGTATGTATGGACACGTGATGGACTCTGGGACACGTACACAGCATGTAATTATATTACCAACCTTTAGTTTAACATTTAAATTTGATTTTAATGTTGAACTCTGTGAATTCCCTATTTTCCTGAAATGTGTATCAGACTTTAATCCCTGATTTTCTAGGTTTTAAATTGTGGTTTTAGCATTGATTTTAAACTCTAATAAGTGTACTTATATGGTTCTTAGCTATATGTCAGAATTTGATTGATTTAGGACTGGTATTATAGGGTTTCGAATGTGTTATGGGTTGTGGAGAGCTCTGATACACTGGTGTGGTTTCAAAAACCAGTGTTCAACTGATACAATGAAGTACCAGGAGCTTACTTGAATCCTGATTTTATTTTCCTATTTTGTTTCTTAGTTTAAACTAGAAATGGTCCTCTAATTTCAGTCATGAATTGATTTAGATAGAACATTTCAATGTTATTTGGTTTTGATGTGTATAGGTACATTGTTAACTGAAATCTGGGAATCAGTTGCATTTTCAGGTTTTGTGTGAACTTGACACCATTTTTAAAACCATTTTACACTGATTTTCCTTTGAATTCTTTATGAATTTGGGTGTTTTCCCATGTTGTAGAAATCTGAGAATAAGTTTCATGTTAGGTAATGTGGTTTTGGTTAAGTTTAGTTTGAAATCTGAGAATGTTGATATGTAGCCAAATCTGAGAATTTCTTCTTGGACTTTAACCTGAGATTAACACATCCACACACACTCTATACTAATTCCCTGTCACTCCATATTCCAGAGACACTTAGCATCCACACACACAGTTTTTCCTGTTCACACAGTCACTTGACACACCTCTATGACACATACACACCCAGGCCCGTTCTCTATATAATATATGTATGTATTTTAGAATCTATATGAATATAACATATTGTATGTATAATGTAATGAGTGTATGTATATATATTTCTATGTTTTAGCTTAAGGTTATATGGGTTATACTTTAGCCTAGGGTTATATAGGATGTATATATAATGTAAATGTGTAGTGTAGTGAACATGCATATATTGTTTATGTACTAAGCTAGGCTTGATTAGGCTAAGGTAGACTAGTTTAGCCTTGATTAGACTTGTTAGACCTAGTTTGACCAAAGTTGACCTAGTTTGACTTCTAGGGTTGACCAGAGTTGACCAAGAGTTGACTTTGGCCTAGATTGACCTAGAATCATGTAGAATGCATAGTAGGACTTTACTTTACCATTCTGGACTTGTTGTGACTTGTGCTGTTCTGATTAGGAGCCAGACACCACTCCTCAGACAGTACTTTCATATTGGACACTCAGATACCAGGCGAGTACATTCTCTGATCATTTCATATCCTGCTTAGAATTATTTCTTGCATTAAATTACTTTACTTGTGCTGTCACGACATTATCACGGATTGGTACTATATGGATCTCTTCATGCGATATTATCCCCCTCGGGAGCATCGGGTACTTTGTGTCATGTGCGTTTCACTTTCATCATGTACTCCTGTGCTTTCACCATACATGTATACTCTTGTAAACCATGTACTCTCATGTTCACAGAGCCCTCATGTATACTATCATGTGCACCCTTTTATGGGCCCCGTGTGATATCATGTACAATAACATAACCTGCTTAGATCCTTGTGTATTGATTGGGGAAAACGGGGGAGTGCTAGTAGTCATGTGAACAATTCTATAGTAGTGTAGATCATGTACAACTCTTTAGTGTAGATCATGTACAATTTTGTCCTGTTTACATGTGCTATCCTGTACTCTGACTCACTAGCCACTGTTAGTTCCTTACTTATAGTAGATATTTCTATTACAGTTCTCTCTCTCTGTTTACATACTGTATTCTTCAGCACCTGTATCATACTTTACTGCATGATTATATTTTCTAACCTGCTATGAACTGTTGAGATGTACTGTACTCGCTCCTGTCCTGACTGGACCTGTTGAAAATATTATAGAGGACGAGGAGGAGGCTTGTCTGGATACTTACTACGGGGCAGCCTTAGATGACACTTGCGAGCTGGACTCTCAGGAGGACCCAGCTCTAGCTGAGGACATCACCCCCGTTTCCTAGACTAGATTAGTTAGTCTTATCTTACTTTATGTAGTCTTGAGACATGTTTAGCTAGACTTATTTTCTATTCAGAGTTGTTGAGCTTTGTATATATTCTTTCATTCTGTATCTGAGACCATGTACTTCTGGATTTTGCTGGGATTATCTTAGACTGTTTTCATCTATTTATTTCCTTGAGTTCTATTTCATATCGTGCTATCTCTTCCTTAGTTGTGATTGAGTTTATTACTGCTATGTCACCCCCGTTCGGGGAGTATAAACTGTTTAGATATATATATTGCTAGATGTATGTTGACCTAGGACTGCGTTCTACCGCCGACACTGCGACATAGACTGGACGTACCCACGTCTCGTGCCCTTACTCTAGGGTACGGGTCGTGACATCGGGTGTGACCATGGAATGGGCCAACAATCTCTCCCATTTTAATAATTGACAAACTTGAGTCTATACCAAAATATATCTAAATAGAACGAAATAAAAATACCTGAAAATATAAATGCGGTGGTGTTGTTGTTTGTTGATTTGATTTGGTATTGCTTTTTCTCCCCCTTTGTCAATAAAAATGGTTTTGGCTCTCCCGTAATATGTGAAGCCAACAATGTTCATCAAAAAATAAAGTAATGCTAGAGAGATAACCACAAATAACAACATTGCCACAAATAAGAAGTGCATAGCAAGATAACTAGAAGTGAAATACTGAAAATGTCATACAAAATAAAAGATACGACCATCACAAACTGCTAATAAATGTCTAATTGTAAAGTTTAGACAAAAAGAAAACAACATAAGATCATCATCTATCAAACTACATCCAAAAGAACCACTAACTCAAGTCCTCATCACATCGGCATGTCGTCACCTCCAGGAGCATCTGGTGGAAAGTATGCAGCAGTAGGATCGTAATGAGGAAATGTCGTCTCATCATTGAACCTAGGTCCAGGGAAGCTGGGGTGATGAAGCATGGTGACTGGATGTGTGGGGTGATGAGAAAGACTCCAGTGAATATCAATAATACTGTTTCGCAATACCTGAGCCTGGGTGATATGGCGGAACTCAGAATCAAGATAGCCTTGTTGTCGTTGCGCTGAGAGGGCAACGAAATCATCAAAGCGCTGATAGAAACTGGGGTCAAAACCCGGAGCAGAGGCTAGAGCAGCAGCAACAGGAGGAGCCTCGGGATCATCATCGTGAACAGGTTCAGCACCAGGAGATAGGGGAGGAGTAGGATATAACCTAGACCTACTGATTTCAATGGGAGTGGCGGAGTAAGGACATGTTTGAAGATCAATTTCAAACCTTTTGAAGATGGAAGCCAAGTGCATAGGGTAGACAAGGTTGCATCCCGCATTTCTGCAGTTAAGCATCCATACCATTATAGTCTTCGAAACAGAAAAGGGGATACCAAAATGAATATGGTACATGGCTGATAACTCCATAAAGGTGATCTCATCAGAAGATCCCTTCTTTGGAAGAAGAACAGAAAATATAAACCTATAGAGTTCATAGAAGTTTTGATTCAGATGTTTGGAATATACCCTTCTAGAAACAGGTTTAGGATGATACAAAAGTTATTTGAAGGAATCAAGGGTAACACCTTTAGGGAATTAGATATGGTGAATATCCATTAATGCCTCACCTATATCAGGAACATGAAAATATTCACTAATGTCTGTGGCATTGAACTCTAGTTCCTGCCTAGCTACACAAGAATATAAGTTGCCATTATCTTTTACTTGTAAATTGTAGTAAAACATGAACAACATTATCATAAATATTCTCAGCAAATTCGAAAAAATCACGAAAACCAAGATGGTTGAAAGTAGGAGCATACTCAGAAAAGATAGTTAAGTTAACACGTGCCCGAGCACAAATTTTACGACCCAAAAATGAATCAAACCAAAGATCAGAGAATTCCCTATCGGGAAAGGGTCCGGAGTCGTAGTCATCAGATCCAATAGGACGGGCTGGACTGAAGACATTGGTTTGAACATAATCCGAAGAAGATGATCCTGCTTGAGAGTAATCAATCTTTCTCTTCTATTATTTGGGTGCCATAGATGAAGAGGAAAGGAAGTAGAATACCACGAAGAAAGGATGAAGAAGGTAGAGAGGACGGCCCACTAGACTCCGAAAAAGCTTGAAGGAAAGGAGGAGGATAAGCTCTCTTGAGTTTTGGTAGGTTTTTTGCGGTAGAATTGTGAATAAAAATGAAAGGAAGAAGGTGATTATATAGGGCTAGGGTCGGCTGTTCGGTTCTGGAAATCCGTACAGCGCCGGCCAAACTCGATTTGAGTTCGGTCCGAGTTCGGCTGCTTATATTCCCAATGTCATAAATACAGTATTTGTTCAAAATTTGAATCTATAACTGTTACACTTTGTCATTTAATAATTTTTATTACTTTGGGTTATCTGTAGGGGCCGGATCCCAGCTAGCGGTAGTCCGAAGACTAGTACACCGCGTCGCTTCAGGCTATTTACGCCTGTATGACAGAAGGACCCTTTCGGCTTGTACCCAAAATAATTTTTATTAATAAATTACAAAGTTTTGAGTTATAAAATAAATTTAATAAACATACTTACACTATGAATCTGAAAATTCAAGTATGTCGAGCTCTCGCCGCATAATGTTAAAGCAGTCTTCAGCCAGTGGTTTTGTGAAAATGTCTGCTAGTTGATGATCTGTGTCAATAAATTCTAAGCTGATGTCCCCGTGTTGTTCGTGATCACGTAAAAAATGATGACAAATTTTAATGTGCTTTGTGCGTGAGTGACATACAAGGTTTTTAGTCAAGTTAACGGTGCTAGTGTTATCACAGTAAATAAGAATCTTATTGTAGTGCAGATTATAGTCTTCTAGGGTTTGCTTCATCCATAAAATTTGAGCACAGCAACGTCCTGCGGCGATATACTCAGCCTCAGTAGTTGATAATGCTACAGAATTTTGTTTCTTGCTAAACCATAAGACTAAGGCCTTTCCTAGGATATGACACGTACCGCTGGTACTTTTACGGTCTAGTTTGTATCCTGCAAAAATCTGCATCCGAGTAACCTATCAGGTCAAAATATTTGGTTTTAGGATACCACAAGCCGACTGTAGAAGTTTCCTTAAGGTATTAGAAGATACGCTTAACGGCACATAGGTGTGATTCCTTAGGATTTGCCTGGTATCATGCACAGATGCAAATACTGAAAATAATATCAGGACGACTAGCAGTCAAATATAATAAGCTACCAATCATACCTCGATACTTATGCTGGTCGACAGGTTTGCTACTTTCATCAGTGTTAAGATTTATAGATGTAGCCATTGGAGTTCTGATTGGCTTTACATTTTCGAAGTCGTACTTTTTCAGTGTGTCCTTCGTATATTTGGCTTGATTGATGAATGTTCCCTTTGAGTGTTGTTTGATCTGGAGTCCTAGGAAGAAGTTCAGCTCTCCCATCATACTCATCTCAAATTCACTTTGTATACACTTAGCAAACTCTTGACAAAGTTTTTCATTAGTAGATCTGAATATGATGTCATCAACATATATTTGTATAAGAAGAATATCATCATTTAAAGACTTGATAAAAAAAGTTGTATCAACTCTTCCTTTTGAAAAACCATTTTCAAGTAAGAAGGCACTTAGGCGTTCATACCAAGCACGAGGTGCCTGTTTGAGTCCATAGAGTGCTTTCTTAAGTTTGAAGACGTGATCAGGTTTTTGAAAATCTTCAAAGCCAGGGTTTTGTTTCACAAACACTTCTTCTTTCAGAAATCTGTTTAAAAATGCACTTTTCACGTCCATTTGAAATAATTTAAAATTATTAAAACATGCAAATGCACAAAACATGCTGATAGCTTCTAGTCTAGCAACATGAGCATATGTCTCGTCATTGAAGAATAGTTTGGCAACTCTAGAGGGGGGTGAATAGAGTTTATATAGAAAAATAGCCAATTAAAAAAAAACTCTTTCACCAACAATAAATAATCAGAGTAAAGTGCGGAAAATAAATGAAGAGCAGAAGAGCATACGCAAACACAGCGATTTTAACCTGGTTTCCCTCGTGGAGGACTAGTCCAGGCCTGAGAACTCTAGCTCAGGATTAAATCCACTATTTGTGAAATAGTAGTTTACAACCCGTGCCTTTTCTTCAGAAGAGCACGTCAACTTCTAACAGAGGATCGCAGTGGCGATTTGCTTGGAATTGTCCAAGCGACTTCTTCGACTCTTGCACAAGAATCCTAACTGAGAGATGCTGAGCACTCGAGACTTAGGAGGCTTGTGGCTAGTAGATGGGAAGGGTATGGCTTATTGAGCTTGTAGGAGAGAAGAGAAGAGAAGATTGAGTGAATTGAAAAGAGAGAATTCATGCCCTATTTATAGTGTTTTTAGAGGCAGAATTCGGCCAGAATTCGGGTAGGAAAATTCAAAAATTTGGCCGTTGGACAGCTAGCAACCAGCTAACCCTAAAATTAGGGTTCCTGATTTCTAGGGGACAGAGTTCGGCCCGAACTCTGTGTGGAGGCAGAGTTCGGCCCGAACTCTGTCTCCAGAGCACAGAGTGGTCCTAAGTGGGACTTGTGGGCAATTTTTGTTTTGGTGGAGCTTGGGATTTTGGGTAGGCTTATAGACTAAGTTCCAAGAGCTCAGCATAACTCAAAGTACATATTTCTAGACTCAATAAAATGTAAAAGTACAGACTCGAAAATACACTGAGAGTCGGAAACTGAGCTTTTGTCTGTCCTGAACTGAATGCAGACGTCGTGTGTCGTATTGAATTTATACAGATATTATTTAGTCAATGTAGTCAATATTTGGTTGACTGTGACTTTGTGTCAACAATCTCCCCCATATTGATAATTGACAAAATAATAAATGTATATTTCAATATTCATACCTGGACACAGTAGGTTAAAACACAGCTCCCCCACAAATAATGCCGAGCTAAAATAAGACAGCTCCCCCGTAATCAGTGAACGGTGCCGAGCTAGAATCAATAGCTCTCCCCTGTAAATAATGCATAGAACCTGTGGCCTGATAAAAATATTTTCCCAAAAACAAACACAAGCACACAAATATACATATTTCTCCCCCTTTTGGCAGTTAGCAATATATAGACTGCATAAAGAAAAGCATGGGAATAGCAGTATAGACAATGAAAAGTAATCCAACCACACCAAGCAGAGAAAAAACAGTATAATACTAATAAAACAAGTCACTGACATAAAGTTGAACTACGAAAAATAGCATAAAATGTTATCCACCAACCAGCACATTATCAGGGTTTGAAGACATAAATCCAGTACATAAATCCATAACAAACTAAAATAACTAAAATCAAAAGGCAACTAAGACCATCAGCAGTGGCAGCAGCATATCAAGCCAGTCTCCATCATGGAGCACGAGAAGGTCCTGGAACATCTGAAGGACCATGGAATGAGCGACGAGGGTCCACAAAAGCATCATCAGGATCCATATACCTCATGACCCACGAATCGTCTATACGATGACCCGCGCGATCTGGATCCCGCTCAATAGGCACATGCAGATCAGGATGACGAGCAAGCGAATACCGCATATCATGCAGAGAGTTCCCAAGGGCACTAATCTGCAAGGTGGTACGGTAATCCTGCTGCGTCCAGCGATCATCCTCAATAGCAAAGTGATCACGAAGCATAGTCTGAAGAGACTCAAGAGTGGCAGGAGGAGAAGGTGCATCCTGACCAAGAGGAGGGGCGTCAGGCTCCTCATCAGCAGAGTGCTCAGATGACTCAGAAGCAGCGACAGGCTGAAGGCGTTGGGCTTTGGATAGAAAGGCAGGTGCAGGCAGGAACGGACAATCATGGATAGGAATGATAAAAGCACGAAAGACTAAAGGAAGATAGAGAGGATAAACCAAAGCTCTTGGTTTCTTCCGACAGTTGATCATCCAATCCATCATAGTCCGTGGAAAGTTGAATGGAATACGATAGTGGAGATGATATAAGGTGGAGATCTCAAGATAAGTGACTTCATCGGTTGAGCCAGCCTTAGACAAGATAGTATTGAACACGATGCGATGAAGTTTATAAAAGTAGGGGGTGAGATGCTTGGCCTTTAGCTTGCGAGGACTTACGTTAGGAGCACATAAATCCTCCTTGAATCCTTCAAGGGAAGTATCGCCAACAAATTGAAGTTGACGTGCTTCCACAAGCTTGTCCCACACATCAAGATTCGGGAGAGCAAGAAAGTCTCCCAACTCAGAATCATTGAAGGCAATGTTAATGCCAGCAACCCGGGAATAGATGTGGGTTGCATCGTGAGTCAGATTACAGTAGAACATTTGAATTGCACTATGGTAGATAACAGAATTTGAAGCAACAAGTTCATCCAAACAAAGATCACGGAATAATGACTCATATTGAGAAAATATAGTGAAATTTATGGGATGGCCCCCAAACACCGGACGAGTTCTAAAATCGCTAAACCATTCATTAGAGGCTTCTAGCGATACAAATAAACGATCGTCGTAAGTGTTAGGGTCATCGGGACGCGGCGGATTGAACAACGGATGAATGGGGTGTTGTTCAACTACTTGTTCAATCGGAGGAGGAGGAACCGAAGAGGAAGCACCCTCATGTCGAGTCCTTCTCCCTCGTTTGGACAAGCGAGATGCCATTTGAAATAAAAGAGGAGAACTTGGAAATGATAGAAAAAGAGAGATATACCTGAAAAGAATACCAAACAGTTGAAGAGAATGTGGAAAAACTCCTTTCCCTTGATTTTGAGAAGAAATAGAGCCCTCTATATCAAGAACTAGGGTTAGGGTTTGGAAGGAAGAAGATGGAGGAGGAGGAGAAGAAGGAAATATGGGAGGAAAGAGAGGGAATCCCGAAATAAAGTAGGGCTTGGTCTTTGGTCGGGTGAAATATTGACCATTGGATTAGAATAGATCCAACGGCAGAGCCAGATCCCGACCCTGGAACCTAAGAACCGAACTCGGCTCGAACTCTGATAGGGGCAGAGTTCGGCCCGAGTTCTGGATCAATGATCCAGAACTGAAAACAGGCAAAGAACATGAAGAAAATGTTTAAGAGTTAAACAAAAGGTAGTTGACGTCAACAAAGAGTGTTGAATTAAAAAATAGATAGAGAGGTACTCAGAAAACAGAATGAACTTTAGAAAATCTCAATTAGGCAATATTAAATCGAAAATGAGCCATATAATAAATAAGGACATATACTGTGGTTCAATAGTCCAAATTTGCCATGGGTTAGCTGCAGGGGCCGGATCCCAGCTAGCGGTAGTCCTGAGGACTAGTGCACCGTGTCGCTTAGGCTTTTACGCCTTATTGTCAGAAGGACCCTTTCGGCTTGTACCCATACCAAATTCTTCGAAAAAGAATCATAATATACTCGATATTTACGCAGGTGAGTTTCAATTTATAACTGCTTCATCTAAAATTCCAAGTTCACGACAAAGAAAATTGAAGCGCTCTTCGGATAGTGGCTTAGTAAAGAAATCTGCCAGCTGATGATCAGTGTCAACAAATTCTAAGTTAATCGTGCCATTTTGCTGATGATCACGCAAAAAGTGGTGTCTGATCTCAATGTGTTTAGTGCATGAGTGGCAGACAGGGTTCTTAGTCAAATTGATTGCACTAGTATTGTCACAGAATATAGGAATATACATGAAAGATAACTTATAGTCTTCAAGGGTTTGCTTCATCCACAGAATTTGTGCACAACAACGCCCAGCTGCTATGTATTCAGCTTCTGTTGTGGATAGTGCAACAGAGTTCTGCTTCTTGCTAAACCATGAGACTAAAGCCTTTCCTAATAAATGACACGTGCCGCTCGTACTTTTACGGTCGACCTTGCATCCAGCAAAGTCAGCATCAGAGTAACCGATGAGGTCAAATGATGTTGACTTGGGATACCATAGGCCCACTGTAACCGTACCCTTAAGGTATCGAAAGATACGCTTAACCGCGGTTATGTGAGATTCCTTAGGATTTGCTTGATATCTAGCACATAGGCAAATACTAAACATGATATCGGGGCGACTAGCAGTTAAATAAATTAAGCTGCCTATCATACCTCGATACTTACGTTGATCAACGGGTTTGCCGCTCTCATCTGGTTCGAGTTTGGTTGAAGTAGCCATTGGAGTGCTGATTGGTTTGATGTTGTCAAGATCGAACTTCTTCAGCATGTCCTTGGTATACTTCGATTGACAGATGAAAGTTCCATTAGCCAGTTGTTTTACTTGCAGACCAAGAAAGTAGTTGAGCTCTTCCATCATACTCATCTCAAATTCCGTCTGCATACACTTGGCAAATTCTTGACAAAGAGTTTCATCAGTAGACCCAAAAATAATATCATCAACATAAATCTGAATTAATAAAATAGTGTCTTTGAAAGATTTTATATACAGTGTAGTGTCAATTTTCCCTTTTAAAAAACCTTTCTCAAGCAAGAAACTGCTTAGCCTTTCATACCAAGCTCTGGGGGCTTGTTTAAGGCCATAAAGCGCTTTCTTCAGCTTGAATACGTGGTCGGGAAATTTGTGATTTTCAAAGCCAGGGGGTTGTTTCACATAAACTTCCTCCTTGATAAAACCATTCAGGAAAGCACTTTTCACATCCATTTGAAATAATTTAAAGTTTTGAAAATTAGCAAAAGCACAAAGCATCCGAATGGATTCTAGTCTAGCAACAGGAGCATACGTCTCATCGTAGTCGATACCTTCCTCTTGGTTGTATCCTTGAGCTACTAGACGAGCTTTGTTACGTGTGACTGAACCATCTTCATTTACTTTGTTTCTAAAAACCCATTTAGTACCAATTATTGAGTGATTAACCGGTCTAGGAACGAGTTCCCATACTTGGCTTCTCTCGAATTGGTTGAGTTCTTCTTGCATAGCAGAAATCCAAAATTCATCATTACCTATAACTAAATTTTCTGGATGAGAAGGTTTGAAAGAGAATTTCTTAGGCAAACCCTCCAGAGAATTAGTTTCGGTTGAAGTATTCATTGGAGTAGAAGTTGATGGCTCAACGTCATCATCAAGAGTACTTGCTGCACTGTTGTCTTCATCAAAAGTCACATTTGTTGACTCTTCCACAATAAGTGAGCGTTTATTGAAAACTCTATATCCCTTACTCTTGGCGGCATAACCAAGAAAGATACCATCGTCAGCTTTGGCATCAAATTTGCCTAAGTTGTCTTTGGTGTTAAGGATAAAACATCTACAGCCAAAAACTTTAAAATAAGAAACATTGGGGGTTCTCCCAAACCAAAGCTCATAGGGTGTTTTCTTCGTAATGGGACGAATAAGCACCCTATTCAAAATGTGGCATGCTGTACTTACAGCCTCTGTCCAAAAATATTTTGGAAGAGAAAATTTATTCAACATGACTCTAGCCATATCGCCAAGAGTCCTATTCTTCCGCTCCACAACACCATTTTGTTGAGGAGTTCTAGGACAAGAAAATTCATGATCAAAACCATTTGCATTACAAAAACTTTCAAAATCATAATTTACGAATTCGCCTCCATGATCACTTCGGATTCGAGTAATCATGTAGCCTTTTTCGTTTTGAACTTTCTTTACAAAAATTTTGAAAGCAGAAATAGCATCGCTCTTATTAGCGAGAAAGAAAACCCATGTAAATCTCGAAAAATCATCAACAATAACAAATGTATAAAGTTTGCCTCTAAGGCTAGCTATTCTACTAGGACCAAATAAATCCATATGAAGTAGTTGCAAGGGTCTAGTAGTACTTACAGAGTTGATAGAATGAAATGAGGATTTAGTTGCCTTGTTTAGTTCACATTCGGCACATACCGTGTCCTTTTTGAACGTGATTTCAGGCAATCCTCTCACTAGCTTCTTGGTGGAAAGCCTGGATATAGCATCCATGTTGGCATGACCAAGACGCTGGTGCCAAAGTAGTCGTTCGTCTTTGTGGGCATATAGACATCTACCTGCATTGTTAGTATTTATAGAAAGATAGAAAATGTAGATGTTGTCCTCTCTTTTCCCTTCAAAAGCAATGTCTCCTGTTGACCTATCATAGATGTAGCAACTGTTTTGTCCAAAGTTAATATCATATCCATGATCAGCAAGATGACTAATGCTGAGCAGGTTATGCTTTAACTCGGTCACTAGGCAGACATCCTTTATTACAGGAGAAGGAGGATGACCAATGATACCATTACCTATAGTGTGCCCTTTGAGATTGTTACCGAAGGATACGTATCCTTCTCTCTTCATCGATAGTGATGCAAAAAGATTTGCGTCTCCCGTCATATGTCGCGAGCATCCACTATCGAGAATCCACTTACTTTCAGTTGAGGAGGGAAGGTCCACCTACATCAAGAGTAGATGTGACCTTTGGTACCCGAGTTCTTGGGGGTCCTGAAAAGTTAGTCTTTGGGAACCAAGCATATATCCTTTTATCTACAAGTCTTCTAACTCTGCACTGTGGTGAGATGTGTCCATGTAATCCACAATAAGTACAGATAGCATTCTTATTTATACTAGGAGCATGAGAATAATATCTATAAGCAGCAGGATGAGGATGGACATGATGTAAAGAGTTAGCATGGTGAAGATGATTATGCATGGAATAAGTGGCATGTTGATGGTGTCTATGAGGCATAGAATGATGGTATTGTCTATGATGTGTGACATGCTGATATTGTCTAGATGGCATGGCATGATGATTTTGTCTATATGGTATATGAGGATCTTGTCTATATGGCATTGCATGATGATTTTGTCTATATGGCATGGCATGATGCTTTTTATGTGTGGAGTGATGTTGATTGTGTCTTTGTGCATGATGAGTGTGTACTGAGTGAGAATTGTTCTTACGTGCACGTGGTTTGTGAAAGTTTGTTTATATAAAAGCATGGTTATGTGCTGCATGAGATTGACGTGGTTGACTAGCATGAGTGGTGTTGTGCCCATGTGATTGGGTTTGAGGTTGAACAACCTGTTTACCCAATTTGGTTTCTAATCTTTTAGAAACAGCTTGCAGTTCATCAACCTTAATATTTAAGCCATAAATCTTAGTCATGGAAATCTTGTGTCTACTCTTTTCTTCAGCAAGCAACGTGTTGAGAGTAGTGATTTCTTGAGTTTGTTGCTCAATACGTGCTTCAGCATCATGTAAGCTTAATTTAAGCTTGGATGCTTCATCAGTGTCATTTGTGGGTGATGTGTTTCTAACATTATCAAGAAGTAAAGAAATTCTTTGTATCTCATCTTCTAGACTTTTGATTTTGTCCTTGGCATGTTTATATTTACCGATGACCTTTTTATGATCATCGAGTAAATCAGTGAAAGCATCGCCAAGTTCATCAAAAGAAAAGTCATCCAGAGTTTCGTTAGATACCTTGTTGGAGGTTGCCATCAGGCACACATTTGCTGTATCTTGAGGAGAGTCCTTTTCTTCCTCAGAGTCACTCGCTTCACTTTCATGCCAGATACCTGTGTTGGCATATTTCTTTGATGAGTTCTTTTTGTAAGGCTTCTCATAGCGGTTGCTCTTCTTCAGGAATGGGCAGTCTTTTCGGACATGTCCAGTTTTCTTGCAACCGTAATAAGTTGGTTCTTCTTCATCGTCTTCTTGAGATTCCTTCTTCCTTCGATTGAAGCGAAGGAATTTCCTGAAGTTGCGAACCATGAGAGCTTGGTCTTCATCATCAGAATTATCTTCTTCGGTCTCATCATGATTAGCTCTTCGTTGATGAGCTTTAAGTGCGATCTCCCTGGTCTTCGGAGCAGGCTCTTCGAAGTCCTTGAGGTCAAGCTCGTGAGTCATAAGCTTACCCATCAAGGTCTCCATTGACATTGTTGTGAGATCGTTTCCTTCTATGATGGCTGTCACCTTAGGGTTCCAAATCTTTGGTAGCCCTCTGAGCAGCTTACGAATCTTCTCGTGGTTTGAGTACTGCTTTCCAAGCGAAGATAGAGGATTGATGATGTCGAGGAATCTTGTGATCATTTGAGTGATCGTCTCACTTGGCTTCATCTTGAAAGCTTCGTATTCTTGAGTGAGACGGCTTATTTTAGATTCCTTGACCTGTGCGGTTCCTTCATGCGTTACTTCTAGAAGTCTCCATACTTCATGAGCAGTGGTGCATGTAGAGACCCTGTTGAACTCATTCCTGTCTATAGCACAGAATAAAGCATTAATAGCCCTAGCATCTAGACTTGCCTGTTTCTTCTCCTCGACAGAATATTTGTCGTGTGGTTTCTCAATGAGGTCACCATCGACAACTATTCTGGCGGGCTTTTTGTAACCGTCAGTGACGATAGTCCACAGGTCAAAGTCTAGAGACTTAAGATAGAAGCTCATCCTTGTTTTCCAATATGTGTAGTTAGTCCCATCAAATAGGGGAGGCCTATGAGTGGACTGACCTTCACCATGATTGGAAATCAAGGATTGTGTGGTTGCCATGGATCAGCTCTTAGGATGTTAGTCCTTGTAAAGAGAATCGAGCTCTGATACCAATTGAAGAACAGTTTGGCAACTCTAGAGGGGGGTGAATAGAGTTTATATAGAAAAATAGCCAATTAAAAAAAAACTCTTTCACCAACAATAAATAATCAGAGTAAAGTGACGAAAATAAATGAAGAGCAGAAGAGCATACGCAAACACAGCGATTTTAACCTGGTTTCCCTCGTGGAGGACTAGTCCAGGCCTGAGAACTCTAGCTCAGGATTAAATCCACTATTTGTGAAATAGTAGTTTACAACCCGTGCCTTTTCTTCAGAAGAGCACGTCAACTTCTAACAGAGGATCGCAGTGGCGATTTGCTTGGAATTGTCCAAACGACTTCTTCGACTCTTGCACAAGAATCCTAACTGAGAGATGCTGAGCACTCGAGACTTAGGAGGCTTGTGGCTAGTAGATGGGAAGGGTATGGCTTATTGAGCTTGTAGGAGAGAAGAGAAGAGAAGATTGAGTGAATTGAAAAGAGAGAATTCATGCCCTATTTATAGTATTTTTAGAGGCAGAATTCGGCCAGAATTCGGGTAGGAAAATTCAAAAATTTGGCCGTTGGACAGCTAGCAACCAGCTAACCCTAAAATTAGGGTTCCTGATTTCTAGGGGACAGAGTTCGGCCCAAACTCTGTGTGGAGGCAGAGTTCGGCCCGAACTCTGTCTCCAGAGCACAGAGTGGTCCTAAGTGGGACTTGTGGGCAATTTTTGTTTTGGTGGAGCTTGGAATTTTGGGTAGGCTTATAGACTAAGTTCCAAGAGCTCAGCATAACTCAGAGTACATATTTCTAGACTCAATAAAATGTAAAAGTACAGACTCGAAAATACACTGAGAGTCGAAAACTGAGCTTTTGTCTGTCCTGAACTGAATGCAGACGTCGTGTGTCGTATTGAATTTATACAGATATTATTTAGTCAATGTAGTCAATATTTGGTTGACTGTGACTTTGTGTCAACAGTCATAATCAATACCTTCTTTTTTATTATAACCTTGTGCCACTAGACGTACTTTGTTGCGTAGCACTTGTCCATCTTCTCTTAGTTTATTTCGGAACACCCATTTGGTACCAATTATCGATTGACCAATAGGTTTAGGAACGAGTTCCCAAACTTGGTTTCTCTCAAATTGATTAAGTTTGTCTTGTATGGCATTAATCCAAAACTCATCATTAAAAGCATCTTCTATATTCTTAGGTTCTATTTGTGAAATAAAAGCTACATTTGCTGCTATTTCAGAATCTTTAAGAGAAGAGCATGTACTTAAACCTTTTGAAATGTCACCTATAATGAGTGTCTCTGGATGATCTGGTAAGAACTTCAATGATTCAAATCTATGAGTCAGATCTTCCATAGGACTCTTATCTGTTCTTGTTTGTACATTTTCATCATCACTGTCGCTAGATCTGTGACTATTGAGCTCATCAAAAGTAACGTTAATGGATTCTTCAACAGTCATAGCTCTTTTATTGAAAATTTTATATCCTTTACTCATAGCAGCATATCCGAGAAATATTCTTTCATCTGCTTTAGAGTCGAACTTTTCCAAGTTGTCCTTGGTCTTCAGGATAAAACAACGACATCCAAAAACTTTAAAATAAGAAATATTTGGAATCCTTTCGAACCAAAGTTCATAACGTGTTTTCTTCGAGATTGGTCGAATTAACACCCTATTGAAAACATGACAGGCTGTACTAACAGCTTCTGTCCAAAAATATTTAGGAAGATTATGTTGATTCAGTATGACTCTAGCCATCTCGCTTAGATTACAGTTCTTTCGCTCTATAACACCATTCTGTTGGAGAGTTCTAGGACAGGAAAATTTATGTTAATATCCACTATCATCACAAAACTTTTTAAAATCAGTATTTACGAATTCGCTACCATGATTACTTCGGATGCGAGTAACCATGAAGCCTTTTTCCTTTTGTACCTTTTTACAAAATAACTGAAATTCAAAAATAGCATCACTTTTGTTTGATAAAAAGTTAACCCAAGTAAAACGAGAGAAATTATCAACAATAACAAATACGTAGAGCTTACCACCAAGACTAGCGACTCTACTAGGACCAAATAAATCTATATGTATCAACTACAAAGGTTTAGAAGTACTTACAGCGTTGATGGATTTAAATGTAGACCTATGTGCTTTGTTTTTTTCATAGTCAACACATACCATATCTCTCTTGAACGATATTTCAGGGAGTCCTTTTACCAGCTTCTTAGCGCTCAGTCGTGAGATAGTGTCTATATTAGCATGTCCTAGTCTCATATGCCATAGCCAGCTTTCATCTAGGTTAGCTACTAGGCATCTACCAGCATTGTTAGTACTCTCCAGAAAGAAAACATAAATATTATCTTCTCTAATCCCTTCATATACGAGATTACCAAAGGACATATCATATATGGTACATTTGTCTTTTACAAAGTTGATACCATAACCATTATCAACCAAGTGACTTATGCTTAATAGGTTATGTTTCAATTCTGTAACTAGACAAACATCTTTTATTATAGGATAAGGAGATATACCAACAGTGCCATTTCCAATGATATCACCTCTCAGGTTGTTTTCGAAGGAGACATATCCTTTTTTCTTCAACGATAGCGTGGCAAACAAAGATGCATCACCAGTCATATGCCGCGAACATCTGCTATCGAGGATCCACTTACTTTTAGCATGAGAGGGTTGAGGGTCCACCTACAAAATAAGTAAATGAATCCTTTGGTACCCAATTACTGAAGGGTCCATATTAATTAGTCTTAGGTCTCCAAAATAATGTGCGATTGTCAACAAGTTTTCTTGCTAAATAATACTGTGATATGTGTCCATGAGTACCACCGTATGTGCAAGTGAGTTTTGAATACGTGTTAGTGGAATTTGTGTTGACATGCATATATGGTTTCTTTGAAAACCTATAAGTGAAAGCATGGTGATATTCGTGTTTCTTACATGCTTTCTGTGTTTTAGTCCTCTTAGGTGTATACTTAGCATTAGGACTAAACTTAGGCTGTGTCACAGGTATTGCCTGTTTGCCTAACTTGATTTCTAACTTTTTAGAAACTGCATAAGACTCTTCATATTTAGCAGTCATATCTATGAGTCTTTGTTCTGTGACTAAGTGCTTATTCTTCTCTCTGTCATATAACTCTTGTATTTTAACATAGTCTCTTTCTTTCTTTTCAATTTTGAGGATAGCCTCATGATATTCTACTTTAAGCTTGGCTATCTCTTCCGTGTTACCGGTAGTAGACGTATCTTTAATGTCTTCAATGAGACTGGACAGTCTAGCTACTTCGATTGTGCATGCCTTAACCTTTTTTCGAGATTGCTTATACTTGTCAAGCACATTTCTGTGTTCTTCAAGTAGTTCGCTGAAGGCATTTTTTAATTCATCGAAAGTAAAATCATCATACAAAGGATTTGAGGATACCTTATCAAAAGCCATAAGACAGACTTTGGCATTTCCGCAGGGTCTGTCTTCTTCCTCTGTATCACTAGCGTCGCTTTCATGCTAGATACTTGTATGTGCATACTTTCGACTAGTTGTTGCTTTTCTGCTTGATCTTGATCTATCTCATGGACTGCTTTTCTTTGAAGTTGGACAGTCCTTCTTCATATGCCCTGATTTCTTGCATCCAAAGCATATTGTTTCATCTTCATTGCTTTCTTGAATATCTCTCTTCATTCTGTTTGATTTCTCAAACTTTAGAAATTTTCTGAAGTTCTTCACTAGTAGGGCTTGTTCATCACCACTTGATGATTCTTCCTCAGAATCATTGCATGTTGACTTTCTAGCTTAAGCTTTAAAGGCGATAGATTTTTCCTTTGGAGTAGCTTCTTCAAACTCTTGCAGATCAAGCTCATGGGTCACGAGCTTACCCATAAGTGTTTCCAGAGACATGGTGGTGAGATCGTTTCCTTCAATAATTGTTATTGCCTTTGGGTTTCAGTTCTTGGTTAGAGCCCGTAGCACTTTTTTATCTTCCTGTGATTACTGTAATCCTTACCAAGAGATTGCAAAGGATTAGTAATATCAAGGAAACGAGTGAACATCTGTGTAATTGAGTCACCAAATTTTATTTTAAAAGACTCATATTCCTATGTTAGTTTGCTGATTTTGGATTCCTTCACTTGGGAAGTTCCTTCATTAGTTACATCTAGAAGTTTCCAAATCTCATGAGACGTCTTACAGGTTAAAACTCTGTTGAACTCTGTTTTGTCAATTGCACAGAATAGTATGGTGATGGCACGAGCATCTAGACTAGCCTTTGTTTTTTCAGCCTCTGTATATTTGTCATGAGGCTTCTCTACAAGCACGCCATCAACTACTGTAGGTGCCAGTGTCTTATAACCGTCAACTACTATAGACAAAAGATCAAAGTCAAGAGACTTTAAAAAGAATGTCATTCGTGTTTTCCAGTAGGTATAGTTTGTACCATCAAATAGTGGGGGTCTATTTGTGGATTGCCCTTTACCGTTGAATATTGATTTCACGGCTGCCATATATACTCTCTGAGATTTTTTAATTAGAACATAACCTGCTCTGATACCAATTGTAGGACCGTTGAGCACCTCTAGGGGGTGAATAGAGTGAGTGCGAGTACAACAAAAAATAATCACCAATTTTAAAATTAAAAGCAAATAACTATGGCAGTGAATAAGAGACAGTAAATAAATATAACAAGAGATAGAGAGATCAAACTCAGTGACACATCGATGTATACTGGTATCCCTCTGAGAAGACTAATCCAGTCTCAAGTACTCTTGCTTGATGTTAATCCACTAAGGCACAAGCTAATTGAGAGCTTGCAGTCTCTTACAACATCATGCTTGGTGACAAGTGCACGGCCGACTTCACAACACCGTGCTTGGTGACGAGCGCACGACTGGCTCCACAACAGAGATAGTTTCTGAACTTTGAACAATCTCTTTACAACTCTTGAGAACCAAAAGACTCTAGATCAAATAGATATTACTGGCTTTTGGCTAAGAGATGTGTAGGTAAAATATTAAAGCTCTTGATCAAATGAAAATATTTATTGAAGGGAGAAGAGAAGATGAATTGATTGATTGATTTGGAATGAAAAATTCTCTTCTATTTATAGGTGTTTTCGAGGACCAAACTCGGACAGAATTCGGGCAGAGTTCTGATGCAAAGATTTCGCAAATGAACGTTGCATGCAGATTTGGAGGCAACAAATATTTAAATTCAAACTGACCGAACTCGGTTAGAGTTCGGACCGAACTCGGCTTGAGTTCTATCTCAGTAAAGATGTAAAATATTTGTCAATTTTTGTTGCACAGAATGAATGATATTTTTGGTAAGTGGACTTTGGATGGGTAGGCTGTATATGAGAGTGGACTATGATTAACCTAAGCCAGTAGTATCCAGTCGATCTTACAATTTATATCCTAGACTCAATAAAGATAAAATACATAATAAATTATAAAATGACTCGGACTGATTCCAAGGAGAATGAACTTCAGAATGATGATTTGCATGCTGGCTGATGTAGTAGTACACTTTTTGATATTGATTTTTCTAGATCTGAAATGATTAGCAGCAGTTCGTATATTTTGTGCATTGACTTAAGTTAGTGTCGATTATTAAAATCGGGTGTGACTATGGAATGGGCCAACAGAAAAAACAACCCTAATATATCGACGTACATCTAATATAGTAGCAAATTTGGAGATCAACCAATATCACAACATAGAAGCAAAATGTAGGGTAGATTGGCTGATTTATTATGCCTCCAAAAGCATAAACGTGTAAAGATACCAAAAAGAATGGAATTCAGCATGGCATTTGTCATGTAATTAATTCTATAGATAATTCATTAAAAATGCCTCCAACTCTTAAGCTAAATCAATTAGGAGCTTCTTTACGACAAACTGACAGCAGGCTCGCATGAGGTGGCCCTATTAGCATCCTCTATTAATACATCTAAGTCCACATTTGAAAGGAAAAAAAACAAGAACATGTTAGAGATGACATAAATAAGCTAAACAAAGAAATATGAAGCAAAATGCATCATGCTTAGCCATTTAATCGACTTGTTGTACTAGTATTTTCTCTGTGAGTTGTATGAAGATATCTTGGTGATTTTTCAAGAATTTCTAGCAAGTTTATATTGCATGCAATAAGCTATGGTGTCCCATGAATGGACCAAGCTACTTCAGTTATAGACTGTCACCACCTTGTTTTTTCTACAGAATTAGGAGAATCACTTTGTTGAAGAGTATTGTTATTTTTTTTTCAACACATCTTTATGTATTTTTCTAGTGTTGGTGATGTCATTTCACATGTTTTCTCCTATAAATACTGGCCAAGACTCATAATAAAATTTTATGTCATTCTAGTCAAAATGTAGCAACTACTTTATACACGGTATCAGAGCCCTATGTTCTTCTCCTATGTTTCCTTCAAACTTGATGGCCGCTTCTTCTTTGTCGATGTTTGATGTCGTATCTTCAATGGCTACTTTGGGCACAATTTTTTTGGATTTCTTCAATAGTCAAAGTCCTACCTACTTTTTGGATAATCTCTAGTTTCTTTATTGCACTTTCTCTCCAAGCTGGACTTGTTTTCACCAAGTTTCAGCTTGTTGGGGGTCTTGAAGAGTAGATTAGTTATTTTATAACTACTGTGGATGAAGATGCATTCGTTATACGAAAGGAAGACGGTTGGTAACAAGGCATTTCTTATTCGCCAACTCATCAACTCGAAGTACACGGAGGGTGCCCCAGTGGCACAACATCTGAACGAGGTTCATGGTATCATTAATCAGCTATCTGCGATGAAGATGGTGATTGATGATGAGCTTCAGGCCCTAATGCTTTTGAGTTCTCTGCCGGAAAGCTGGAAGATATTGGTGGTGTGGTGAGCAACTCTGTGCCTGACGGAGTTGTCATGATAGAGGCAGTCAAAAGTAACTTATTGAATGAGGAAGTCCGGCACTAGGAGTCCGCTTTGGTGGCTTCCTACGAGAAGGAAATACTCAAGTCACATATGAGGATAAGGGGGAGTTCTCGGGATCTTGGGATTGTGGACCGTAAGGAGAGTTGCTATCACTGTGGCAAAAGGGGTCATATTAAGAGGAACTGTATGAAGCTCAAAGTTGAGAAAGCCTAAGGTAAGAACAATCAGGAGGATCTCACGGCGTTTGAAGATATCATCATCATAGCAATCGATATAGAGAAACCTTGTAGCATGTGGCATGTGGCATGATGGCGACTGGGTCATAGATACAGGGGCATCGTATCATGCCACTCCATATAGGAGGATCTTCACGTCATACTACTATAGCATGTTTGGACATGTGAAGATGGGCAATAAGGGGACGACTGCAGTTGTAGGCATCGATGTTGTGCACTTGACGACTGAGTTTGGTAAGAAGCTTGCACACAGGGGTCTACGATATGTACCGAGTTAGCGCCACAACTTGGTTTCGGTAGGAAGGCTAGCAGATGATGGTTGTCACAGTCTGTTTGGGGAAAAGATTGGATGCTTGCAAAGAGTTCCCAACATCTGGCTTGGGAAGATTTGTGTTGTAGCATGTACAGGCTCAAGTCGCTAAGCTGTACAGACAGACCACTGTTCGACATAACAAAAGATTGAACGAGCTTTTTGCTTTATTGAACGTATAAGGTATCTGTGTACAAAGAAGGAAGTCCTAAATAGGATATTCTAAGTACAGGGAGAAGAGGTATCTAGAAAAGTGTGACGGTGGAGATCGATCACTGCAATGGCTCCTTTATTCCTTTGACGATCTGACGACGAATCAACCTTGCTCTGGCTCTCTGGCGCCTTTGATGGAACTCTGGGGTCACCGATTAAGAGGCTGTCTTGAGGAGATGATCCCTTGGAGAGGGTTATTCTTCTGTTGGTTGTTTGGTGGATTGTTCCTTCTTAGAATCGAGCACATATGTGATGTGCATTAGGGTTCCAAAGATATAAAAGAATCTACGGTGCTGACAAATGGCGGACATCAAGATTCTCGTCAATCGAGATCTCTGGTGGTTGTCAAGATAACCGAAGAAGGTGACACGTGGCACGTGCTGATTTGCTTGCTCGGATACAGCCGAGCAAATCTTGGGATTTCATCATAGATTTGGAGTCTAATTGATCCTCGTCTAAGATTTAAATCAATCTGATATGATATCAATCATGATTTAATCTCAATCTATTTTGTAAAAGATGGTTTAAACAAACCAATTAGGGTGGACCCATGCTTCCTGTGCCTCTGGTGAGACTAAGTACTGCTGTGCTTCTGGAGCGACGAGTAGACCGTGCTTCTGGAGACGACGGAGCCTCTGTGCTTTCAGACGACGAGTGGACTTGGCTCCGAATGACGATGAGACTTCTGTGTATTTAGAGCAACAATAAAGCTGTGTTTCAGAGCAGCAGAGTCACTATGTTGTAGGCGACGAGTAGGCTTGTGCTTCAGGTTGGTGACGTTACTATGCTTTTGGAGCGATAGGCTGACTTGCATTGGTTGTAGTGGGAGTTCCCAAGTCTCTTGTAGAGAAGTGACTTAAGCTTCTGGATCGGAGCAGATGACTGCACCATGGTAATGGAGATGGTGTGAACATATCACCATCTTGTGCCTCATATGGACGCATGTAAGTAGCTGCACCTTTGAACTTTGAAGGCGTTGGCTTTAGAGGAAAGGGTATAACACCCTTGTGTGTCTGGGGTTGGCGCAGGCAAGTAATTGTGCCTCTGGAGTGAAAACACTGGTTTTTGAAGTAAAGAAAAGGGCAGAGGGCCTATCACCATCTTGCTTCTGAGGTTGGTGAAGGCGAGTAGCTGTGCCTCTAGCTTGAAGGCTTTGGCTTCTGAAGTAAAGAGCAATAAATACCCGCTCTTTAAGGACTTTCCTCTTAATTGCCACCATAATATAGGGAATTCCAATGGTCTATGACTGACACTCATCGTGCTGAGTCTTAGGTTCATCCTATTAATGCGAGAATTCTAATCGTCGGCCATATGGTGTACACTCTGGGCTATTCTCGGTCCTATAAAAGGGAAAGTTCTCCTCTGAAGAGTTGATGTCTTCTTCTTTGCATCCTTCACTATCATACGAGGTCCAAACTTAACTTTGAGCGGAGATCAGCCTTGTATAAGTTGGCTGCTGGTTGAGGGTTTTCTCGTTCATAGGAGCCATGTTCTTATAGAAGAACTATGTGTAGAAGGAGCCATCGCTGCCCTTAGGAAGTACGTAAATGTCCTCCGTAGGGAGTTCAACTCTGGACGATGTCTAGGAGATCTTCGAGGTCCTGACGACCTAGGTCATGGGTGGATTGCCAACCCGAAGAGCCACAGGTTCTGCTATGTCCTTCCCATACAGGGCTTTGCGACCTACTGCGCTCTCTGAATGCTCGGGCCAATGACTGCTTCAGGGAGCTACTTGCTTTAGCCGAGTGGCTGATATGCTTCTGGGAGGCTGCGCCCATAAAAAGTTCAGAATACGCCTCGGTGGAGGTCAATCTTCTGGCATAAAGAAGAAGGGTTGCACTTTGACGAAGACCGAATCCCTTATAGACCCTTCTAGGCTCTGTCGAATCTGTACCAGATCCTTTATAGACGAATAGAATTAGCCCTTTTGTTTAGTCTTGATGTGTCTGTACTAGACTTTGGTAGACGTAACACGTAAGGGACTTCTTTCCATATCTTCTGTTTTGTCTTTTTAGTACTTGGACTGAGCCTTTGTATCATCTGCTCTGTGGCGAAGGGATGTCATCAGCTGAGATTTTTCATGCTTCTACAAGACCCCCTTCAAAGTGTCCCGAACTTGAGTCAAGCTCGGGATACTTTGAACAGAAGTATGAACACGTGGCAGGATTGTACGAGCTGGGTGATGGCTGGTGTCACGCCTAACTCTTTAGCATTAATTGTCCTGAGTCATCATTTCTAAGCAAGAGCTCCTGATGACTTCTTGATATTGGAGCCTCTTGTATCTTTACAGGGATTGCAAATCTCCTTGACAGAGGAGGTTCAGAGTCACATTCCTTCGATCACTTACAGTACTATCATCTGACATGGAGTGGAGCTTTGGCTTAGCTTGTAAGCTTCCTTCTGACCGACATCTGGCTCGTGCCTGGACCATGTGAATAGTCTATATAAAGGATTACCCCTTCCAAGAGAAGACTCAGTTACTTCCACAATAGCCTTGCTTGCCCGACACTCGACTGCTGACGACCCTGGAGTTTGCTTGAGACGGCCGTCGGTGGTAAACCTTTTTATCTGAAGAAGCTGTAGTAGAACTACCACTGGATCTCGAGACATCCCCACGCTCTGGATGTCGTGGGCGTCATTGGCATCTTGGACCTCTGCTTTCTGGATTTGGATTGCTTACCATTCCGAGGAATAGTAAGGCCTGCAGCTGTGGTTGCTCCTGTAATGCCCCGCTCCGTACGGTGCATAACGCTGAGACATTGACTCACGAGTCGCGTTGACCGAATGAAATGTATCGATGCGAATCGATACGAGAGTTACGTTGTCCCGAGGAACGCATCGAAATAAGTCGATGCAAAGAGTTGCCTTGCCCCAAAAGAATGCATCGAGTTGAATCGATGCGAATCGCCGCGTTGCCCCGAAGGATGAGTGCGTAGAATCGGCTCGAAGATTCTAAGAAATCGAATCGACCAAGGCGCAAGTCCGAATCGATGCAAGTATTGATTTTAGTTGGTTTCGTGTGCAGGTTATACGTTGACACGAAAATATTAGAGGTCGATCTTTTGCCATATTTAGTAAGGGGTCCGCGAAATCAAATCGATACCTTACGACGGGCTAAGACTTGGGCACGGTAAGCCAAATCGGACGTATAATTCAATGAAGCACGAAGTGCTCGAATGGCTAAGTTAGGAGAGTGGCCATGCAACAAAGTTATGAAATCGAGCCGTATCGGCTCGACGAAACGACAAAGGCATATCGACTCAAGGTGGGAGGATTGACTTCTTTTTACTCCTTCATTCGATAAGTCAAATATATCATTGTATGCTAAGCTAACCTATCGACGCCACGGGCGTGGTCCGATCAGAGATAAATCATAGTGTGTGTCGAACACTAAGTTAGTACAATTGAAATGAAACGTGCATCAAATGCACGAGTCGCTATGGAACATTGGATATCGCAAAGGCGAGCACCTCGGTGCGCAAGCCACAAGAACATGGGATAACTGTAATCGGCGAGTGCCTTAGTGCACGAACCATACTGTGCCTTCGTGCACGAGTTAGACGGCTAGAACATTGAAAGACAATAGGCGAGCGCCCTAGCGCGCAAGCCCCGAACATTGAATACTAAGTTATAGAACATGGGGATACGGTCGAAACATGCCTACGTGCACGGGATAATAAAAGATGGCTTCGTTGCGAAAGAATACAGTTGTGGCATGAATGTAGCAGAACTGTCGGATATGACATAATGCCTCGAAAGGTGTTTGAGACCTTCGGGTCGTTCGTTTGACGAGCATTGAGTTGAGATATGATGCCATTGAATCATTGAAACGAAGTATGAAACGTAAGAACACAGAAAGTAATGGAAGATGATAAGTCTGAGTCTCGGACTCAAGACTATGTTTAGTTGTTTGAATTTGACTGCTTGAATAATAAGGGTGTTGCATGGTCGATTGGGATGGACTTGAGATTAATGCGATAATGACTCTTGCACGAGTGTTTCCCCCAAACCGTTAAATGTCGGAGCGCCCTGGAACCGCTTGGCCAAGGAGGGAATCAAATAATCTTTATAGGTACACATCCTTAAACGAGATGGAAAAAGCCGCAAATGATGGTATGCAGCGGGAACGTTTCGGTTGTTGGGACTGCGATCCAACCCGTGAAACGCTGGGCAGCCCGACAAATATTGAGAAAAGAAGGAGAGAAAAGAAAGGAACTCCTTTAGTCCATTCCGATGCGGATACGCCAACGGCCTTCATATAGATAAGGAACGATGGGTTAAAAGTGTAGGCGCATATGCGTCCCGCATATAGATCCTGCTTAGAGATGTACATATAACATGACAGAGAAGGAATGGGGCGCATTCACCTTGCCTCGGTGAAAGGGCGAGTGCGTCGACTTGGTAAGAAGTTGCGCCACGAATCGAACACGAGATTGCTTATTTGCTTACCTATTCAATTCGATAACGTGCTGCTATGATAACATGCTTTACGTTTTCAAAGATGCCATAAAATTGACCCTAAGGAGAACATAGCAAGATCATAAGCTAAGTTGCATGATAAACATAAATACTATAATATCGGTTTGTAAAGAAGATCTTTGCTTCAGTACATACAAGGACGAACGTACTAATCCCCCACCAGTTTCATATATGGTACAGGGAATAGAAGGCTCGCAGCGAAGCGTTGCTTGAACGCGTTGAGGCTCGGAATGCCGAAGCGTATTGAAGCGTGCGATCGCTTGACGCTCGGACTATGCAACAGGATTGATGCGGCCGAGATATAGAAGGCATGATATATGGAATGGTAAAATCCTTTGTGGGCAAGAGAGAACCTGAGTGTTGTAGCCAATCTGGCATATATTGTTAGGCTATTGAAAGCCTTTGTAATCTCAGTTTCGGATATCAATAAAGAGAATTTTTTCGTATACTCTGTTTTCCTTTCGTTGTTAATATCGAATCAAAAGATAACCATTTGAGAACTTGTCATCTTGCCTTGTACGAGCGCAACTCCAGGCTCGTGCGGCATCACGCCCCCTGCGAGGATGATGATTCGGGTGATTCCGGGTTGGGGCGTGACAGCTCCCATGGCCAGTTGGGGAGATAGGGGAGTCCTGTGCTGGTCTTTATCCCCGGCTTGGGCTCGTAGCTACTTCGGGAGGTGGCTTTCTTTTAATCAGGAAGTGATTGGCTATGTCACAGCCTCGCCCGCGCTATTGAGAACTTGTACTACAATTTTAACCTTGTTGCTTTTGTGTATGTAACTACGAGGAGTCTATAATTGGTCTTTGTAGCCACATGTTTCTATATATAGAAGCTTTCATGTCCCTTTTGCTTTTGTCTTCAAAATAAAGAGGGAATCTTCACAAGGGATTTGCCTGACCAGAGGTAATTCTGACGTTGTAGGCTTAATTTTTGCCAGGATATAGAACAACAATCTAGAGGTTGTAGTGCCCCTCTTCGCGAAGGCACTAGATAAACAGAAAGATCGGATTGCTGGCTCTGCAACAGAAGACGATTGATCTGGGTGAGTGGACAAAGTCTCATTTTATGATTCGCTTACGTCTATTAAGAATCTGACTTTTTGAATGAATGTTATTGCTAATAACAAGATAGTAATCATTGAGTATGCTTGTAAGAGACTTCACATGTTGCTATGCTAAGTACAAAAATAATATACATGCTAAGAATAAGAGTTGTTGTCGGTTAATAAGAAACGAGATGTTAGTATGCTAAAGTGGAGATGTTGCCTTTAATCAACGAACTATTGCCATGCTAACAAGAAAAGAAAAGAGATTACTTATATGCCCTGAACTGGTATACTTTCAAAGGCAAAATGATATGCTATATCTGCATAGAACTATTATTATGTTCCAAGGAGATGAATGATCGCTTGCCCCTCAAAGATGTTCAGAATGCTTGTCATGTACAGTCAGACTTGTACATGTTGCTAAGATATTGTAATAGTACCCTGGGGTAAATACTATACCTCGAGAATGTTGTATGAGGTAAACGCTACACCTCTAGAATGTTGTATGAGGTAAATGCTATACCTCGGGAATATTGTATGAGGTAAATGCTACACCTCGGGAATGTTGTATGAGGTAAATGCTACACCTATGGAATGTTATGCCTATTAGAGACGGGCTATATCTAAGAGTCACAGCTGCCAATCCAGTCTGCATGTGTCAAGAATGTTTTGCTAAGAGCTAACGATGCAGAGACGAACAAGAAATAAGAATATTGATTATGTTATGTTTATGCTAATCTTTGTCTTATGCAAGGATGGACCGTCGGCTGTGGTAAGAATCAGTAAAAAGTGATACATTCATTGCTAAGTTTTCTGAACATGAGTTGCTTAAAGAATAAATTTTTGCCAAGAATTGCTATGTTCTGTCCAAAGAAGTTATGATAATCATGCTTGCAAATCTGACCCTTCGAATTCTTGAATAAGAGAAAAGAATGCTAATGTTGTTGTCCCTAATGAAATGATATGGTTCATGAAACACTCTACGTACTGCACATAAAATAAATAGTCATCGTGCTTGAATTGAACAGTCCCTTATATGCTTGAGATGAAATGAATTATGACTTTTCAAAGATGTTTTCAAAGAATGTAAACTGACTTTGTATGCATGAAATGAATATAGGTAAAAGTAGCAAGATACCATCATAAGAAATATTTTCTCACCAAATGAACAGTAATCGTTTCGGACAAATTTAGCTCTTTGCTCAGAAATCACTAATATACTGATATACTGACCCACCATCAGTCTGCATGCAGGTGCAATATGCATCTAGAAGGATAATCCGAAGCGATATCCCGAGCCTCATCCTTAGGAAAGAAAATTAGAAGAGATGCCAAGAGATGGACATCTATTGCAAGAGTTGGTTTTATATATAAAGGGATGTAATATATGGAAATAGGATTATTATAATCTGTAAAGTTTTTGAGAGAATGTGCATTATATTAGAAAGAAATGAGACATTGTAAACTGTTCAAACAAATTCAAAGAGAATTATTTCTTGTTACCATTGTGTTCAATTCATATATTTGCAAAGTGTCTGCTGCTGCTTCAAACATCTGCATTATGTTCCGCTGTGTATTATCTATCTCGTCTTGTTACAGGTCTTGGCCTTGTGCAAGCGCAAATTAGGCTTTCACAGCATCGCGCCTAAGCGAGGACGAATGGTCTCACATAGTCCGAAGCGAGAATGAAAGGACTCTGCGGGATTGGGGTATGGCAGAGGTAATATGGATGTGAACAGTTTTCTAGATCGTCGGAATAACCATAGAGCTGATACGAGAAGATCGACTACTCAGAGGTAATATGGACATTGTAGTCTCATCTTCCAAGTGTAGAGGAGCAATCCAGAGGTAATGTGGACGTGAAGTGCTTCATCTACTTGAAAGAATATATAGAAGAGAGAGGGAGATCCTCTTACCAGAACTCATAGACACCCTTTTCAAAGGATGTAGGCACCTTTGCTGGTTCCGTCTTCAGACGTAATATTTCTTTAGAAACTTGCCATTGATGGCCATTATTAGCAAGTCACCATTAGGCTTAGCTAGCCGATAAGCACCATTGGAGTATACCGTTTCTATGATGAATGGTCCTTCCCACTTGGGCTCGAACTTCCCAGCCGTCTTGTGAGTCATTACCATCAGTCTTCGTACTGCCAAGACGAGGTCGCCCACTTGGTATGATCTTTTGCGAACCTTTTGGTTGAAGGCCCTAGAGATACGGGCTTGGTAAAGCTCGATCCTTTGTTGCACAAGCAAGTGCTTTTCATCTAGCGCCTCTAACTCTTGTAACCGCATACGCTGATTATCTTCGACGGTTAACTGGTTAGTAATGGCTACCCGTAAGGACGGGATTTGAATCTCCAAGGGGAGGACAACCTCACTCCCATAGACCAAGGAGTATGGTATGCTGCATGTAGTTATACGAACTGTCGTACGGTAGGCCCATAGACATTTACCTAACTTCTTATTCCAGTCGCGTTTATTGGAGGAGACGACCTTTTTGAGGAGTTTGACAATGGTCTTGTTGAATGCCTCGGCTAGTCCATTAGCTGTCGGGTTGTAAGTTGTTGACGCTATATTCTGAATTCGACTTTTGTCATAGAACCGATAGAATGCATGGCTCACGAACTGAGGGCCATTATCGTAAATAATTCTTCTAGGAACTCCGAAGCGATAAATGACGTGATGTTTGATGAAACTGATAACGTTGGAGGTCTTCACCTCTACCAATGGTACCGCTTCTGCCTATTTTGAGAAGTAATCCGTAATGGCGAGGATAAACCGGTGTCTTTTAGCAGAGCGCGGGCTGAATGGCCCCACGATATCTATTCTCCATGCTTTGAATGGCCAAGAGGCCACCGTAGGGTATAAATATTCTGAGGGTTGATGGATGAAGTCTGCATGAAACTGGTACACCCGATATTTCTTTACATATTCAACGGCATCCGCCATTATAGTGGACCAGTAATAGCCTATATGGTGCAGTCGGTCTTGTAGTTTGGGGCCCGGCTGAAGAGCTCTGCAGGTTCCATCATACGTTTCTCTGAGTGCTTCTTGTGCCTCTGTACGAGACAAACAGCGTAAGAAAAGTACGTCGTATGAGCAATGATATAGCATTTTAGTAGCTATGTCATAGAAGAAATGCAGTGAGCACCTCCTAATAGAAGTTGCTTCTCTTGGGTCTTCAGGCAGGATCCCGTAAACTGTATAGTCTATAAATGGGAATCGCCAATCCCGAGGGCCTTCAACAGTACCTACATGTATTGAGTAGTTTTGACACATGCAGGGCATTCTTTGGACAGACCAAATCCCTGCCCATTACTGAGATGGTACGCGGGGATCAAACAGGGGCGGCCAGAAAAGCGGCGAGACTGGCCAGTGCGTCGGCTTCCAATTTCGGCAATCGTGGCATATGTTCTATAAAGAATCATGTGAAAGTGAAGATAATGTCGATCGCCACCTTGTGGTAAGGGATCAAGTCCTCATGTCGAACCTCATACTGTCCTCGAACCTGGCTGATGTTCTATTTCGAGTCTCCATAGGCCTCGTTGTAGTCAACCCCCAGCTGTTTGGCGAGTTGGAGCACGTTGTTGAGGGCGTTATACTTTGCAGCATTGTTGTTGCATGACTCCATGAGAGAATATGCACGATTGATAACTAAGTCATTGGGAGTAATAAGGACGATACCGACCCCTGCTATGATTTCACCTTTTCGCCCCGTTCTTGAGGCTCCATCAAAGAACATACGCCATACCGAGGTGTCCGTGACTGCATTGGACTCTAGCACTTCATAGGGGATTTCCTCGTAGAGTTTTAAAGTTTCTAGCACCGGATGTGCTGCCAAGAAATCTACCAATGCTTGGCCTTCAACTGCCTTCTATGGGACGAACACCATGTCATAGGGAGTCAGAAGGATTGCCCATGTGGCTAGTCGTGAATTTAATGCCCCTGGCTTGGTCATAAGGATACTAAGGTGGTTGATTCTGGATACAACGTGGATCGTCTGTCCGATCACATAGTGCCGTGTCTTCTGAATGGCGAAGAGAAGGGCGAGACATTCCTTCTCGACAGGGTTGTACCGATGCTCGGCTCCAACCATGGTCCTACTGTGAT
This sequence comes from Iris pallida, assembly GCA_029216955.1. NCBI lineage: Eukaryota > Viridiplantae > Streptophyta > Magnoliopsida > Asparagales > Iridaceae > Iris > Iris pallida. Next base: position 122,952 of record JANAVB010008686.1, on the reverse strand, counting down.
AATATATCGCCTGCGCTTCGTTATTCTTTTGAGCTAATAAGGCACCAAGAGAATGATCCATGGCTCGGACGTATAGCAGGAAGGGCTTCCCCACAACTGGTGCCACCAACACAGGAGGGTTGGTGAGGTATTTCTTTATGTCGTTAAATGTGCGCTGGCACTCTTCAGTCCATACAAAGGTGACCCTTTTCTTTATTAGTCTGGTGAAGGGTTGACATTTACCAGAGAGATTTGCTATGAACCTCCTGATGTACGCCAATCGCCCCTGTAAACCTCGAAGCTCTCGAAGGTTCTTTGGAGAAGCCATGTCCAGAATCGCCTTGGTCTTCTCCGGGTCGATATGACTCCATTTTGCTGTGATAATGAAGCGTAAGAACTTACCACTGGAAACACCTAGGAAGGACTTGGTCGGGTTCATCTTTAGCTGATATGTCTGCATTAGATCGAACACCATTTGTAGGTCATCCAAGTAGTTGGATTTGTACTTGCTTTTAACGACAATGTCATCAACATAACACTCCACTGTCCTTCGAAGATGCTTATGGTATATGGTACTCATAGCCCTTTGATAGGTGGCTCCCGTATTCTTTAATTTGAAAGGCATCACTGTGTAACAATACACCCCTTTTGGAGTCCAAAACGCAGTATGCTTTTTGTTTTCAGGGAGAATCTTGATCTAGTTGTAACCGGAGAACCCATCCATGAAGCACATACGCTCGAAGTCATAGTTGTTGTCAATCATTACGTCGGTGATCGGGAGAGGGAACTCATCTTTAGGGTAGGCCGAATTGAGATCTCTGAAATCTGTACAAATTTATATCTTACCATTCTTTTTAGTGACCGGGACGACATTTGCGACCCAATCTGGATGCTGCTCTTCACGAATGAAGTCGCTCTCGATGTGTTTGTCAACCGCCTCCTCAATAGCATCCATGACGTTAGGGCAGAACCGTCGTTGCTACTGCTTGACCGGTTTAGCATGGGGCAGGATATTGAGGCGATGCGTAGCCACTCGCGGGTTTAGACCTAGCATATCTTGGTAGCTCTAGGTAAAGACGTCGATATATTCACAGATGAGCTGTATCAGAGACTGCTTGTCATCTTCTGTTAGACTTTTGCTGATGAAGATGGGCTTAGGTGAGGCCTCATCCCCTAATTCAACCTAGACGACTTCATCTTCTGTAGGGGGTTCGCGCTGCTTAAAACGCCACTCCCACTGGGATCCTAAGTGCTATGCCCAGGGTTCATCTTCGGAATACTCAAATGTTTGGTCTTCATCCTCGACTGGAGGGTTTATAGAAACCATGTTGGTGGATAGCGTCTTCTCGAAGTCCTGGCCGATACTAGTATCAGAGTACGGGGTGCGCCCTTGCTCGTCGTCCGATGCAGGTGGAGGGTTGACTACTTCTACTGCCGCCTCTGCGACAGGGATGGCATAATCTTGCACCTCTGTGACTGGACAACTCTCAGATTAGAGAGTAACCATATTGGCCGTGACGGTCTTCTCCTCATAATCCAATGATATGACGTTGGCGTTGATGAGGAGTTGGATTTGTTTTTTCAACACATAGCAATCTCGTGTTGAGTGGTGGATGTACTGGTGGTAATAGCAGTACGTGGGATGGTCCACCTTTCTTATTTCATCCGGGAGCCTGGGTGCCAAGATGGACAGTTTAGCACTCTTCGTAAGAATCTCGAAGAGCTCCAGCGTATCCTCGTCATTGAAGGAGTAAGTCTCCCTCGGCCTCTGCGTTTCTGCGGACTTGGGGTTCACGGATGCTGAACCTTTGGAGATGTCGACGGTCAAGGCCTGCTTGCCTTTTCCGTCTTTGGGGTTGCTGCTGGACGAGCGTCTCCCCTTGTCTTCAGGCGCAGGAAAGTGTAGCCCCGGGAGCTACGTCCTGGGCTTTCCTCTGTGCGGCGTCCCCCTCTGTAATGAAAGACGTCCACTCTGTATATGGAGCACTATGCCACAAACCATCAAGAAAACTACTTCATGTGACGGCCAAAAATCGTCAAGCAAAAGCTCTGCCAGCGACCGTTAAGAAAAGGGGGTCTTTTCTTGACTCCGGCCTACTTGACGGATCCGCAACTATCAAGATACCCATTTCTTGATGGGGAATTGCCGTCAAGAAAAGCCTTTTTTCTTGTAGTGCCGAATCTTGGGGAGGGAAGAATGAGTGCGTTATAACGGAACTGCTAGTTTTGTTTTTGATTTTCTCACCCTGCGAGTCCACACTATGGGCGAGGGTTGATTGTTTGAACTAACCTGCGAGACCACTCTAGGGGCGAGGGTTAGTTATTTGTTCAAACTCGCGAGTCCACACTAGGGGCAAGGGTTTGATTATCCGTTTGATTTCTTGTCATGTGTTCACCTAGAAACTTGGTAGTTGATAAATATTTCCTTTCCAGCAGTTCATTTATGCGTAGTTGTTCTCATATTCATGTATCATTGTTTCTTAGTCCTTTTTTGTTATATCCTGGTTTTCTTCATGCATGTATACTGTTAGATAGGCATGTTTTATGTATCTTGCTAGTCCCTTGAGGACCTGATAATCTCTTCAGGTAGTTGATTGTACAAAGTTAGTTAGCTGATCATGATGGTGGTTGATTACTTCAAATTTAGGTATCTTTCATGATTACATATTTATAGCTGCTATTTGTACTCTTCTTGTTAGCCTAGTTTTATAGACTCATACTCTCTTTCGAGTCTAATCGGACATATATGCTAGTGGGCTGCAGACCATGAACCATATTGTTCATTCTTGATCTTTATTATTTTATATAGATTGAGATATAGTTTTGTCTTGCCATGATTAGGCATATTACCATAGTCTAGACAACTTATACGTATTTGGGTTAGACATGAGTCTACTTGATACGTAGCTGACATGCTTATGTATCCTGGTCCTACATATTTTGGGACTGGGACGGGACAGATGATGCATTATTAGATTACAACCCTTATATATAAGGTGTCCTAGTACTAATTAGACAAGGCTAATAACTAGATCTGGTAACGAGTAGGACGATGCTACAGGTGATGGGTTAGCATATTGTTTTATTTTGTTCTGTTCTTTTTTCCCTTTTCGAACTATTGTTTTGTATGTGTGTCTTTAGCACCTTATAGATTGCCTTGTACTATAATATGGTTAGTGTTGTTAGGAGAGACCCCCAATTGAAATTGTAGCACCATGACCAGTAATATCATACCCATGCATGTTTGTTCTTTCAATAGAATTGTATGATTTAGATAGGACTTTAATGGACCCTGATTTTTGGAGGCTTGACCTAGAGAAGGGTACAACCAACTTAAATTTCGATGACGAAATTTTTCTAAGGGGGTTGGATTTTCACTCCCACATATCTAGATAGGGGTATTTTTGGCATTTTATATTTATTTTATAGTGTGTATAATTATTTAATTAATTATATATGATGGTTGCATTTATTAGTGGACTAGCTTATTCATTGGACCCTTGATTAGTGAACCTATTTGGACTAGTCATGACACTTGAACCTACATTTTAGGTTAGACACAATTAGACTCATTTAAGTCATAATAGGTCAAGAATAGAATTAGAACTAATTAACCACTTGGACTAAAACCTTCCCTACATTAACTTAAGTCTTCGTGACAACTTAAGGGCATAGTGGACATTTTCCATAGGCTTCTAAGGTTTCCCTATATGGCCGGCCATATCATGGAGAGGGGCCTTGTTCTTCACATTTATTTGGAGCTCCAAAATCCTAGTTTGGTGCTCTCCAAAAACCATTCTTACTTTCCATTCATTTCTCCACCAAAACCGCTCTAAACTCTCTCAAATCTTCATATATTATTCATCCAAGAAGGCTAGGAGCTTGGAGACCAAGGAGAACAAGAAGAGAAGGCCAATAGCTTGAGGGAATGTGTCCTACTTGACACATGAGTTCACTTTGGTGCTATATTGGGAATCCATCTCCCAATAGGTATACTACTTGTCATTTGTCCTAGTTTAGATACTATTTCATGCCTGACACTATTAGGAAACTCACCCATGGACTAGGATACCCATAGGGGAAAGAACATGGTTTTAATGACTATGTTGGTTGAAGTTACATAGGCTTTTTCTGCCATTTTTGGGAAAATCTGAGGATGACACACCAAGTGTTTGTCATTTGGTTTGATAGACTAAATAGACATGTGAATGATGTATGAGATTATAAATGTGTCCACAAATGGATACTAATAGGTTGTGTCATGTTATACTAGGACACGGGGTCAATTTGAGGATTCTACTCCTTCTACACTTGTCACAATATATCATATTTCACATGACACATTGTACTAGCTAGACACTACACTAATTAGCATATAATTGTCATTCTAGAGGTGCTCATGTGTTGTGAGATGAATAGGACAAGGTTTGGTATAGGTATCATGAGAGTATCGAAGTTTTAGTACGATACTAGCATGGTGCACACCAAGTACGTATGGAAATGCATTTGTGTGTGTGTGCATGTGTATATACTATAGTAGTATCCACATGTGCATAGAAATGCATGTGTATAGGGTGTAAATACACCTATATGTGTATGTTCTTGCGTGTATGTGTGTGAGTGCAAGGGGGAATAGGACTGATTTGTAACATATGTGTAGGCTAGCCTAGTGTGTGTATGTGCCTATATGTATTTGTAGAAGCATGGGTCATGCACCTCAGAGAGAAGTGACCTTGCCCATCACTTAGCCATTGGGCTGCCAACGCCTCATCAAAGACTCATGCTGACCGCGCCTCACCTAGGCGTCAAGATACCCATACTTCATTCAAGAAGCATGATAGTCACGCCTCACCTAGGCGTCATGCCAACTACCCTCCTTCGAGCCTTCGAAAGAATGCCTCGACCCCTGAGCAAAAGACGACCAAGAAACATAAACAAAAGTCATAATTACTTTGGCTACTCATGCCTCTCTAAGGGCGCACCCTCCTCTTATCACCCCTCACATATACAGACGAGCCTGATTCATCGCGGCCTCGCCTACGCCTATCAGTCGCTCTTCCCGAGGCTGCATTTAATGAGCCTAGCTCTTTCGAGACTTCTATTCTACGTTTCGATTCTCGTACAGAGGATGAACACAGAAGTCAAGGTTTATTCCTCGTGGGAATAGTGTAGACAGGCGTGTGTTGCCTAACACATGTTGTCTGATCAAACTCAGGCATGTGACGCCCCGAGTCACTCCCATGTGCGTGTGCTTCTACCCCCGTGCCTGTAATTCATTCCCAATATGGAACTAGGCACGCGCCACGTGTCGAAGATCTAGTCATGCCAATGAATGAGTTCTAAGCAGCTCAAGATCTTCTCCAACAACAAAATCCACATCTGCTACGTGGCAGTAAGCCATAGCCCCATACCAGTGAACTGTGCGCTTGGTTATAACTGACTCCTGTTTAGGAGTTACGTGGCAGCAGAAGACCCACGCACATGCCTGCTCAAAGGCACGTGTACCACTCTTTCCTTTAGCTATAAATAGGAGGGCTATCCTCCATTCAAACCTCCCGATTCCTCCATTTTCTCAAGAATTCCTGAGCATTCCAGAATGAGTTTTTGCTGCTTCCCTTAGCCAATAAAGTTAAGTCAGGTAATACTCTATCAGTCAGATCGTCAACAGAGTAAAAAAGTAACCCTCTATCATCATGACCCAGATCAAAAACAAAGTGTAATTGGGAGATTCCTGTTCGAAAGTTCCAATTACATTCTCGTTTGCAACCTTCAAAGCTCTCCTCCATAGCATCACAAAGCGATGGAAAACAAGATGGCGACTCTGCTGGGGATGTCCTTCTTCTCCAGTGAGAAGGCTATGATGCAATCTGAGACGGCCATGCTCGAAACTACTGTAAAGATGTTGGTCATAAAATTCGACCAATTAGCATTTCAAGTAATGCAATTTGGGGATAGTGTAGGTCCATCTCCTAGACTGTTGAAGCCTAAGAAAATGAAGAAGGCATGGGTGCCAAAGACTCGCATAACCTACCTACAACCTGCTGAAGAAGAACATCACATGCCAATGCAATTGTCGCCTGGCGCGCCTACCAGTGGGCGTAGGAACAATTCGACCGAAGGCAAACTCAAAGCCTTGGAATGCTTGGATGGTGGTAAGCCCCAAGCGTGTGAGGGAGCCCAAGACGAAGGTACCTCATGTTGCTAGCCTAAATCCAAGACAAAGGCACGAGCTACACGCGCTACACATGCCACATCTGTCGTGCCAGTAATTGGCGTAAGACATGCGCCTTTGACTGTGATGCGTGCACCCGATGGAAAGCTCTATAGGTCCTGCCAATGCTCCTCTCCACCAGGGCTCGATCGATTTCCAGATTCTACCAGTTGCCCAAATGTGCTGCATGCGCAGGAACTTGGTCTGAAAATACTTTCCCTTACATGCCACAGCATTGGGTCTACCCGGGGGCTTGAAAAGGGCATAAAAGTTAATCTTCCTTCTCATGATCCGTGTCACGTGATAAATCACAAACGCAAAGTGAGGGGAACAATTGCAGATACTACACACAAAATACCCTCTGTTGGGCACACATGCGCTATTATAGTCATTAACTGTTGTTGTACAAAATTAGTAGTAGTTCCAAAAAGATAGTCCGTGATTTAATGGCTACAGTCCACCACATCCGGCGGACAGTATCTCAGCGAACGGATACGATCATATGACGAGGAGGAGCCTTTGTTCGCCTCGTGCCATGCTACAAGGAGTTCCCCTCTAGACAAAAAGAACTCCCATCCTTCGGTCAGCACGCCGAAGAACCGATTCACGAGCAGCTAGTTGGTTGTGCCCAACATCACGATTTTCCATAGCACCCGTTCCAAATCCAAACTCTTACCCGAAGTCTCGAAAGCTGGGGGTAGCCAGTATCCCAGACCTGATACTGACCTAGTTGGGGGTACCAACCTTCGGCATGTCCAAGACGCAGGGGGTAGTCAACTCCCAATACTCCACTACAACCCTATGTTCCAAAAGGACAGTGATTCCCACATAACCGAAGAGGAAAGTATCCGGGGTACCCATCCCTAGTATACCTCTAAAGCCTCAGGGACCAAAGACGATCAGAATGCCGATTTTCATGACTATCCTAGATGATTACTTATACCATCAACAGCGAAGCATGCGAGTCGGAGACGGAAAGCTAGCTATCAACTCGTACCCATGTCATGTCCTCAAGCATGGCGAGCGACGAACAGAGATCGAAGGACACCCGATGCATCGAAATGCTTGAAGAAATGATGCATACTATGAATGCTGGCCTGGCACTCTTAACAAAGACAGTTGCTGAGTTAAAAGCAACCCTAACCTCGTCACAACCACAGGTTCCAGCTCCAGAACAGAGAAATAACGAAGAATCCAATGCCGCCAATCACCCGACTACAAGTCATCATGTGGTGCTACCGTCCATGGCCAGTAATCATACATTGTCGCAAGCATCTACACTGACAATGTCGAAAGAAGTTCTTGAAGCCATCTGAGATCTTCGAGCCCGAGTAGACGCTAAAGATAAACAAGAATCTCGACAGAAGTTGGGACTCAGTCAACCTTTTCCCATTGAATAGAATAAAGTGGTCTATCCCCCTAAAAACAAACCTTTGACCATCATTCCCTTCGACATGAGAGGATCTTCCGTCAACATCTGAATCACTTCGGGACCATGACGGGGCATCTACCAAAAGACGATGCCCTCCTCGTAAATCTGTTCATTGGTGCCTTGAAGGAAGTCGCCTACGAATGGTTCTGTAGTCTGCTAGACAATTGTGTGCCACCTTTGACGATCTTCAATACATATTCTTGTCCCGATTTTACGAACCAAGAATGGATATAACAATGTCAATTATGTTGGACACCACTCAGAAGGACAAGGAGTCTGCTTGGGACTACATAGAATGGTTCTGGAAAGCTGTACTAAGACTACCACCAGGCGTTCCGGAATCAGTCCTAATGGATACTTGTCGGAAAGGTTTGTTACCTATGGTAAAACTCTGGACTGGTTCCTCCAGTCATACAGACTGGGCTGTATTTATTACTAATGTCGATGATGTAGAAAGGAAGGCTAAGGAGGCTCATTTGCTAGGAATGAGTTTTTCTAGCGAGAAAGGCAGAAGGTCCGCCGGGCCTTCCAATAACAATGATCGGGAGTCCAAATCAAAGTAGGTTATGACCGCAAGCCTCAGTCGGGGTACAGCTCCTACTTAGAAGCCTGAGAGATCCCCGATACAAAAAATGAACTATTCCTTCAAAGATAAGGATGCGTTGCAGTTACTCAATGTACTCCTCGAAGGCAAAAAGCTACAACTTCCTCCTCCCTGGCGTCCTAACGAGGTAGACAAGGTGAATGATCCCAAGTATTGTTACTATCACCGATACGCCCACCACGCGACTCTGGATTTCTATATCCTGAAGAACTACATATAGAGACTGGTCGACGCCAATGTTCTTTCATTGGACTTTGAGAAGAAGGTGGTCTCTGCCAATATAGTGACCCTCCAATTCGGCAATTTTCTCTACATAGAGGCATAAGATGGGGTCGTCCCGATCATAAAAACAACTACGGAGGTCGTTAACCTCCCAACTGCTCAAGCATCAGGGCTAGTGCCTGTCAAAATACCTCAAGGAGAGGTCATATGGGTACACCCTGAGCTTACTGATGACCTGACCCGAACTGTCGCATGTCCTGTCGACAAGATCAAAGGAAGGAAGGTCATATCATGTTATACGATCTCCTCTGCATCTGATGAAGAGAGGGTGGAAGCAACCAGGACTGGTCTGGATTACTCATGTAACTGTGACCAAGCCCTTGGGAAAGATGCATCGCCAGCTTCGACGTCTATAAATCCTAGCTCATCCGAACCTGGCTCGTCCCAACCGTCAGCTGTGGATAAGCAGAAATTGAAAGTAGGACGCTTTGACAAACCCCTTAGGAAAAAAACTGTCGTAGGGCTCGATAGGCCATATAACTTCGATATCCTGGCTCAATTGGCCAACACTCCAGCCAGAATGTTATTATTTGAGCTTTTTCGTCTCTCTAAGAAGACTCGAGAGGGTCCGAGCGAGGCATTGTAGCACGTCGAGTCCTATTTACGATAAATACAACAGCTGGAATAAGACCCTATTATGTGTCCTCAATGCGATAATGTGATGGAAACTATGCCGATCATCACGTTTTCGTAGCAGGACATGCTACTAAAAAATAATAAACATGCCCGATCATTGTACTGTACAGGATATGTCGGTGATATCAAGATCGATCACATGCACATTGAACCTGGGTCATTGGTGAGCGTAATTCTCCACCGCTTATTGCATACTCTGGGGATTCCGATGTATTGGCTATCTCCAACCCAAACCATGATTAGTGGTTTCAATAAACGGTAAAAGTTGCCCAGAACGGATGTTTTGCCTAAAAATTCAAATTGGCGAACTGAAGACGGAGGCAACCTGCTACGTCATTGATATGAACCCTTGCAATAATGTTTTACTAGGGAGGCCATGGATACATGAGCACATGATCGTGTTGTCTACCCTGCACTAGTGCTTCAAATATGTTAATAACGACGGTGTAGTGAAAACTAAGTTCGCAAACATCGATCCCTTCAAAGGGGTCAAAGTTTACTACACAGAATCTCGTCTATTACTAAAGAATCATCGAAAGGACTCAGGTGAGGATGCCGATGATGAGGCAGAAGCCCAGACATCCTCCGACGGGGCTATCAAAGTAAGGTTAATATAACACCCTACAGCGCTGACAACCAAGCCTCCAGCAAAGGCCCCAATCCCTTAGTGGTTCGGTTTAGAGGAAAGCCGCCAGTAAGAGAAGATTCATCAACCAAGCCCCTTATAGTGAAGCTGTACAGTTCGCCTCTTCCCTCTTCAGCCCCGCCAACCATTTATACTAGGGGTGGCAATTTGAAGGATATGGTTGTACCTTATTTTTCTCCATCTGACAATGTAGTCCCTGAGGACAATTTGTCCTAATATTAATAAAGGGATGCCTTCGGATTACTTCCCTTCTCTCGTTGCATCTTTGAGTAAGACCTAGGGTTGTCGCTGCGGACACAAATCGCATTCACTTACTCTGTGAGCTTAGTGCTCTCGATACGCGATACGTATTTCATAGTACCAGTCAGAAAGAATGGAGAGAAGCCCATTACCTTCGGTTGAGTGGAAGGTTCTCGGACCCATATCCCTTGTGAGTCAGAACATGAAACCGGTATGGTGCAGACTCACCACTACGCTCCTCAAGCCCGATGTATCATCCAGAAGACGGGGTATGACTTGAGTAGCAATATGGACCTTAACTACGGTAATGGTCAATACTTTCCAATCAAGATCAATGTCCCTAAAGGCGAGTCTGATCAATATTACCACAAGACTCGTTGTTGTCTAGGGCATGTATCATCCAAGCCTCCTAAAATTTTACAATCCAAGAAGGAAACGTGCTCGTATTCTTCGAACTATTCCTATGCCTCCGACGTCAGCATCGGAGAGACATTCCTGAAAATGTTATCATTGAATGTAACGTCCATATCCAGCTGTGGAAACCATCTATTCTAATAGTGTACATCGGCTGGCTAAACCCAACTGGGACTTGCTCATGATGCCTATTAATGGCAAGTTCCTTAAGAAATACTATGTTTAAACAAAGATGGGATTGAAAGCATCTCTACATGTAAATTTTGGTCCCACCCTTGTCCCTATTATATCTGTATTCGAATGTCTACCATGTCCATACTACCTCTGAGTATACAATCTTACCTCTCGACTTTTTTCTCGACATGTCCGTATTACCTCTATTGATAAAATCGTCATTCTAACTTATCACCCGCATCTAGTTCTAGACGTATTAGCAGTGACAAGCCTACAAGAAGGATTCTTAGATGAACAAATATGTCCATATTACCTCTGAGTTGTTCTTACGTTTCTTACCATTTTCTTTCTAACCTCTAAGTAAGTTACCTATTTTTAGAGTCCAAATGTTTGTCATGTCCAGATTACCTCTGAACAAGCATTTTTCTTCCTTCTGTGAGCATTACTTCTAGTCACCACCCGCACTTGACCCCTAATACGTTTTCCCCAAGGAAATTGCCAAAGCCAGAATCACAAATATAACAATAGGTACAAAAACAAAAATAATAAGACAAGAAAAATGAAATTGTCTTTATTTATCACCACCAGGGCAGAGTGTCACGAACTTAGTATTTTTTCCTACACTTCGCCCCGTGTGGCACACTCTCTTCCTTCTCGAAGACTCGTGCAAGCCTTTCCAACCCGCTTAGCTAGAATGCTAAGGAAATAAAAAAGATTGGGGCAAAATAGGCCTCATAAGAACTTCTTCTATTACTTGGAGAATGCTTATAAGTTTTGGTGGCGAGGAACAAGTGAGGCCTCCCCCTTATTGATAGTGCCCATAGGGCTTACATGGAAACTTCTGGAATCAGCATATTCTAGAGATTTTTCTCTACTAGATAAGAACAAAGGAAGCTTCTAATACATCCAGAAAGATTATGACACATCTAGATGGGTCTGGAGTCTTCTAGAAGATTCTTGGGTCCTTTGAAAGTTTCTGGTGCCTTCTGGAAAGTTTTACCATCTTATAGAACATTCTGGAAGCTTTTCGCATAATCTTAGTCCGTGTAAGGCTATGCAACTTTGCCTCTGGAGAGGCACAACATTTTGGGCATTACAGGAGGCTACATAAAAGGAAGAAACGAGTAAAATCCTAAAAAAAGAAAAGAAAACCACTGCTTAGTGATGTCAGTGCACAGCTCATTTATACGCCGCTTCAAAAAATTTGTATTTTCCTGGAGAAGGAAGGAAGGAAGTTGGGCTTGGGGTTTTAGGGTTGCTCGACTGAGCTCCCATGGGCCGGCTGCTCTGTAGTCGGGATGGTTTAGTTGCTGTCGGGTTGGGAAAATCAGTAGGGTGGCTGGGCTGGGATGTATGGGACTGGGCCGGGCTTCTCGGGAAGCCCTTGGATGTTCTGTTTGGTTCAAAGGTCAAGAGTAGCAGATGCTATTGCTACTCCATTCTATTTCTTTCTATTAATCTCTTCTATTTGCTATTTAGCAAAATACAATATATATATATATATATGTATATACAAGTATATTTATACGTATATTTATACACACATAAATTATTTATATATACCCACTATATACGTATATTTATATTTACATAAACATACACATATATTATATTATGTATTCATATATGCAAACACACATACATACACGTGTAGATATATATACACATATATTAATAATAATATTTATTAATCACCACAAAATAATAAACTAATTAATTATTTATAAAATATAGATTTCACCATTTAAATCAACTAAATAATAAATAAAATATTTCACAAATTTCGGAAAGGGGAGCTACACATCTACCCACCTTAAAAATAATTTCGTCCTCGAAATTCTAACTCGTAACATCCCCAAAATCCAAAAATAAATAAATAAATAAATAAATCCACTATTATCACAATCTTTTCGAATTTAATTCTTCGAAAATAGTTGATATCCTCCTCCTAATCATTTGTAGCTACGAAGTCTCGAGGGCTTCTACCAACCTTTGGTCACACTACTCCCTTGAAACACGGGTCACCAAAATTATATAATCTTCTACTAGTGACCAATAATTCTACCAACAGACATCTAGGCATATGGCATCTAGGATCCTCTCCTATCTATCAATTAGGAGTTTTCGTCTTTCTAATTAGTGAAAGACAAAAACAATAAAGAGCTCGAGAGAGATATCACTGAATACAATTTACGTGATTTCAAAGGCGAATGTATAATTCAAACAGAATTGTCAAAGCAGTCGTGGATGAGGTCCTAGAGACATCTACATCTCAATCCACGTAAGAAAATTAGATGAAGAGCGAACCAAATACATCATGGTTGATCAGACCGTAATATAATGATTCTGATTAGACAATATGCTAGCGGGCGTCCCCAATAAACATACGTCTTGAATCAAGCTTGATAAAAGAGTAAGCTTACAAAACTAGGCTGTAATAGCAGCATTGGCCAAGAGAGTCAAATTACGAGTACGCAAGATTTTTGAAAGAAGGAAAATGAGAAGTTCAAGTTTTGAGAGAATCAAAACCTTACCTGGTGTCATTACTTATATAGGCATCCTACTATCCTCTGGTCCTTAAGGCCTGGGTCAACTAATGGGTTGTGGACTTCTGAATTCTATATTCTTAGTAAACCGATTAGTATCAGTCAATTACCTCGTTAATAGATCGCAAGGACCACGGAACACTAGGTTGGGAGACATGCTATCCAACTTATAGAACTTCCACTAGTTTTGGCTTTGGATCCTATGGAACACATCAGGCATCTTTCTATTCTCTATAGTATCCTAAACTTGTAATCACGTCTGAAATCAGTTTACCGAGAGTTGTGCCTCGTCCATATAATTTGGCTGTGGCAAACTCTTGGTTCCGTGATTCAGAGGCGATATGTTATCAGGTACTCTACCTTATATTGACACAAGGTTAAAAGAGGTCACCAAGGATATAGTTTTAGCAATGTCCCATAGACTATAATTCTTCGGAATGATTCCACTTCTATGGGTTGTGCCTCGCCAGTGCGCTGCTGGCTGCAGTGAACCCACATTCCACTCTCAGCTAATTGATGACAATGCACTGCTGTCTAACTATTATTAGTTAACTAACACTCTTTTAACTATATTCGTAAAATTTTATGAGCTTCTAGAGATTCAAATAGATTGACTAAAATAAGGCGTAGGTATTCGTCCTATCAGTCAAAACACTTAAAATAAAAGAGTTAATATGGAGGAAGTAACTAAAGACAAAAGAGATACAAACATTCTAGTATTCATTTCATATACATTTCTATGGTTGAGGGAAAATCTCAAATAAACCTACTTCGGGATTCGTATGCAAATAACAGAATCAGAGAAAAAAAAATTTAAACTAATTCTCTACGGCAACAAAGTATTTAAAACATGCAATTCTAATTTATGATATGATGTTATATCTAATAGAGCAAAAGATAATTGAATAGATTATCAAGGTGAAGGCCTAACTAACCAAGCGAATAGTGGATCCACATGGGATCATAATGTCATATCAAAAGTAATAGTATACCTGTAGGGATCTAGCAAGCTATATAAATCGCATGGCCTATTTAATAACCTTAACTACCCAATGGTCAATTTGAATAAGGGACTCCTAGTTCCTAGTCATTCTCTTAAATTATTTTAATCCTAATTGTGAATGAGCGTTTCTTGGGCGCAGGCTCGCAATAGTACGACTAACGTACCATCACGAGTTCATAATATTTTGCGAAAACTGACCTGCATGGGCCACCACAAAAACTTGTCACAACCCGCACCCGCTTTTCGGATACGAGACGCGTCCAAGCCAGCCTACGCCGCAGAGTCGGCGGTAGAACGCTGTCAAGCCCGCAAGAATAAATGCTCAAGAAATAACATTTGATGCTCATTCATAATTCTACATTTATTACAAAATTTACAAGATTTATAATTAAAGAAAATACAAGATTTACAATTAATGAAGTTGCTACAATTGCTTTCTATTTCTAGGTTGTCTTCAGCATACCCAAGTTCTCCCAGTGCTAAGAGTGATCGCGGCTAAACCTGAAAAATGTTGGTTATCCAGTCAGGATTGAAACAAGTACACAAACCGACGACAGTGCAAAACATAATAGAATTAACAAGACATGAAAATAGCATATGGAGTATAAAAGCTAGTAAGAAAACTGATGACATAGCACGATAGAGGAGTAAACAAGAAAAAAACTAATAAAAGACATCTATCTAGGTGGTGTGAAATATCTGTTTCGACATGTGAACGGCTAGGGGATAAATCCGGCATCTACACGTGCCGTGTGCAGATGCTATTGTTCACGAATAGACATCTTAGGATATTTTCTGGGTAGTCCACATGCCTACTAAGATATTTCCCCTCCCGACAACTCCGTGTGACGAGCGTGTCAACAAGCAGCAAGATATATGTATAGACATGAAATGAAAAGACTACTATGAATCGAAAAGCAATCAGAAAGTGCACTTGCCTGAGGTCCTTAACTGGTGAAACTGATAATGCCGTTGTGTTCACAATAGTCCAGTTAGCCTAGGGTCGATATGGAGTAGTCAGAATCACAAATAATAAGAGCATATGACTAATCGCGATTACGGACAATCTAATCTAGAAGATGATAATCTAATTAGAAAGAACCGTATTTATTTAGAAAAATATTTATAAACTAGTTAGAAATTATACATGATAAAAATGATAAAATAATTAGATAGATAAGTTTGGAAATCTAGTAGATTGTCACTCCCCGTTTCCGGAATGCGTATTTTTATATATGTACAACTCATGTGTATTTAGTTAGTATTTATCATGTATTATTCTGTATTTAAATTCCTTTAGTTTCATGTTAATTAATTATCTGCTCTTTAAATTCCATGTTAATCTATTTTCTGTAATTTTATCATCTGTATTTTATTCCCTGTTTTTATTTCCTACTTTTAGTCTTGCTTATGTGGTTCGGCCTAGGTTAGGTTCTCGGGTTCATTGATGAATCCGAATCCAACCCGGCCCATTAGCTCCCACCTACCACCACTCCCCCTATTTAAAGCCACCCTCTCCATTCTCTCTCCTCATTACTCATCCTCACCATTACTTCTTCTTCTTCCTCTCATTACTCCCCACCACCTACCAGCAGCAGGAGAAGGCAAGTGCAAACTTGCTTCTCAATCACCCATTTTTATGGTTTATTTCTCTTCCTCTCATGATCCTGAGAGAGTTTAGTTCTTGGCATTTTTGGTTTCTGTGGCTTAATTTCCCTAGATCTAAGTTTGTGTATTTCGGCTGTTCATGGGTTTTGGTCCACCAACTTAGCGTGTATTTTGGCACTGGAGCGAAGGCTCCATAGGACTTGGAGTTCGGGAAATGTTGTACGCACACGTTCTTACGTGCTCGCGTAAAACATCAGCCCAGTCATGCACACGTCTTTACGTGTTTGCCTGTATTTTTAGTCACGCTCATGTCTTTACATGCGTGCGTAACTTTTGAGTTACGTTCACACTGTGCGTGTCTGCATGACTTTTGAGTTACGTTCACACTGTGTGTGCGAGCGTATATTTTAGTCACGCTCACTCTGTGCGTGCGTGTATTTTCAGTTACGCACACGTCTGAACGTGTCTGCGTGTATTTTCAGTCACGCACACGTCTCTACGTGTCTGCGTGGATTTTGAGTCACGCTCATGTTCTTACATGTTAGCGTGTATTTTTAGTCACGCTAACGTTCTCACTTGAGCGTGCGTGTATTTTCAGTCACGCACACATCCATGAGCGTGCGTGTATTTTTAGTCACGCACATCCTTGCGTGCGTGGATTTCTTGTCACCTTTTCACGCTCACTTGAGTCTGCGTGAATTTCCCTTCACGCTCACGCTTGCCAGCGTGTATCACTTTTCACGCTCGCTGCTCACGCCCATTTTCCACGCTCACCCCAGCTAGACTTAGCGTGACTTGTTGGTCTTAAGCATAGACTTCTTGCGTGACTTTTGGCCTTAGCTTAGACTTGTTGGCGTGACTTTCTAACCTGGGTGTTACTATTTGCTCTATAACTTATTCATTTAATAATGATATGATAATTCTTCTATTATATCCTTACGCCTTTTTGCATGAACTTGATAAATCATGATAGGTTAATATTGATAATACAGATTGTTATGTGGAATGTGTTATGTGTCTTGATTGATCCATGGATGCCCAGTAAGGCTGGAACTTAACTCTGAGGAGTTATAGACTCGACCCCATGTAATACTAATTGACTTTCATGCATTGTCACCATTGATAATGATTGTGACATTGACTAATAATTGATCATGCGTTCCTAGTTAGAACTAAGAGACTGGCTAGTCGTCTTATTGAATTGAATGAATGAGACACGTTCATGTAATGAACTATTGTACTCGATTAGCCAATCCCGAATATTGGCATACAGGCACATGCAGGTTTTAAATTAATTATTTATCTATTTTACAAAAATAGCATGTGTACTTTATGGTCAGGGCATGATTACTCCGTGGTTAGACTTGATTGTTGCATCACGCTATGTAAAACCTACAACCTAGATGCATGGGTATCGTTGTAGAGTTGCACATATCGTACCCCGTACAAAAGTACTCATTGAATGACCATGATCCACGGCATAGAACTTCACTCAACATAGAGACTATTAAGTTAAATAAAATAATGATGGCATGGAGAGAATGGATTCCCGAGTTCTTACATGGCAGCCCCCTTGGGACTA
Organism: Iris pallida; assembly: GCA_029216955.1. Classification (NCBI taxonomy): domain Eukaryota; kingdom Viridiplantae; phylum Streptophyta; class Magnoliopsida; order Asparagales; family Iridaceae; genus Iris; species Iris pallida. The sequence goes on along the minus strand of JANAVB010008686.1, from coordinate 105,595 downwards.
TTAAGTGCCCGATGGGCCGGCTGGTTCCCACAGATACTGTAGATCTGTCACACGGGCAGGGAACAGTATCTGCTTATATTATTGTACATGCTATAGCGGCGAGCGTCCCACTGGGACTCGTCTAACTACATGATTGGCGTAATTGATTGATTGGATAGACTAGCCTTGCTTGCACATAGTAAGAACTGAGGAATCCCTAATTGCATAATTCCAGGATAACTTGGAACTCACATTAGCAAGCCGTAGTAGTTGATTGGCCGTTCAAGATGATTTGTTTGCGTACTGCACTACTCTGTTACCTAACTGGGATGATCAGAATGTCAGGACATGACGGGCCAACTTCTGTCTTTGTTTGGTTGGGAGGTTGGTTCGAAGTATCGTGATGTGATGTAAATCCTAGTGGAAAGCAGAGATCTATTATTATATTCTCTTACTTACTGGTTTAGTCCTTCATATCGTCCTTCCTTGTGGTACTTGCTATTAGAGGTCTAACCTCTCTGGTTTTGCATGGCCAGATTTAGAGCCGGTTCCCGAGGACTCAGCTTACTTCTATCTCCAGGATGGTCAACACTAGGAGAATGATTGCAGGAGGACTCGAGTGGGTTCCTTACTTCACCGCTTATTTTGATTTACCTTTATACTTAGCCGTTTGGCACCGACATGTTAGCCAGATTGTCTTGTACTTACTTTTACATAATTGTAATTAAGTCAGACTGCAGCTGATAACAATTGTGTATACTTGCTACATCATCTGGCTATGTTTTGTAAAGCCAGATCTCAAGAACATTTTGACTGAGCGTTTGGGACGCCTTACTGCTTTATCTTACATGTTTTGTATTACTGTTTCTTATTTGAATGATTGAGACAATAGATGCGAAATGACCATAGTGAGACTTTTATGTAGTGTGCACCCCCTCGTCTGGTTAGACAGCATTGATCGTATTATACGGTATTCATCTACCCGTAATACGTAGCTGGCTGAGTCATTCTCCCGCTCTCCAGTATTCTGGTTCTGGGGCGTGACAAGGTTTTAGTGGTGGCCCATGCAGGTCTGATTTCAGACTTGTGGGGTGTTTTGATTTATAGGATGTCTCAATCACATGTTTTCCCTTGATCTCCTGATTCGTTATTCTCAACTCTTGCTTGACATTCCGATATCCTTTGACTTCATTGATCCTTCATGTCCGTTCGTTTGATTGTTCTCTTGTCCCTTTTCTTAGGGGCATTTCGTCCGTATCGGTCAGAGCTGGGCAGCAACAACAAGGACAACATGGGCAACATGACCAGGTTGGTCAGCAACAAGGGCCAGTCTCACCTCAGGAGGCTACCCAGGAAGAAGTGATAGTAGAACCAGCGGCTGGATCGCAGTATCCGGATGTTCCACCACCACCGACAGTTCCACCTACCCAAGTAGACACACCAGCCCTTCTGGAGATCATGAGAGGAATGATGGCCACTCAGCAACATCAGATGTTGGTCCAGTAGCGTATACACACTCAGCTACAAGAGCAGAATGTGTTGCTCAACCAAGGATTGCAGACGGCTTTGGAAAGAGGAGTGAGGGCTGATTCAGGAGCATCAGCCAGGTTTTGCAAGTACAACCCCTGCCATTTCGAGGGCACGGAGGATGCCATCTCAGCAGATGCATGGCTTAAGGATATGGAGGCTATTCTGACAGCGGCTAAGGTACCGGCGGAAGAACGTGTGGATCTAGAGAAGTTGTTACTTCAGGATCTCGCACGTGATTGGTGGGAATCAGAAGAAGTGGGTATCAGGCGTCCTGTGGCTTGGGACGATTTCACGGCAAGATTCAAGACCAAGTACTATGGAGTTGTGGCGCAGTTTGAGCTACAACAGAAGTTCATCAGCCTCAGACAGGCCGGCAAGACTGTAGATGCTTATGCAGCAGAATTCTGCAGATTGAGTAGATTTGCCCCAGAGATGGTAGCAACAGAGCGCCAGAGGGCTATGAGGTTTCAGCAAGGATTTCATCTTGAACTCTTGCAATTAATAGAGGGGCACAACTACCAGACTTTTGATGAAGTATTAACGGCGACTCGAAGGCACGAGCTCACCATTCAGAGACTTGCGACAAGGACTGGGGGTCAGAAGAGATCCCACAGTCAGATTGAAGGAGGAGGGGGAGCAGCGCCCCGAACAACAGCACCATCCACTGGCATTCGTATCCACGATGTGGCGATACGAGGACCAGTACCACCCAGGCAGCAGCAGCAACAGCATCAGAGGAAGAACCAGCAACCCCCGGCGGGCTGCACTTATTGTGGGAAGATGGGACACACTAGAGATGTGTGTCGGATATTGAATGGACTGTGTCTGATATGTGGAAATCCAGACCATCGGGTTACCACATGTCCCATGAATTCGAAGGCAGGAGGACCAGGGCAGCAGTTTCCTGCTCTGCCAGCACCAGGGGCAGGCCAGTATCGAGGACCAGCGGTGGCAGTTAGGCCGTTGGCACAGCGTCCGTTAGTGCAGCAGGCTCAGATGTTTTGGCAGCAGGGACCGCCGATGCAGCAACACCAACATAGACCACCCCAGCATCATCAAGGCAGGGGCCAGCAGCAGCACCAGGCTAGGCCGCAGCATAAGAATCAGCAAGGAGGTCGAGGGCAAGCATTCACTCTATCCTTGGAAGACGTATTGGCATCGGGAGATGTTGTGGCAGGTAACATTCTCGTCGCCTCATATCCCGCAGTAGCATTGTTTGATTCGGAAGCATCCCATTCATTTATATCTGCACGATTTACGACACGACTAGGAATGGAGTTCGAGGCATTACCAGGGAGGTTGAATATACTCACTGGTAATGGGCTCGTAGGGGTTAGTAGAGTTATTTTAGCGTGTAGCGTTGCAGTTTGCGGGCATTCCTTACCCGCCCGGTTGATAGAATTTTTTGTTGGAAATTTCGACGTTATCTTAGGCATGGACTGGCTGAAAGATAGTCATGCGACAATAGATTGTCGTAGAGGGAGTGTATCTTTTGATATTCCAGGCATGAAGAGATTTACCTTAGTCAGATCAGAGGCAACTCAACAAGAGCAGGGAGTAGTAACGGCAATGGAGGAAGTTCAGATCCCGAAGGTAGTTGAAGAATTTTTAGACGTATTTCCTGAAGAACTTCCAGGTCTACCACCAGTCAGAGATATTGAGTTCAGTATAGAATTGGCACCAGGAAGCAAACCGATGTCAGATCGAGTTTACAGAATGGCGGATTCAGAGCAGGCCAAGGTATATGAGCACATAGAGGAACTGAAGGAGAAGAAGTTCATCCAAGCTAGCGTATCACCGTGGGCAGCACCAGTGGTACTTGTGGAAAAGAAGGATGGGTCGTCCAGATTGTGCATTGACTACAGGAAGCTTAACGCGGCAACAGTGAAGAACAAGTACCCATTACCCAGGATCGACGACTTATTTGACCAGTTGAGCAAGGCTAGAGTTTTCTCCAAGATAGATCTTCGTTCAGGGTACCATCAGGTGAGGGTTCAGAAGGAAGATATTCCCAAGACAGCATTCAGGTCGAAGTATGGGCATTATGAGTTCTTAGTGATGCCGTTTGGTTTGACCAATGCTCCAGCGATATTCATGGATTTGATGAATCGTATCTTTATGCCATACTTAGACCAGTTTGTCGTTGTGTTTCTCGACGACATTCTCGTATACTCTGCTAGTGAAGAGGAGCATGAAGACCACCTCAGAAAAGTGTTACAGGTTCTGAAAGAGAACCAGTTGTATGCCAAGCTCAGCAAGTGTGAGTTTTGGACGAATCACATTTCATTTTTGGGTCATATCATATCAGGAGCTGGAGTAGCAGTAGATCCCAAGAAGGTAGAAGCAGTAGAGAGTTGGCCAGTACCCAAGACCGTAGCAGATGTACGGAGCTTCTTGGGGTTGGCAGGATATTACAGAAGGTTTGTGTCAGACTTTACAAGGCTTTCAGCGCCCATGACCCGCTTAACCCGGAAGGATGTGCCATTTGTTTGGTCGGCAGAATGTCAGGCATCATTTGAGACTTTGAAGCAGAAGTTGATATCAGCACCTATTCTTACATTGCCAGTTGGACCCGGAGGTTTTACAGTATATTGTGATGCGTCAGGTAAAGGACTTGAATGTGTCCTTATGCAGCATGGAAAGGTGATAGTATATGCATCTAGGCAACTTTGGGACCACGAGAAGAATTACCCAACTCATAATTTGGAGTTAGCGGCAGTAGTGTTTGCTCTGAAGCTATGGAGGCATTACCTATATGGTGACCGGGTGGAGATGTACACAGATCATAAAAGTCTGAAGTACATCTTTACTCAGAAGGAATTGAACATGAGACAGAGAAGGTGGTTGGAGTTGATCAAGGATTATGACGTGGAGCTTCAGTATCATCCAGGCAAGGCGAATGTAGTGGCAGACGCTCTCAGCAGGAGAGGCGGCGCATTTATGTTGACAACACAAAAGCATATCTTAGAAGACCTTCAGGAGATGGGCATCGAAGTTATACTTCCTAGTGACGTAGGAGTTCTAGCAAGTCTGCAAGTTCAATCCAATTTGGTAGGCAGGATCAAGGCAGCTCAGGCACAGGACCCAAGGATTCAGAAGCTTAGGGCAGAATGTGAGTCAGGGCTCAGGAAGGAGATGAGAATTCATGAAGATGGTACACTTAGGTTTGGATCACGTCTATGTGTGCCTAGTGGAGATATCAGACAGGAGGTAATGGCAGAAGCTCATAGTTCCCAGTATTCTGTACACCCTAGAGGGACCAAGATGTACCAAGATCTCAAGCAGCACTTCTGGTGGAACGGGATGAAGAGGGAGATCGCTAGATTTGTTTCCCGTTGCTTGGTATGTCAGCAAGTGAAGGCAGAACAGCAGAGGCCAGCTGGGTTATTGCAACCGCTTCCTATTCCAAAATGGAAATGGGAGCATATTACAATGGACTTTGTGACCGGTTTACCGAGATCACCAAGTGTTAAGGACGCTATTTGGGTAATAGTAGACCGACTTACAAAGGTAGCACACTTTCTTCCCTTCAGAGTAGGGCAATCTACAGAAAAGTTGGCGTTGTTATATATGCAACAGATAGTCAGGCAGCATGGCGTCCCTGTCAGTATTGTGTCGGATCGAGATACCTGCTTTACATCACACTTCTGTAAGAGTTTACATCATAGTCTGGATGCCAAGTTAAGATTTAGCATGGCCTACCATCCGCAGACAGATGGGCAATCGAAAAGGAAGATTCTGACTTTAGAAGACATGTTGCGAGCTTGCACTCTAGATTTTGGAGGGTCTTGGGAGAGTCACCTGCACTTGGTCGAGTTCTCATACAACAATAGTTATCAAGCCAGTATCCAGATGGCGCCATTTAAAGCACTATATGGTAAGAAGTGCAGGTCACCGCTTGCATGGGATGATATCGGGGAGAGAAAGATGTTAGGTCCGAAAATGATTGTTCAGACGGTTGAAGTGGTTAAAGGAATTAGAGAGCGACTTAGAGTTGCGCAGGACCGACATCGTCATTGGGCTGATCAGCATCGTAGACCGTTAGAGTTCTCTGTTGGGGACCATGTATTTTTGCGGATCTCACCTACTCGTGGGGTCATTAGATTTGGCGTTCGCGGGAAATTGAGTCCGCGGTACGTAGGCCCATTCGTTATCCTTGATCGGATAGGCGATGTTGCTTATCGTTTATCACTCCTACCTTCGTTATGAGAGGTGCATGACATGTTTCATGTATCTCGATTACGTAGGTATATATCGGACCCAAGCCATATCCTTGATCACTCTGAGCTGGTTGTTGGTACCAACCTGTCTTACGAGGAACAGCTTGTGTCCATTTTGGACCGAAGAGAGAAGATACTCAAGAACCGAACAATTAGTCTTGTCCGTGTTGCTTGGGGTCATCACTCCTTGGGAGAGTCAACGTGGAAACGTGAGGATGATATCCGATCACGGTATCCACACCTGCTTGACTCACAAGGTATATCTCTTTCTGTATACCTTGATTGTCTTGATTTCTCATGCTTATCGCCTTATGGATAGAACTACCTGATATCGTAGATTGATGGATTTACATATATAGTACTTGCTTTTGATATGGTAACAATGATTGCTTGCTCACTAGAATTGCTTGTATTAGTTTAGCTCTGATATTTCTATTCGGCTTGGATTTGAAATTCCGAGGACAAAATTTTTCTAAGGTGGGTAGAGATGTCACTCCCCGTTCCCGGAATGCGTATGTTTATATATGTACAACTCATGTGTATTTAGTTAGTATTTATCATGTATTATTCTGTATTTAAATTCCTTTAGTTTCATGTTAATTAATTATCTGCTCTTTAAATTCCATGTTAATCTATTTCCTGCAATTTTATTATCTGCATTTTATTCCCTGTTTTTATTTCCTGCTTTTAGTCTTGCTTATGTGGTTCGGCCTAGGTTAGGTTCTCGGGTTCATTGATGAATCCGAATCCAACCCGTCCCATTAGCTCCCACCTACCACCACTCCCCCTATTTAAAGCTACCCTCTCCATTCTCTCTCCTCATTACTCATCCTCACCATTACTTCTTCTTCTTCCTCTCATTACTCCCCACCACCTACCAGCAGCAGGAGAAGGCAAGTGCAAACTTGCTTCTCAATCATCCATTTTTATGGTTCATTTCTCTTCCTCTCATGATCCTGAGAGAGTTTAGTTCTTGGCATTTTTGGTTTCTGCGGCTTAATTTCCCTAGATCTAAGTTTGTGTATTTCGGCTGTTTATGGGTTTTGGTCCACCAACTTAGCGTATATTTTGGTACTGGAGCGAAGGCTCCATAGGACTTGGAGTTCGAGAAATATTGTACGCACACGTTCTTACGTGCTCGCGTAAAACATCAGCCCAGTCACGCACACGTCTTTACGTATTTGCGTGTATTTTTAGTCACGCTCATGTCTTTACATGCGTGCGTAACTTTTGAGTTACGTTCACACTGTGCGTGTCTGCGTGACTTTTGAGTTACGTTCACACTGTGTGTGCGAGCGTATATTTTAGTCACGCTCACTCTGTGCGTGCGTGTATTTTCAGTCACGCACACGTCTGAACGTGTCTGCGTGTATTTTCAGTCACGCACACGTCTCTACGTGTCTGCGTGGATTTTGAGTCACGCTTATGTTCTTACATGTTAGCGTGTATTTTTAGTCACGCTAACGTTCTCACTTGAGCGTGCGTGTATTTTTAGTCACGCACACATCCATGAGCGTGCGTGTATTTTAGTCACGCACATCCTTGCGTGCGTGGATTTCTTGTCACCTTTTCACGCTCACTTGAGTCTGCATGAATTTCCCTTCACGCTCACGCTTGCCAGCGTGTATCACTTTTTACGCTCGCTGCTCACGCCCATTTTCCACGCTCACCCCAGCTAGACTTAGCGTGACTTGTTGGTCTTAAGCATAGACTTCTTGCGTGACTTTTGGCCTTAGCTTAGACTTGTTGGCATGACTTTCTAACCTGGGTGTTACTATTTGCTCTATAACTTATTCATTTAATGATGGCATGATAATTCTTCTATTATATCCTTACGCCTTTTTGCATGAACTTGATAAATCATGATAGGTTAATATTGATAATACAGATTGTTATGTGGAATGTGTCATGTGTCTTGATTGATCCATGGATGCCTAGTAAGGCTAGAACTTAACTCTGAGGAGTTATAGACTCGACCCCATGTAATACTAATTGACTTTCATGCATTGTCACCATTGATAATGATTGTGACATTGACTAATAATTGATCATGCGTTCCTAGTTGGAACTAAGAGACTGGCTAGTCGTCTTATTGAATTGAATAAATGAGACACGTTCATGTAATGAACTATTGTACTCGATTAGCCAATCCCGAATATTGGCATACAGGCACATGCAGGTTTCAAATTAATTATTTATCTATTTTACAAAAATAGCATGTGTACTTTATGGTCAGGGCATGATTACTCCGTGGTTAGACTTGATTGTTGCATCACGCTATGTAAAACCTACAACCTAGCCGCACGAGTATCGTTGTAGAGTTGCGCATATCGTACCCCGTACAAAAGTACTCATTGAATGACCATGATCCACGACATGGAACTTCACTCAACATAGAGACTATTATGTTAAATAAAATAATGATGGCATAGAGAGAATGGATTCCCGAGTTCTTACATGGCAGCCCCCTTGGGACTATTAAGTGCCCGACGGGCCGGCTGGTTCCCACAGATACTGTAGATCTGTCACACGGGCAGGGAACGGTATCTGCTTATATTATTGTATATGCTATAGCGGCGAGCGTCCCGCTGGGACTCGTCTAACTAAATGATTGGCGCAATTGATTGATTGGATAGACTAGCCTTGCTTGCACATAGTAAGAACTGAGGAATCCCTAATTGCATAATTCCAGGATAACTTGGAACTCACATTAGCAAGCTGTAGTAGTTGATTGGCCGTTCAAGATGATTTGTTTGCGTACTGCACTACTCTGTTACCTAACTGAGATGATCAGAATGTCAGGACATGACGGGCCAACTTCTGTCCTTGTTTGGTTGGGAGGTTGGTTCGAAGTGTCGTGATGTGATGTGAATCCTAGTGGAAAGCAGAGATCTATTATTATATTCTCTTACTTACTGGTTTAGTCCTTCATATCGTCCTTCCTTGTGGTACTTGCTATTAGAGGTCTAACCTCTCTGGTTTTGTATGGCCAGATTTAGAGCCGGTTCTCGAGGACTCAGCTTACTTCTATCTCCAGGATGGTCAACACTAGGAGAATGATTGCAGGAGGACTCGAGTGGGTTCCTTACTTCACCGCTCGTTTTGATTTACCTTTATACTTAGCCGTTTGGCACCGACATGTTAGTCAGATTATCTTGTACTTACTTTTACACAATTGTAATTAAGTCAGACTGCAGCTGATAATAATTGTGTATACTTGCTACATCATCTGGCCATGTTTTGTAAAGCCAGATCTCAAGAACATTTTGACTGAGCGTTTGGGATGCCTTACTGCTTTATCTTACATGTTCTGTATTACTGTTTCTTATTTGAATAATTGAGACAATAGATGCGAAATAACCATAGTGAGACTTTTATGTAGTGTGCACTCCCTCGTCTGGTTAGACAGCATTGATCGTATTATACGGTATTCATCTACCCGTAATACGTAGCTGGCTGAGTCATTCCCCCGCTCTCCAATATTCTGGTTCTGGAGCGTGACAAGGTTTTAGTGGTGGCCCATGCAGGTCTGATTTCAGACTTGTGGGGTGTTTTGATTTATAGGATATCTCAATCACATGTTTCCCCTTGATCTCCTGATTCGTTATTCTCAACTCTTGCTTGACATTCCGGTATCCTTTGACTTCATTGATCCTTTATGTCCGGTCGTTTGATTGTTCTCTTGTCCCTTTTCTTAGGGGCATTTCGTCCGCATCGGTCAGAGCTGGGCAGCAACAACAAGGACAACATGGGCAACATGACCAGGTTGGTCAGCAACAAGGGCCAGTCTCACCTCAGGAGGCTACCCAGGAAGAAGTGATAGTAGAACCAGCGGCTGGATCGCAGTATCCGGATGTTCTACCACCACCGACAGTTCCACCTACCCAAGTAGACACACCAGCCCTTCTGGAGATCATGAGAGGAATGATGGCCACTTAGCAACATCAGATGTTGGTCCAGCAGCGTATGCACACTCAGCTACAAGAGCAGAATGTGTTGCTCAACCAAGGATTGCAGACAGCTTTGGAAAGAGAAGTGAGGGCTGATTCAGGAGCATCAGCCAGGTTTTGCAAGTATAACCCCTGCCATTTCGAGGGCACGGAGGATGCCATCTCAGCAGATGCATGGCTTAAGGATATGGAGGCTATTCTGACAGCGGCTAAGGTACCGGCGGAAGAACGTGTGGATCTAGTGAAGTTGTTACTTCAGGATCTCGTACGTGATTGGTGGGAATCAGAGGAAGTGGGCATCATGTGTCCTGTGGCTTGGGACGATTTTACGGCAAGATTCAAGACCAAGTACTATGGAGTTGTGGCGCAGTTTGAGCTACAACAGAAGTTCATCAGCCTCAGACAGGCCGACAAGACTGTAGATGCTTATGCAGCGGAATTCTGCAGATTGAGTAGATTTGCCCCAGAGATGGTAGCAACAGAGCGCCAAAGGGCTATGAGATTTTAGCAAGGATTTTATCTTGAACTCTTGCAATTAATAGAGGGGCACAACTACCAGACTTTTGATGAAGTATTAACGGCGACTCGAAGGCACGAGCTCACCATTCAGAGACTTACGACAAGGACTGGGGGTCAGAAGAGATCCCACAGTCAGATTGAAGGAGGAGGGGGAGCAGCGCCCCGAACAACAGCACCATCCACTGGCATTCGTATCCACGATGTGGCGATACGAGGACCAGTACCACCCAGGCAGCAGCAGCAACAGCATCAGAGGAAGAACCAGCAACCCCCGGCGGGCTGCACTTATTGTGGAAAGATGGGACACACTAGAGATGTGTGTCGGATATTGAATGGACTGTGTCTGATATGTGGAAATCCAGACCATCGGGTTACCACATGTCCCATGAATTCGAAGGCAGGAGGACCAGGGCAGCAGTTTCCTGCTCTGCTAGCACCAGGGGCAGGCCAGTATCGAGGACCAGCGGTGGCAGTTAGGCCGTTGGCACAGCGTCCGTTAGTGCAGCAGGCTCAGATGTTTCGGCAGCAGGGACCGCCGATGCAGCAACACCAGCATAGACCACCCCAGCATCATCAAGGCAGGGGCCAGCAGCAGCACCAGGCTAGGCCGCAGCATGAGAATCGGCAAGGAGGTCGAGGGCAAGCATTCACTCTGTCCTTGGAAGAGGTATTGGCATCGAAAGATGTTGTGGCAGGTAACATTCTCGTCGCCTCATATCCCGCAGTAGCATTGTTTGATTCGGGAGCATCCCATTCATTTATATCTGTACGATTTGCGACACGACTAGGAATGGAGTTCGAGGCATTGCCAGGGAGGTTGAATATACTCACTGGTAATGGGCTCGTAGGGGTTAGTAGAGTTATTTTAGCGTGTAGCGTTACAGTTTGCGGGCATTCCTTACCCGCCCGGTTGATAGAATTTCCTGTTGGAAATTTCGACGTTATCTTAGGCATGGACTGGCTGAAAGACAGTCATGCGACAATAGATTATCGTAGAGGGAGTGTATCTTTTGATATTCCAGGCATGAAGAGATTTACCTTAGTCAGATCAGAGGCAACTCAACAAGAGCAGGGAGTAGTAACGGCAATGGAGGAAGTTCAGATCCCGAAGGTAGTTGAAGAATTTCTAGACGTATTTTCTGAAGAACTTCCAGGTCTACCACCAGTCAGAGATATTGAGTTCAGTATAGAATTGGCACCAGGAACCAAACCGATGTCAGATCGAGTTTACAGAATGGCGGATTCAGAGCAGGCCAAGGTATATGAGCACATAGAGGAACTGAAGGAGAAGAAGTTCATCCAAGCTAGCGTATCACCGTGGGCAGCACCAGTGGTACTTGTAGGAAAGAAGGATGGGTCATCCAGATTGTGCATTGACTACAGGAAGCTTAACGCGGCAACAGTGAAGAACAAGTACCCATTACCCAGGATCGACGACTTATTTGACCAGTTGAGCAAGGCTAGAGTTTTCTCCAAGATAGATCTTCGTTTAGGGTACCATCAGGTGAGGGTTCAGAAGGAAGATATTCCTAAGACAGCATTCAGGTCGAAGTATGGACATTATGAGTTCTTAGTGATGCCGTTTGGTTTGACCAATGCTCCAGCGATATTCATGGATTTGATGAATCGTATCTTTATGCCATACTTAGACCAGTTTGTCGTTGTGTTTCTCGACGACATTCTCGTATACTCTGCTAGTGAAGAGGAGCATGAAGACCACCTCAGGAAAGTGTTACAGGTTCTGAGAGAGAACCAGTTGTATGCCAAGCTCAGCAAGTGTGAGTTCTGGACGAATCATATTTCATTTTTGGGTCATATCATATCAGGAGCTGGAGTAGCTGTAGATCCCAAGAAGGTAGAAGCAGTAGAGAGTTGGCCAGTACCCAAGACCGTAGCAGATGTACGGAGCTTCTTGGGGTTGGCAGGATATTACAGAAGGTTTGTGTCAGACTTTGCAAGGCTTTCAGCGCCCATGACCCGCTTAACCCGGAAGGATGTGCCATTTGTTTGGTCGGCAGAATATCAGGCATCATTTGAGACTTTGAAGCAGAAGTTGATATCAGCACCTATTCTTACATTGCCAGTTGGACCCGGAGGTTTTACAGTATATTGTGATGCGTCAGGTAAAGGACTTGGATGTGTCCTTATGCAGCATGGGAAGGTGATAGCATATGCATCTAGGCAGCTTCGGGACCACGAGAAGAATTACCCAACTCATGATTTGGAGTTAGCGGCAGTAGTGTTTGCTCTGAAGCTATGGAGGCATTACCTATATGGTGACCGGGTGGAGATGTACACAGATCATAAAAGTCTGAAGTACATCTTTACTCGGAAGGAATTGAACATGAGACAGAGAAGGTGGTTGGAGTTGATCAAGGATTATGACGTGGAGCTTCAGTATCATCCAGGCAAGGCGAATGTAGTGGCAGACGCTCTCAGTAGGAGAGGCGGCGCATTTATGTTGACAACACAGAAGCATATCTTAGAAGACCTTCAGGAGATGGGCATCGAAGTTATACTTCCTAGTGACGTAGGAGTTCTAGCAAGTCTGCAAGTTCAATCCGACTTGGTAGGCAGGATCAAGGCAGCTCAGGCATAGGACCCAAGGATTCAGAAGCTTAGGGCAGAATGTGAGTCAGGGCTCAGGAAGGAGATGAGAATTCATGAAGATGGTACACCTAGGTTTGGATCGCGTCTATGTGTGCCTAGTAGAGATATCGGACAGGAGGTTATGGCAGAAGCTCACAGTTCACAGTATTCTGTACACCCTGGAGGGACCAAGATGTACCAAGATCTCAAGCAGCACTTCTGGTGGAACGGGATAAAGAGGGAGATCGCTAGATTTGTTTCCCGTTGCTTGGTATGTCAGCAAGTGAAGGCAGAACAGCAGAGGCCAGCTGGGTTATTGCAACCGCTTCCTATTCCAAAATGGAAATAGGAGCATATTACAATAGATTTTGTGACCGGTTTACCGAGATCACCAAGTGGTAAGGACGCTATTTGGGTAATAGTAGACCGACTTACGAAGGTAGCACACTTTCTTCCCTTCAGAGTAGGGCAATCTACAGAAAAGTTGGCAGAGTTATATATGCAACAGATAGTCAGGCAGCTTGGCGTCCCTGTCAGTATTGTGTCGGATCGAGATACCCGCTTTACATCATACTTCTGGAAGTGTTTATATCATAGTCTGGGTACCAAGTTAAGATTTAGCATGGCCTACCATCCGCAGATGGATGGGCAATCGGAAAGGACGATTCAGACTTTAGAAGACATGTTGCGAGCTTGCACTCTAGATTTTGGAGGGTCTTGGGAGAGTCACCTGCACTTGGTCGAGTTCTCATATAACAATAGTTATCAAGCCAGTATCCAGATGACGCCATTTGAAGCACTATATGGTAAGAAGTGCAGGTCACCGCTTGCATGGGATGATATCGGGGAGAGAAAGATGTTAGGTCCAGAAATGATTGTTCAGACGGTTGAAGTGGTTAAAGGAATTAGAGAGCGACTTAGAGTTACGCAGGACCGACATCGTCATTGGGCTGATCAGCATCGTAGGCCGTTAGAGTTCTCTGTTGGGGACCACGTATTTTTTTGGATCTCACCTACTCGTGGGGTCATTAGATTTGGCGTTCGCGAGAAATTGAGTCCGCGGTACGTAGGCCCATTCGTTATCCTTGATCGGATAGGCAATGTTGCTTATCGTTTATCACTCCCACCTTCGTTACGAGAGGTGCATGACATGTTTCATGTATCTCGATTACGTAGGTATATATCGGACCCAAGCCATATCCTCGATCACTCTGAGCTGGTTGTTGGTACCAACCTGTCTTACGAGGAACAGCTTGTGTCCATTTTGGACCGAAGAGAGAAGATACTCAAGAACCGAACAATTAGTCTTGTCCATGTTGCTTGGGGTCATCACTCCTTGGGAGAGTCAACGTGGGAACGTGAGGATGATATCCGATCACGGTATCCACACCTGTTTGACTCACAAGGTATATCTCTTTCTATATACCTTGATTGTCTTGATTTCTCATGCTTATCGCCTTATGGATAGAACTACCTGATATCGTAGATTGATGGATTTACATATATATTACTTGCTTTTGATATGGTAACAATGATTGCTTGCTCACTAGAATTGCTTGTATTAGTTTAGCTCTGATATTTCTATTCGGCTTGGATTTGAAATTCCGAGGACAAAATTTTTCTAAGGTGGGTAGAGATGTCACTCCCCGTTCCCGGAATGCGTATGTTTATATATGTACAACTCATGTGTATTTAGTTAGTATTTATCATGTATTATTCTGTATTTAAATTCCTTTATTTTTATGTTAATTAATTATCTGCTCTTTAAATTCCATGTTAATCTATTTCCTGCAATTTTATTATCTGTATTTTATTCCCTGTTTTTATTTCCTGCTTTTAGTCTTGCTCATGTGGTTCGGCCTAGGTTTGGTTCTCGGGTTTATTGATGAATCCGAATACAACCCGGCCCATTAGCTCCCACCTACCACCACTCCCCCTATTTAAAGCCACCCTCTCCATTCTCTCTCCTCATTACTCATCCTCACCATTACTTCTTCTTCCTCCTCTCATTACTCCCCACCACCTACCAGCAGCAGGAGAAGGCAAGTGCAAACTTGCTTCTCAATCACCCATTTATGGTTCATTTCTCTTCCTCTCATGATCCTGAGAGAGTTTAGTTCTTGGCATTTTTGGTTTTTGTGGCTTAATTTCCCTAGATCTAAGTTTGTGTATTTCGGCTGTTCATGGGTTTTGGTCCACCAACTTAGCGTGTATTTTGGTACTGGAGCGAAGGCTCCATAGGACTTGGAGTTCGGGAAATGTTGTTCGCACACGTTCTTACGTGCTCGCGTAAAACATCAGCCCAGTCACGCACACGTCTTTACGTGTTTGCGTGTATTTTTAGTCACGCTCATGTCTTTACATGCGTGTGTAACTTTTGAGTTACGTTCACACTGTGCGTGTCTGCGTGACTTTTGAGTTACGTTCACACTGTGTGTACGAGCGTATATTTTAGTCACGCTCACTCTGTGCATGCGTGTATTTTCAGTCACGCACACGTCTGAACGTGTCTGCGTGTATTTTCAGTCACGCACACGTCTCTACGTGTCTGCATGGATTTTGAGTCACGCTCATGTTCTTACATGTTAGCGTGTATTTTTAGTCACGCTAACGTTCTCACTTGAGCGTGCGTGTATTTTCAGTCACGCACACATCCATGAGCGTACGTGTATTTTTAGTCACGCACATCCTTGCGTGCGTGGATTTCTTGTCACCTTTTCACGCTCACTTGAGTCTGCATGAATTTCCCTTCACGCTCACGCTTGCCAGCGTGTATCACTTTTCACGCTCGCTGCTCACGCCCATTTTCCACGCTCACCCCAGCTAGACTTAGCGTGACTTGTTGGTCTTAAGCATAGACTTCTTGCGTGACTTTTGGCCTTAGCTTAGACTTGTTGGCATGACTTTCTAACCTGGGTGTTACTATTTGCTCTATAACTTATTCATTTAATGATGGCATGATAATTCTTCTATTATATCCTTACGCCTTTTTGCATGAACTTGATAAATCATGATAGGTTAATATTGATAATACAGATTGTTATGTGGAATGTGTCATGTGTCTTGATTGATCCATGGATGCCTAGTAAGGCTAGAACTTAACTCTGAGGAGTTATAGACTCGACCCCATGTAATACTAATTGACTTTCATGCATTGTCACCATTGATAATGATTGTGACATTGACTAATAATTGATCATGCGTTCCTAGTTGGAACTAAGAGACTGGCTAGTCGTCTTATTGAATTGAATAAATGAGACACGTTCATGTAATGAACTATTGTACTCGATTAGCCAATCTCGAATATTGGCATACAGGCACATGCAGGTTTCAAATTAATTATTTATCTATTTTACAAAAATAGCATGTGTACTTTATGGTCAGGGCATGATTACTCCGTGGTTAGACTTGATTGTTGCATCACGCTATGTAAAACCTACAACCTAGCCGCACGGGTATCGTTGTAGAGTTGCGCATATCGTACCCCGTACAAAAGTACTCATTGAATGACCATGATCTACGGCATGGAACTTCACTCAACATAGAGACTATTAAGTTAAATAAAATAATGATGGCATGGAGAGAATGGATTCCCGAGTTCTTACATGGCAGCCCCTTTGGGACTATTAAGTGCCCGACGGGCCGGCTGGTTCCCACAGATACTGTAGATCTGTCACACGGACAGGGAACGGTATCTGCTTATATTATTGTACATGCTATAGCGGCGAGCGTTCCGCTGGGACTCGTCTAACTACATGATTGGCGCAATTGATTGATTGGATAAACTAGCCTTGCTTGCACATAGTAAGAACTGAGGAATCCCTAATTGCATAATTCCAGGATAACTTGGAACTCACATTAGCAAGCCGTAGTAGTTGATTGGCCGTTCAAGATGATTTGTTTGCGTACTGCACTACTCTGTTACCTAACTGGGATGATCAGAATGTCAGGACATGACGGGCCAACTTCTGTCCTTGTTTGGTTGGGAGGTTAGTTCGAAGTGTCGTGATGTGATGTGAATCCTAGTGGAAAGCAGAGATCTATTATTATATTCTCTTATTTACTGGTTTAGTCCTTCATATCGTCCTTCCTTGTGGTACTTGCTATTAGAGGTCTAACCTCTCTGGTTTTGCATGGCCAGATTTAGAGCCGGTTCCCGAGGACTCAGCTTACTTCTACCTCCAGGATGGTCAACACTAGGAGAATGATTGCAGGAGGACTCGAGTAGGTTCCTTACTTCACCGCTCATTTTGATTTACCTTTATACTTAGCCGTTTGGTACCGACATGTTAGTCGGATTGTCTTGTACTTACTTTTACATAATTGTAATTAAGTCAGATTGCAGCTGATAACAATTGTGTATACTTTCTACATCATCTGGCTATGTTTTGTAAAGCCAGATCTCAAGAACATTTTGACTGAGCGTTTGGGACGCCTTACTGCTTTATCTTACATGTTCTGTATTACTGTTTCTTATTTGAATGATTGAGACAATAGATGCGAAATGACCATAGTGAGACTTTTATGTAGTATGCACCCCCTCGTCTAGTTAGACAGCATTGATCGTATTATACGGTATTCATCTACCCATAATACGTAGCTGGCTGTGTCATTCCCCCGCTCTCCAGTATTCTGGTTCTGGGGCGTGAAATAGATTATTTTAGACAAGATCCTCAATTTTGCCAAGTATAACTTTTGAGTCAAAACTATATTTGAAAAATAACTAGAAATACTATAATAATATTTTAAGTCAAAAATCATATTCAAAATACCATAAAATACAATAACATAATTTTACTAATAAATAACTCCAATAATACTAGCAAAACCAATGATAATAATAATAATAATAATAATAATAATAATAATAATAATGATAACTAATATTATTAATACTAATAATACTTTATTAAGGAAATAATCACTGTTAGCTAAGCTCAAGCCCATTCTAAATATTTTCTGATACATTATGTAGCCTAGTAGAGCCCAACAAATAACCAAGAATCATATATCCACACAAGTATCTAACCATGTCCTTATTCGGTTAACCTATAAAAATAATTTATAATCCTTATATACAATATATAATGCTTTATGAAATTTAATATGATTTATTACTAAAAGTTATGTACATATATGCTTATATGAAAATATTATATTCGTATCCGCTCAAATATATTTATATGAAAACACATATAGTTATGGGTTAATCCATAAGTAATCATAGATAAAATTTTCTACATAAATAAAATCATACCTGTAAACATGTAATACATCTAAATAATAATTTTTTAATACCAAAAGCACAAATAACTAGTTATAGAACTATATACTCTAGTATATAGATATAATATATAATTATCATAGAAGAGGGGACTTAAATGCAAAATTTGAAAACCACTTCGTTCCCATAGATAGGGGTTCCCATCTATATGGTGTTCTTTTCTACCTAGTTCCTATATGGCACTTCCAACATTGCATTTATTATACTTTATCATGCACATTACTTATGAATCATGGAACAGTTTAAGAATTAAGGGTCTAAAGGTAATTATACCTATGAAAATACTAGTGTTGTGATGCTGGCCTCTCCTTCACGTACAAGCAGCATATTTTGCTACTTCAACCTCTCGTTCACGAGCAAGTGCCGATGTTGTTGCCCCCTTCTTCTTCGTGAGCTATGGCAAGGGTTCACGACCAAGCTTTGACATTACTCCTTGGACTCATATGGGTTGACAATGACGTAGTAGTCTCACTGGGTCTAATCGGCAAACTCGCAGTTCAGTCGGCCATTAGCGACGATGCCAGGTGCGGCTTATTGTGGCGTGGCAGAGGGAACCAGTCGGGGTGGCGCAACATCGGTTGAGGAGCAGTAGAGAGTGGAGGCTTGGGCCGATCGGTGTGGTGGCAAAAACAGTCGGTTTCGGCTGCGAGGATGGCCGGCGTCGGTCGACAGGCACGAGGAGACGGGGTTCCACTGATTTGCGGTGGTGAGTCACGACGGAAGGCGCTACGCCCTGGTCGGGGTTCGTTGTTAGCTCCAGCGCGGCTACATCGGCCCATGGCTGGGAAGGGCTGTGCGAGGAGGAAGCTCGCCGCTCGCAACGTGGCGGCGCCGGAGAGAGGCCGCCGGTCGCGCGTGGTTGGCCAGGTGGTGACGTGGAGGGAGAGCTCGGGAAATGGTGGAAGCCTCTTTAGAGGGAAGGAGATGGAGAAGAAGAATGAGGAGAAGTACACGTAGTATGCGGCTAGGGTTCCTTAAGGAGCTATGTAGTTCCTTCTCTTTTATACTGGAGAAGGAAGGAAGGAAGTTGGGCTTGGGGTTTTAGGGTTGCTCGACTGAGCTCCCATGGGCCGGCTGCTCTGTAGTCGGGATGGTTTAGTTGCTGTCGGGTTGGGAAAATCAGTAGGGTGGCTGGGCTGGGATGTATGGGACTGGGCCGGGCTTCTCGGGAAGCCCTTGGATGTTCTGTTTGGTTCAAAGGTCAAGAGTAGCATATGCTATTGCTACTCCATTCTATTTCTTTCTATTAATCTCTTCTATTTGCTATTTAGCAAAATACAATATATATATATATATATATATGTATATACAAGTATATTTATACGTATATTTATACACACATAAATTATTTATATATACCCACTATATACGTATATTTATATTTACATAAACATACACATATATTATATTATGTATTCATATATGCAAACACACATACATACACATGTAGATATATATACACATATATTAATAATAATATTTATTAATCACCACAAAATAATAAACTAATTAATTATTTATAAAATATAGATTTCACCATTTAAATCAACTAAATAATAAATAAAATATTTCACAAATTTCGGAAAGGGAAGCTACACATAATCTGAGCCTGACGTTCCGCCTGCTGATTCAAGACTGTCTCATCATCCAGAGCCACCAGCTTCTTGGCAAAAATATCCATATCGGCCCTGCGCTCTCGCAGAATAGCCTAGTACCGAGCGTGGTCCTCCACCTGTTGGCGAATGAGCTCTTATTTTTGTGCCTTCTCCTAATCCTCAGCCTCAAGCACAACCACCATCTCTTGGAGCCGCTTGATCTGCTCCTGAAGTTCGTATATGCGTACAGCTAAGCCCTGTTGGTCATCAAGAATTGATTCTTTGGCAGACGCAAAGTCTGTCTCTCTGGAGGTAGCATTCGACAGAGCTCAATCAAAAGATACTAGGTCAGATTGGTACGAATCCTTCGTTACAGAAATATTCTCTAACAATTTACTCATCTCCTCGGCAATCAAAATCAAAATATCAGAGGATTGCAAAGATTGGAGTTCACCCAGGCGAACATTCGTCTCTTGGACCGCCTTCTCGAGCGCACAACTACTGGTTTCTGATCTCCATTTGCCTTTATGCATTTAACCTGGTTCAAGGTAGTTTCCTTGGCTATCAGGAAAGGAAGGCCACGTTCTAAGGCATTCTCTACACCCCTTCGCAAGAGGAAGTAGAAAGCCTCTATGAATGCACGGGTGTATTCATCCTCCTTTGCAAGAAAAAGAGTTGTCATCGATGGTATTGCTGCTGACGGACACACGAAATGAGATACTGGAGCAGGATTAGCCGCAGGAACAGTAGAGAAGCTCAAAGATCGAGATACTGGCGCTTGGCTGGATTCGCCCGCTCTCGGGGTCGACGTAACTATATCCTTCGAAACCCTGGAGAAACAACTTCTCTTGAATGACCTCTGACCAAAGTTTGCTGGAAGATCACCTCCTCTATAGCTTTGTCCTCAAGTGGGGCACCGAAGAAGAAGGACCAACATCATCCCTACCTCCCTCCAGGTTGGGTTGAGTGTCAGCTCCAGGTGGGGGTTCTAAGGCCACACTCCCAGGTAAGGTATCAGGATGCATGATGATCGCTTCCCCTTCAACTCCAGGCGCCACGCTGATTTCGGCCACTGACGACCCCCAATAAGAAACGCTTCCTGTCAAGTTTTATGGGAAAAAAATAGAAGAAAACTCATAGAAAAAAAATTACCTGATGAGCCTGCCTTCACCTGAGCCCTACTCAAGGCGACCATTAAATCATCGATATACCCCTTCGAAAAGTCAAAGGAGGAAGTTATCACATCCAAGTTCTCTTCATTTTCGGATAAAGCAACCACATCGACTGCATCCTCCTGGCTGGAAGACGGAGGCGGATTAGATATTGAAGAACAGTTTGGCAACTCTAGAGGGGGGGGGGTGAATAGAGTATATATATAATAACCAATTAAAAAATTACTCTTTCACGAACAATGAATAATCAGAGTAAAATGCGGAATGTAAATGAAAGACAAGAGAGCATACGCAAACACAGCAATTTTAACCTGGTTTCCCTCGTGGAGGACTGGTCCAGGCCTGAGAACTCTAGCTCAGGATTAAATCCACTATTTGTGAAATAGTAGCTTACAACCCGTGCCTTTACTTCAGAAGAGCACGTCAACTTCTTACAGAGAATCGCAGTGGCGATTGCTTGGAATTGTCCAAGCGATTTCTTCACTCTTGCACAAGAATCCTAACTGAGAGATGCTGAGCACTCGAGACTTAGGAGGCTTGTGGCTAGTAGATGGGAAGGGTATGGCTTATAGAGCTTGTAGGAGAGAAGAGAAGAGAAGATTGAGTGATTCAAAATGAGAGAATTCATGCCCTATTTATACTGATTTTTGAGGCAGAATTCGGCCAGAATTCGGGTAGGAGAATTCAAAAAATTTGGCCGTTGGACAGCTAGCAACCAGCTAACCCTAAAATTAGGGTTCCTGATTTCTAGGGGACAGAGTTCGGCCCGAACTCTGTGTGGAGGCAGAGTTCGGCCCGAACTCTGTCTCCAGAGCACAGAGTGATTCTAAGTGGGACTTGTGGGCAATTTTGTTTTGGTGGAGCTTGGAATTTTGGGTAGGCTTGTAGACTAAGTTCCAAGAGCTCAGCATAACTCAGAGTACATACTTCTAGACTCAATGAAATGAAAAAGTACAGACTCGAAAATATACTGAGAGTCGGAAACTGAGCTGTCGTTTGTCCCGAACTGAAAGCAGACGTCGTGTGTCGTATTGAATTTATACAGATATTATTTAGTCAATGTAGTCAATATTTGGTTGACTGTGACTTTGTGTCAACAATCTCCCCCATATTGATAATTGACAAAATAATATATGTATATTTCAATATTCATACCTTGACACAGTTGATTACAACATAGCTCCCCCATAACTGATGCAGAGTTAGAATCGGATAGCTCCCCCGTAATCAGTGACCGGTTCCGAGCTAGAAGTAGTAGCTCTCCCCCGTAAACAGTGCATATACCCTGTAACCTGATAGATAACATATTCCCAGAACGAGCACAGATATACACAGATGAATGCATAGAACCTGCATAGAACCTGTAAAAGTTTCCCAAAACAAGCCAGCACAAAAATATACATATGTTTCTCCCCCTTTTTGGCAGTTAGCAATATAAATAAGCAATGAATAGTTAATGCAACCACACCAAGAGAAAAAAAATAGTATAATACTAGACAAGAGAGTGCATTGGCATAAAAGAAACTACGAGAAATAGCATAAAATGATATCCACCAATCAGAATGTCAAACACATCATCAGGGTTCTAAGAAAAAAATCCAGTACATAAATCCATAACTAAATAACTAAAAACATAAAGCAACTAAGACCATCAGCAGTGGCAGCAGCATAACAAGCCAGTCTCCATCACGGAGCACCAGAAGGTCCTGGAACATCTGAAGGACCAGGGAAAGGGCCAACGAAAAGATCCTGGAACATCTGAAGATCCACAAAAGTATCATTGGATCCATATACTGCATGACCCACGGATCGTCTAGACGATGACCCGAGCGATGTGGATCCCGCTCAATAGGCACATGCAAATCAGGATGACGAGCAAGCGAATACCGCATATCATGCAGAGAGTTCCCAAGGGCACTAATCTGCAGAGTGGTACGGTAATCCTGCTGCATCCAGCGATCATCCTCAATAGCAAAACGATCGCAAAGCATAGTCTGAAGCGAATCCAGGTTGGCAGGAGGTGCAGTCTGACCGAGCGGAGGGACGTCAGGCTCCTCATCAGCAGTCAACTCAGTAGTAGCAACAGGCTGAAGGCGTCGTACCTTAGATAGAAAGGTAGGTGCCGGCAGGAACGGACAAGCATCAAGTGGTATACGAAAAGCACGAAAGATCATAGGAAGATACAGAGGATAAACCAAAGCTCGTGGTTTCCTCCTACAGCGAATCATCCAGTCCATCATAGTACGTGGAAGATTGAAATGAATTCCAAAGTGAAGATGATAAAGAGCAGAAATGTCAAGATAAGTGATTTCATCAGGGGAACCGATCTTGGGTAGAATGGTATTAGAGATGATCCAATGAAGATCAGAAAAATATGGGTTGAGATATTTCGTCATGAGCTTTCGAGGACGTGTGTATGGAGTGCACAAATCGTCCTTGGAGCTTTCAAGTGAAAGTCCGTTGGGAAAACGGAACGAGCGAGCATCAACAAGCCTTTCCCAAGAACTTGGCTCTAGAAGATCAAGATATTCGGCTAGTTCAAAGTCATCAAACGAGATATCGATACCAGCAACTCGTGAATAAATACGAAGGTCATCAAAGATTAAGTTGCAGTAGAACATTTGAACGGCATGACGATAAATAGCAGAAGATGTAGTGACTAGTTCATCAAAATAGAGGTCATGGAATAAAGAATCATATTGAGAGAATATGGAAAAATTGATAGGATGTCCTGTGAATACCTGACGATTCCGAAAGTCACTAAACCAGTTGTTTGATGCATCAAGTGAGACAAAAAGTCTATTGTCATAAGTGGAAGGATGTTGAGGACGAGGTGGATTGAACAAAGGGTGAGGTGGTTGAAGTTGTTCAATGATTTGTTCAATTGATGGAGGAGAATCCGAAGAGGAAATACTCTCAACTCGAATCCTCTTCCCGCGATTGAACAAGCAAGGAGCCATTAAAAGATTTAAAAAAAAATGGTACCTCAAACAGGTAAAGAACAATGGAGGAGAATGGAGAGGAGACACCTTTTTCTTGATTTGAGAAGCAATGAGGCACTCTAGATCAAAAACTAGGGTTAGGGTTTCAAGGAAAGAGTGTGTATAGGTGAGAAAAGGTGGTAATAGTGAAGGGGAGAGAAAGAATCCCGACATAAAGTAGGGTTTTGTCTTTGGTCGGGTGAAATATTGACCATTGGATTAGAATAGATCCAACGGCAGAGCCAGATCCCGACCCTGGAACCAAGGGACCGAACTCGTCCCGAACTCGGATAGGAGCAGAGTTCGGCCCGAGTTCTGGATCATTGGTCCAGAACAGAACAAAGGCTAAAATGAAAACAAAAGTTGAAGAATAACAAGAAATGATAACAAAGAAAAAGATTTAAGAGTTAAACAAAAGAAAGTTGAGGACACCAAAGAGAATAGAATAGATAGAGAAGGAGATGTACACAGAAAACAGAATGAACTTTTTAGAAAATATCAATTAGGCAATATTAAATCGAAACGAGCCATAAATAAGGATATATATTGTGGTTCAATAGTCCAAATTTGCCATGGGTTAGCTGCAGGGGCCGGATCCCAGCTAGCGATAGTCCTGAGGACTAGTGCACCGTGTCGCTTAGGCTTTTACGCCTTGTTGTCAGAAGGACCCTTTCGGCTTGTACCCATACCAAATTCTTCGTAAAAGAATCACAATATACTCGATATTTACGCAGGTGAGTTTCAATTTATGACTGCTTCATCTAAGATTCCAAGTTCACGACAAAGAAAATTGAAACGCTCTTCGGATAGTGGCTTAGTAAAGAAATCTGCCAGCTGATGATCAGTGTCAATAAATTCTAAGTTAATCGTGCCATTTTGCTGATGATCACGCAAAAAGTGGTGTCTGATCTCAATGTGTTTAGTGCGTGAGTGGCATACAGGGTTCTTAGTCAAATTGATGGCACTAGTATTGTCACAGAATATAGGAATATGCATGAAAGATAACTTATAGTCTTCCAGGGTTTGCTTCATCCACAGAATTTGTGCACAACAACGCCCAGCTGCTATGTATTCAGCTTCTGTTGTGGATAGTGCAACAGAGTTCTGTTTCTTGCTAAACCAGGAGACTAAAGCTTTTCCTAATAAATGACACGTGCCGCTCGTACTTTTACGGTCGACCTTGCATCCAGCGAAGTCAGCATCAGAGTAACCAATAAGATCAAATGATGTTGACTTGGGATACCATAGGCCTACTGTAACCGTACCCTTAAGGTATCTAAAGATACGCTTAACTGCGGTCATGTGTGATTCCTTAGGATTAGCTTGATATCTAGCACATAGGCAAACACTGAACATGATATCGGGACGACTAGCAGTTAAATAAAGTAAGCTGCCTATCATACCTTGATACTTACGTTGATCAACAGGTTTGCCGCTCTCATCTGGTTCGAGTTTGGTTGAAGTGGCCATTGGCGTGCTGATTGGTTTGATGTTGTCAAGATCGAACTTTTTCAGCATGTCCTTGGTGTACTTTGATTGGCAGATGAAAGTTCCATTAGCCAGTTGTTTTACTTGCAGACCAAGAAAGTAGTTGAGCTCTCCCATCATGCTCATCTCAAATTCCGTCTGCATACACTTGGCAAATTCTTGACAAAGAGTTTCATCAGTAGACCCAAAAATAATATCATCAACATAAATCTGAATTAATAGAATGGTGTCTTTGAAGGATTTGATAAACAGTGTAGTGTCACTTTTCCCTTTAGAAAAACCTTTCTCAAGCAAGAAGCTGCTTAGCCTTTCATACCAAGCTCTGGGGGCTTGTTTAAGGCCATAAAGCGCTTTCTTTAGCTTGAACACGTGGTCGGGAAATTTGTGATTTTCAAAGCCAGGGGGTTGTTTGACATAAACTTCCTCCTTAATAAAGCCATTCAAGAAAGCACTTTTAACATCCATTTGAAATAATTTAAAGTTTTGAAAATTAGCAAAAGCACAAAGCATCCGAATGGATTCTAGTCTAGCAACAGGAGCATACGTCTCATCGTAGTCGATACCTTCCTCTTGGTTGTATCCTTGAGCTACTAGACGAGCTTTGTTACGTGTGACTGAACCATCTTCATTTACTTTGTTTCTAAAAACCCATTTAGTACCAATTATAGAGTGATTAACCGGTCTAGGAACGAGTTCCCATACTTGGCTTCTCTCGAATTGGTTGAGTTCTTCTTGTATAGCAGAAATCCAAAATTCATCATTAAAAGCTTCAGAAATATTTTTAGGCTCTACTTGTGAAATGAAGGCAGTGCTAGCAACAGAGTCTCTTAATGATGATCTAGTAGTAACTCCACGTGAAACTTCACCTATGACTAAATTTTCTGGATGAGAAGGTTTGAAAGAGAATTTCTTAGGCAAACCCTCCAGAGAATTAGTTTCGGTTGAAGTATTCATTGGAGTAGAAGTTGATGGCTCAATGTCATCATTAAGAGTATTTGCTGTACTGTTGTCTTCATCAAAAGTCACATTTGTTGACTCTTCCACAATAAGTGAGCGTTTATTGAAAACTCTATATCCCTTACTCTTGGCGGCATAACCAAGAAAGATACCATCGTCAGCTTTGGCATCAAATTTGCCTAAGTTGTCGTTGGTGTTAAGGATAAAATATCTGCAGCCAAAAACTCTAAAATAAGAAACATTTGGGGTTCTCCCAAACCAAAGCTCATAGGGTGTTTTCTTCGAAATGGGACGAATAAGCACCCTATTCAAAATGTGGCATGCTGTACTTACAGCCTCTGCCCAAAAATATTTCGGAAGAGAAAATTTATTCAACATGACTCTAGCCATATCGCCAAGAGTCCTATTCTTCCGCTCCACAACACCATTTTGTTGAGGAGTTCTAGGACAAGAAAATTCATGATCAAAACCATTTGCATTACAAAATCTGAATTTACGAATTCGCCTCCATGATCACTTCGGATTCGAGTAATCATGTAGCCTTTTTCGTTTTGAACTTTATTTACAAAAACTTTGAAAACAGAGATAGCGTCGCTCTTATTAGCGAGAAAGAAAACCCAAGTAAATCTCGAAAAATCATCAACAATAACAAAAGCATAAAGTTTGCCACCAAGGCTAGCTATTCTACTAGGACCAAATAAATTCATATGAAGTAATTGCAAGGGTCTAGTAGTACTTACAGAGTTGATGGAATGAAATGAGGATTTAGTTGCCTTGTTTAGTTCACATTCGGCACATACCGTGACCTTTTTGAATGTGATGTCAGGCAATCCTCTCACTAGCTTCTTGGTAGAAAGCCTGGATATAGCATCCATGTTGGCATGACCGAGACGCTGGTGCCAAAGTAGTCGTTCGTCTTTGTGGGCATATAAACATCTACCTGCATGGTTAGTATTTATAGAGAGATAGAAAATATAGATATTGTCCTCTCTTTTCCCTTCAAAAGCAATGTCTCCTGTTGACCTATCATAGATATAGCAACAGTTTTGTCCAAAGTTAATATCATATCCATGATCAGCAAGATGGCTAATGCTGAGCAGGTTATGCTTTAACTCGGTCACTAGGCAGACATCCTTTATAACAGGAGAAGGAGGATGACCAATGATACCGTTACCTATTATGTGCCCTTTGAGATTGTTACCGAAGGATACGTATCCTTCTCTTTTCATCGATAGTGATGCAAAAAGATTTGCGTCTCCCGTCATATGTCGCGAGCATCCACTATCGAGAATCCACTTACTTTCAGTTGAGGAGGGAAGGTCCACCTACATCAAGAGTAGATGTGACCTTTGGTACCCGAGTTCTTGAGGATCCTGAAAAGTTAGTCTTTGGGAACCAAGCATATATCCTTTTATCTACAAGTCTTCTAACTCTGCACTGTGGTGAGGTGTGTCCATGTAATCCACAATAAGTACAGATAGCATTCTTATTTATACTAGGAGCATGAGAATAATATCTATAAGCAGCAGGATGAGGATGAACATGATGTGAAGAGTTAGAATGGTGAAGATGATTATGCATGGAATAAGTGGCATGGTGATGGTGTTTATGAGGCATAGAATGATGGTATTGTCTATGATGTGTGACATGCTGATATTGTCTAGATGGCATGACATGATGATTTTGTCTATATGGTATATGAGGACCTTGTCTATATGGCATTGCATGATGATCTCGTCTATATGGCATGGCATGATGATTTTTATGTGTGGAGTGATGTTGATTGTGTCTTTGTGCATGATGCTTGTGTACTAAGTGAGAATTGTTCTTACGTGCACGTGGTTTGTGAAAGTTTGTGTATATAAATGCATGGTTATGTGCTGCATGAGAATGACTTGGTTGACTAGCATGAGTGGTATTGTGCCCATGTGATTGGGTTTGAGGTTGAATAACCTGTTTACCCAATTTGGTTTCTAATCTTTTAGTAGCAGCTTGCAGTTCAGTAACCTTAATATTTAAGCCATATATCTTAGTCATGGAAATCTTGTGTCTACTCTTTTCTTCAGCAAGCAATGTGTTGAGAGTAGTGATTTCTTGAGTTTGTTGCTCAATACGTGCTTCAGCATCATGTAAGCTTAATTTAAGCTTGGATACTTCATCAGTGTCATTAGTGGGTGATGTGTTTCTAACATTATCAAGAAGTAAAGAAATTCTTTGTATCTCATCTTCTAGACTTTTGATTTTGTCCTTGGCATGTTTATATTTACCGATAACCTTTTTGTGATCATCAAGTAAATCGGTGAAAGCATCGCCAAGTTCATCAAAAGAGAAGTCATCTAAAGTTTCGTTTGATACCTTGGTGGAATTTGCCATGAGGCACACATTTGCTTTGTCTTGAGGAGAGTTCTTTTCTTCCTCGGAGTCACTTGCTTCGCTTTCATGCCAAATGCTTGTGTTGGCATACCTTTTTGATGAGTTCTTCTTGTAGGGCTTTTCATACCGGTTGCTTTTCTTTAAGAGCGGACAGTCTCTTCTGACGTGTCCAGTCTTTTTGCAACCATAGCAGATTGGTTCTTCTTCATCGGAGATATCGTCTTCAGTCTCATCGTGATCAATCTTTCGTCGATGAACTTTGAGTGCGATCTTCCTGGTCTTCGGAGCAGGCTCTTCGAAGTCCTTGAGGTCAAGCTCGTGAGTCATGAGCTTGCCCATCAAAGTCTCCATAGACATACTTGTGAGATCATTTCCTTCTATGATGGCTGTCACCTTAGGGTTCCAAATCTTTGGTAGCCCTCTGAGTAGCTTGCGGATCTTCTCATGGTTTGAGTACTGCTTACCAAGCGAGGATAACGGGTTGATGATGTCGAGGAATCTTGTAAACATTTGAGTGATCGTCTCATTTGGCTTCATCTTGAAGGCTTCGTACTCTTGAGTGAGACGGCTTATCTTAGATTCCTTGACTTGAGTGGTTCCTTCATGCGTCACTTCCAGAAGTCTCCATACTTCATGAGCAGTGGTGCATGTAGAGACCCTATTAAACTCGTTCCTGTCTATAGCACAGAATAAAGCATTAATAGCCCTAGCATCTAGACTTGCCTGTTTCTTCTCCTCGACAGAATATTTGTCGTGTGGTTTCTCAATGAGGTCACCATCGACAACTATCCTGGCGGGCTTTTTGTAACCGTCAGTGACGACAGTCCACAGGTCAAAGTCTAGAGACTTAAGATAGAAGCTCATCCTTGTTTTCCAATATGTGTAGTTAGTCCCATCAAATAGGGGAGGCCTATGAGTGGACTGACCTTCACCATGATTGGAAATCAAGGATTGTGTGGTTGCCATGGATCAGCTCTTAGGATGTTAGTCCTTGTAAAGAGAACAGAGCTCTGATACCAATTGAAGAACAGTTTGGCAACTCTAGAGGGGGGGTGAATAGAGTATATATATAATGACCAATTAAAAAATTACTCTTTCACGAACAATAAATAATCAGAGTAAAATGCGGAATGTAAATGAAAGACAAGAGAGCATACGCAAACACAGCAATTTTAACCTGGTTTCCCTCGTGGAGGACTAGTCCAGGCCTGAGAACTCTAGCTCAGGATTAAATCCACTATTTGTGAAATAGTAGCTTATAACCCGTGCCTTTACTTCAGAAGAGCACGTCAACTTCTTACAGAGAATCGCAGTGGCGATTGCTTGGAATTGTCCAAGCGATTTCTTCACTCTTGCACAAGAATCCTAACTGAGAGATGCTGAGCACTCGAGACTTAGGAGGCTTGTGGCTAGTAGATGGGAAGGGTATGGCTTATAGAGCTTATAGGAGAGAAGAGAAGAGAAGATTGAGTGATTCAAAATGAGAGAATTCATGCCCTATTTATACTGATTTTTGAGGCAGAATTCGGCCAGAATTCGGGTAGGAGAATTCAAAAAATTTGGCCGTTGGACAGCTAGCAACCAGCTAACCCTAAAATTAGGGTTCCTGATTTCTAGGGGACAGAGTTCGGCCCGAACTCTGTGTGGAGGCAGAGTTCGGCCCGAACTCTGTCTCCAGAGCACAGAGTGATTCTAAGTGGGACTTGTGGGCAATTTTGTTTTGGTGGAGCTTGGGATTTTGGGTAGGCTTGTAGACTAAGTTCCAAGAGCTCAGCATAACTCAGAGTACATACTTCTAGACTCAATGAAATGAAAAAGTACAGACTCGAAAATATACTGAGAGTCGGAAACTGAGCTGTCGTTTGTCCCGAACTGAAAGCAGACGTCGTGTGTCGTATTGAATTTATACAGATATTATTTAGTCAATGTAGTCAATATTTGGTTGACTGTGACTTTATGTCAACAGATATTTCCCTAAGAGCAAGGGTAACTCTCATGAGTAACATACATAAAGAGGGGGAAATTGTTAGTAAAAGTCTGTCTTTTTCCACAAAGAAATCAAAATGCCAAGACCTTCACTGGAGAAGTTATTCTGGATGAAACCCTATTTATCCGCTTTCGTCGAGAAGATGAACATACGAGAGCTTCCTCCCTGTCTGCTCTATTGGTTGGAGAGAAGGCTCGGGCTCTCTTCACGTAGGGATCAAACAACGTCCCCTTTATGAAACTCTCCTCCCAGTTATAGCCCGGGGCCAAACTATTTGCTAAGTAATAGAAGCTCACAACAGAATACAAAATGTACATTGTCAATGCTCGTGGATGAGGGATGAAATGCTCCTGGGTACAACTAGTATTATAATACTGCCAGGCTCGCGCACCATCGAGCAAGCTACATTTATACCCGAGGCAGTCGCTAGCATTGATCTGCATGAGCTGATTATAGCCAAACTGACGTGCAAAGTGACTCGGCAAATAATGCTCCAAGTATACTTCATTTCGATCACGATAAACTAGATAGGAAGGCCGGATGGATTGAAGCCAGTGAAACATAGCCTCCCGTGAACTAGTATAATATGTCCCTACGTCCACTAGCTCTTCCTCCTTGCTAAAATTTGTATAGGTCGGAGGGACCTTGTAGGGCTCATACCCTTTTATATACGCCAATGCCCTGTGGTAAAGGGGAACATCCTTCTGTAACCAAGACTGGTGTCCGTAACGACGAAGAAGGGCGTCTCTCGGTTGAATGACGGACGCCAGTCCCGGACTCATTAGAGATAGGTAGTGTAGCAGCAGCCAACCCATCAAGTAATGGTAAGGTAATTTGGGATGAGCAAACTCTTCCTAACTTCCTTCGTAAATAAGGACCTAGTCTACAAATTGTCTCAAACCTCGTTGGAGGCCACATATCACCACAGGAAGAAGGGCTAACTTCATGCCGAAGACAAGCCGTACCGTAGGGAAGATGAGGTTCCGACTCAGCCTTTCGAGAGAACTGAAACAGCCAGGAACTACACAGTCTCGAAGCCACAACAAAATATACGCAACTAACCGTGCCACCGACTACATCGGGAGAATGTCATGATAAAAGTAGTGAAAACAGCATCACTCTAGTCTCCAACATCATTCTCGCGAGGATTCTTCTCTCCCATCTGTAAACCCCCTAAATTTTCACTTTTTAAGAAATTTATTTATTTTGGTATTGGTTTTATTTTTGGTATTTGTACGTCGAGTAGGAATACGTATATACGACGTATTTTTTTTTGATATATATATATATATATATATATATATATATATATATATATATATATATATATATATTTAAAATATATATATATATATATATATTTATATATATATATATATATATATATATATATATATATATATATATATATATATATATATTTGAAAAGTATACTTATTTTCTCTATGGAGAAAATCTAAAATAAAACTTTATATATATATATATATATATATATATATATATATATATATATATATATATATATATATATATATATATATATATATATAAAGTTTTGTTTTAGATTTTTTCCATATGGAAAATAAGTATACTTTTCAAAATAGTATAAGGTAAATATTTTTACTTAAAGTTATAAAATGCGTCACGATTGCCAAAACTTTATTTTACTTTATTTATTATAAGGAGCTATTTTATTTGTAAAAGTATAAGTGATAATTTAGAGAATAATATTTTATAAATAATATATTGTACCGCATGCGAAGTATATGAAATTAAATTCATGTATATTTTAATTTTCGAAAACTAATTTTAATTATTTTATTTATTTGCAAAAGGGTATTTCAAATATTTAAATATTTATTGTAATTTTTGAAATTAATTACTATTTAATTTATAAAAAGATATTTTTAATTTATTTGTGGTAATTTAAATTGCGATTAGATTTTATTGATTTGATTTAAATAGTTTAATTTAAAGACGGGACATATCTATATTTAATTTTGATTTGGATTTATCTAAATTTAAATTGGATATTTGGATTTGGATTTGATTGGATTGGTTTTAAAGTGATATAAATTAATGGTGTATTATCTAAAAGGGGTTTTTAATTTTCATAATCCCCATCTAATTAGGAGTCTCAACCTTCTATATAAGGAGAGCTCTTTTTCTCATTTTTTTCTATAATCCTTATATTCCAAATTCTCTCCACCAAACATGAGTGCACCGTGTCGGTGTCCTCTTTTCCCTTGTCAGCTGTAACGGCCTCGGGTCAGACCCCGGGTGTCTTTCCATTAGATTGTAATTTTTCTACATATATAATTATTCTTGACTCCGTATCTGACACACCGGATATGACTCCGACTCGACTTCGTGTCACGCAGGACACGAATCTCAATATCCATGTCACGTCCGACACCCCGGACACAACGGCCACAACAAATCAAAACCTAAACCCTAGCCCTAAACCTAACCTTAACCCTAAATTTTTTTGACGTCGCTGCCTCCTGGCCGTCACGCCGCGCTGACCCGCCTACTCCGACAGCTCTCCATCATAACCAGAAACCCACCACCACCATCTACACACCCACGTACATCACCAACACTATCCTGGCCATTTCGTGAGTAGCCTACGCACAACTCCTACTCGATCACCACCACCAGACTTCACCGTCGCCCTCGGCCACCCACCGAAAATCCTTAACCCTACCATGGGCACCACCGCCATCACCCAAAAGTTCATTACCACAGACACCACCACGACCAACCCCAAAATTTCTCGGACAACCAATAAAAATAAAACCAGCCCTCACCTAAGTCCTTCGTGCGACCAACCATCGGACCGGCGTCGCATCCACTCATCCAAGATCCTGCCGTACATCGAGTCGCATGCTTAACCAGCGATGCCAACTAGTGTCACAACCCGCACCCTGAATAGGGGCACGAGCATGTGGGTACGTCCAGCTTACGCCGCAGAATTGGCGGTAGAATGCTGTATAGGTCTACTAGAAAGTATAGCTTCTAGACACAATATATATGTACCTGTCATCTCCGCACGGAGGTATATAATCTCAACTCAATCACAGGACATCTAAGGAAGACAGGCACGAAGATCATAAAGTTATGATGAAAATATATGAACTGAAAAAGGTACAAAGTCACAACACAGTTTAGAGTTAAAGATATAACACAAGAATCCAAAAGATAACATATAACATAAGTTTCAATACTAGCTAGAATGTAGTCCAGTCAAACCTATCTAACAGTCTAAGCATGAGGTAAATCCTTTACTGGCACAAAAGGTAATGTCTCATCAAAATCTCTATCATGGCCATGCCCGTAAAGGTAGAGCAATCAGCCAACATGTCCTCTGTAAACATCAACGGTTATCCTGTCAGGAAAATAAGCAAGTACAAACCACCAACAACAGTTCTATAGTATTAACAAATACTATAAGTGACAATCACAATAGAATACAAGATGAACATATCAAGATGAAAATATAACTGGATATATAAAACATGAAATCATACCAGGTGTATCATGCAGGAAAGTAGAACTGAATAGTAATCTATTTATCTCATGTAATAAATATAAAATGTGTCTCAAGTATTATAGCATTATGTGATCGGTATGGGTCAGGATCAGGCTGTTCCATACGACCGGCTACAAGTACGGGAACTCGGCCCGACCAAAATGAAAAGCTATGAAACAAGTAGTAACGGGTCAGGCTACACCCCACGTGTGGTGAGGGTGGAGCTATGAAGCAAGTAGTAACAGAAATGCAGGAGGGGTATTGAACACATAACCTATAATAACTCCCCATCCCTGAATAGTATACTGATCCGGATATAGCACGTCATGACACGGGATTCCCTAAGAAGATAGCTACTCCTTCTCAGGAATCGATTTTAATACAAGTACAAGAATAAGATCGAGCAAGTACTAGTATCCCAAGAAATTCCATGAATGACATCTCATGACAGAAATCCGATATATACTAGTCCGTGCACCATCGTGTCGACAATCAAGTAAAACACTATAACTGAATCGGATACAGAAGATATCAAGATAAAGAACTACTATCAGAGAATGTACTCGCGTTCTGTCCTGAGCTGTCAAGTAAGGTATCGTTCAGAGTGATCTCACAGACCTAAAGATAAAATAATATAAGTTAATTAGGGTTTAACAGAGTTAAGCTTGATTTTCTAATGTATAATATGCAATCTAGGTCAATCTCAGTCCAACTAAGTCAAACTAGGTCACACTAGGTCAAACTAGGTCACGGAAAGTCAAAACAAGTCAAACTAGGTCAAACTTGATTAAAGGTTGACTTACAATTGACTTTTGGTCAACTGGTCAACTCTAGGTCAAACTAGGCTAATTTTGACTAACAGTTGACTTTTGTTCAACTCCGGTCAACTCTGGTCAAGTTCTAGTCATTTCTAGGCCAAGTGTTGACTGATAGTTGACTTTTGGTCAAAGCAGTCAAACTTGGTCAACTGAGGTCAAAACTAGCCTAAGCATACTATTCCTAATATTTACCTGCCAAGATACCCTATATCTTGGTCATATTAGCATCCTAATACCAATACCTTGGTTTGGGTCCAATACCTTAACTTAGGTAAATTATCTTAGCCTCTAACCAATACCTTACCCTTACCTTGCCCTTACCCTATGCAACTCCAATACCTTGCTAAGGTATTCCAACACCTTACCTTGGTATCCTTTTACCTTACCTTTATATTTTGATACCTTATCTTAGTATCTTGATACCATACCCTGGTCATTGTAGAAGCATGGAAAATACTAAAGAAAGATCCATGCGGCCAGGAAAAACCATGCGGCTCAGAAAGCCTATGCGGCTCAGAGAGTCATGCGGCACAAAGGACTATGCGGCTCAAGACGTCCCATGCGGCTCAGAAGAGAAGACATGTGGCTTGCAAAACAGTTCTCCTCTTCTGCATTAATTACTTTGACGGCTGACAACTCTGAAAAAGTGACAGCCCTGACACAAAAGAGGTAATTATGACTCTGTCATAATGACAGACCCCTAGGGAAGCGAAGGAGATCTCTAACACAATCCCCCGAGATCCAGAAAATGCCACGTGGCCCTGGCAAGTGGATGTTCGTATGCGGCTCAAGCGAAGACTCCCCATGCGGTTCAGAATGAAGCTGCCCTATGCGGCTCAGGACGAAACAGTCTCATGCGGCTCAAGCAGAGGCCCCCCATGTGGCTCGCAAGGATCATCTCCATGCGGCTCACTACCCATTATGCGGCCCAAATTATCATATGGTTCGAAGGTTCGGGGGGGGCACTCCCCAAGCAGACCCGACACGTGGCCAGTCTTATGCGGCTCCATCCTTATGCGGCTCAATCCTTATGCGGCTCAATCCTCATAGCGACTCCCAGGACACGTGGCATAAAGCTAATTAATTTCCCAGATTTACTGCAATCAAAGATTGGGTCAAATCCCAATAATCTGGGACACGTGGCAGGAGAATAAAATAAAGTTATTCATCCAGATTCGCAGACATCAGCAAATCATCATCACGAGTATTCATTCCAATCAGCATTAATTACTGATGGAATTTGGTGCAATCTACATTAAGTGGCCCAGATTCATCACACTCAAGATTAATGGCCCAGATTGATCAATCAACAGGCCGCCGCCACTCTAAGGGACAATCACTGCAAACCCTAATGATTGCATTCCCCTTCTTATAAATAGCGAGGTGCCATTCCCTTGTCAGAGGACCCTTTTTCGAGATCAGAGAGCAATAGAAGACTTGGAGAAAAAGAGCAGAGAGAGAGAGAGCAAAGAGAGCATTTCTTCAACGCCAAGCAATCTTCCGGAGCCAAGGCTGCATACCGATCGTCCAAGGAGTAAGGCAGAGCGGCCGTCGCTTTCCCGAGCCTCTATCGTCACCCCCCAGAATCTAAAATAAACAATTGTACTTAGACTGCTGTACCTAGGTTTTCGTCCCTAGGTTTTCTTTGTACAAGCGAGTTTGTAACGTGAAGTAAAAGTCCAGTCCTC
This sequence comes from Iris pallida, assembly GCA_029216955.1. Taxonomy (NCBI): domain Eukaryota; kingdom Viridiplantae; phylum Streptophyta; class Magnoliopsida; order Asparagales; family Iridaceae; genus Iris; species Iris pallida. Next base: position 68,933 of record JANAVB010008686.1, on the reverse strand, counting down.
CGATAATTGTTCTGTTCTTTTATATTTTATGGCAAACACGATGGCGACTCTGCTGGGGACAAACTTCTCTACGGCTGAGGAGTTGGTGACACAATCGGATGCAGCCAAACTTGGCTCCACACAACAGAAGATGGTCGTCCGCTTCGACCAACAGGCGTTAGAAGAAATGCTCTCCGAAGGAAGCGCTGGCCCTGTCCAGAAGCGCACCCGCACAAAAAAGGCTCGCAAAGAATGGAGGCCAAAATCATTTGCTCCTATCCAGGCCCTCGATGGAGTACTCTCTGCTACCCAAGACGACGAAGGCAACTCTCGTACAGCCCCACTTCGAGCCATAGAAGACTCTGCTGTCCCCAAGTCCGGCAGTGGAAAGTACTACGATGCTGGACTTGCAGGGGCAAAGAGTGATTCTATGGGCTCCAGGAAGAAACCGAACAAGGGCACTAGCCGCAAAGCGAAGACTCATGCGGCCAAGATGGCCAGCCGTATGAATGATGACCATGCGGCTGAAACTGCTAGCTAAATGCATAGTAGTCATACGGCTAGGATTTCCAGTCGCATGGAGAACACTCATGCGGCCAGAGTTTCCAGTAGCATGGAGAAGACCCATGCGGCTACGACTGCCAGCCGCATGAGGATTGGTGATTCCAGCAGCATGACGTCTACTCCACGAGGTTCTGTCTTCGACCGCCTCACCTATGGTCCTGATCTCTTGTGCTCCCAAGAAGATATGTCTGATTCTCTCCAGCACCACTTAGACTCTTCCTACTATGTGCCCTCACGCACTAGAGTGAAGAAGTCTAGGGAAGCACGAGCTTGGCAAGCTCGGTCCGTTGATCTGACCTCTGACCATCCGAGCGTCCCGTGTGCTGTTATGCGGGCCTCTGATAGGAAGTTGTACAGAACCACTCGAGTCCAGCCTCCGGCGGCAAACGGACAGAGAGGTTCCCAAAAGTCTCCCAAAATCTAGGGAGCAAACATGGTCGATCCGGACCCGTCTGACTTGCGTGAGGCCATCCTCCACAAACGCAAGGAAAGAGAAGGTGCCCCAGGGTACAAAGAGTCCTTCCACGGACGTCACTGCACCCAAGTCATCGTCAACTGCTGTTGCAGCAACGCAACAGTACAAGAGGGCCGGCAATCCGTCTTCCAAAGACTGCAACGATCAAGCTCGGAAGACGAGGTGCCTCCCGTCGTCTTCTGCAACTCTGCTCAGAAAGTCCCTGCCGATGGAAAAGGGAAGAAGACGAATGTTCCTAGCCAAAGGATTTCAACCACTATGACTAAGAGACTCTCGTCTAAGCGGGTGCCCACCACCGGAGTTTTCCAAGGTACCCGTTCTAAGACGAAATCTGCTAGAATGGAAGATTCGTCATCCACAACACTGGGGGTTGCTGGGACTGGGGGTAGTACTCCTCCGAACCTCCACGACAATCCGATGTTCCAAGAAGACGAGCCGGGGGAAATAACTCTCCCATCATATACAACAAACCCCGATGTCCCCGAGGACATTCACAACTCCCAAGACGAGGTGAACTCGGAGATTGGGGGTACCGTTCCTTTCGAGTCTGAACCAGAGGAGAACATTCCCACATATCCCGATGACTTCTCACTACAGGGGTATGATTCGGAGGGCGGTTCCTCCACTGCTCCATCCATCTCCTCTCACATAAGGACGGTATTCATGACGGACAGCAACCAAGGTGGTTCCAGTGAGCGCCAACGCATCGACACTCTGGAGGCCATACTGCTTGCCTTGGTCAAATTTGTAGACGAGATCAAAGCGGCTCTTCCAACTCTGCAAGGAGGAACGCCTGGCCAAACAAGTGCGGGTCCTGCGGTCAATGCGGACTCGAATTCAGCGGCACCGAACCCGGACAACAATCCTCCTGAAGGAACGGCCCCCACCATCGTGGATGAAGCCCGCGAAGCGAAAAGAGAGGTCCAGGAGCTCCGAGCCATGTTTCACGCTCGAGAAAATTCCCAAGACCTCAGAATAGGCAACCGTACCCTGCTGCCTGGAGGGATGTTCCATTCCCACCAAGATATAAGCCATTCAATATCAATCATTATGATGGCAAGACCTCAACAAGTCGGTACATTACTTACTTCGAGGTCACCACCGACCATCTGCCCCATGATGATGCCATCCTCACACGATTATTCATCGGGGCATTGGAAGGAGTCGCCTTCGACTGGTATCGCAACCTGCCAGACAACTGCATCCATTCTTTCGTCGGCTTCAAGCACATATTCTTGGAGAGGTTCTACGAAGTAGGGCAGGACATCACAATGTCCACCCTCATGGACGTCGTCCAAGGGGAGAAAGAGCTGACAAGGAACTACATTGAGCTGTTTCGCCAAACCACAATGAAGCTGCCGTCTGGAAATCCGGATTCCTCCCTAATTGAAATTTGCCAAAAGAGATTGCTCCCAACAATCAGTCTCTGGATGGGCGAAAGTTAATTCAAGGACTGTAAGACGTTTATCATCTGTGCCACTAGCACCGAAGAACGGTTGAAGAAGGCTCGCCAACTGGGATTGTACATCTCGGACGGAGAGAACAAGGGCAAGCGTCCCAACACCTACAACGACAATGGGGGTAGCCCCTCCAACAATCGGGACAGCAGGGGTAAGCAGGCTATGGTGGCCGATACAGCCCAAAAACCTGAGTCAAGACCGGCAGACAAACAATGGCCGCAAATCACTTACTCCTTCGAAGAAGGTCACGTCAAGCCCATCTTGGACATGCTCATACAAGGAGACAGAATTCAGCTTCCTCCACCAAGACGGGAACCTCGGCCGGCAGACATGGAGAATCCAAAGTACTGCCATTACCACCGCTACGTCCACCATGCCACACACGACTGCTACCAACTAAAATGGTACATCCAAAATCTCATCGATTCGAATGCTCTGGCCATCGATTTTGAAGAAGTGACCGTGGCAGCCAACATGGTGTCCGTACAGTTTGGCAGCTTTTCTCCAACCGAAGCTCAAGACGGTGTAGTACCCATCCCTCTGGCGACAATGGAGGTTGCTAATCTTCCACATCCCCAAGATCAGGCTGCTGGGCTAGTGCCCCTCACCACATCACGAGGGGAGATTATGTGGGTCCATCCAGACCTGGTATCAGAACCAGCCCACGCCATCGTCCATTCGCAAGAAGAGTGGAAAAGTCAGGTCCTGCCGCACAATCTCGGCAGATATCGAAGAAGCTACAGCTGTCGTTACCCGGTCTGGGGCACAGTCCCAACCTGTGGCTGATAACTCAACTGAAGATCATCAGCCCGCTACAACTGACGCTCCGGGACCGGCTCAGCCTCCGACGACCGACAAGCCTAGGCCGAAGGAGACTCGCTTCGACAAATCCCTCCGAAAAGAGGCACCTCAAGGGCTTTTAAAGCCCTATAACTTCGACATCTTGGCGCAATTAGCCAACACACCGGCCAAGTTGTCATTATACGAGCTTCTGAGACTCCCAAAAGATGTTCGCGCGGCTTTGAGCGATGCACTCCAAAATGTCGACGCGTACCTGGCTCAGGTCAACCTCACGGGAGAAAACCCGCCTGCAGATCTCGAAGACAGCGCTTGCACAGGAGCGATGCCCGACATTGTCTTCACTCCACAAGATATGCTCATCAAGACCAATCTACATGATCGTCCGTTGTACTATACGGGATACATTGGGGACGTAAAGGTGGACCGAATGCACATTGATCCTGGGTCTTCCATAAGCATCATTCCGAAGGGTCTGCTATATCATCTTCGTATTTCGATGCATCGCCTGACGCCTACAAGCACCGCCATCAGCGGTTTTAATTCGGGCAGGAGCTACCCAATTGGGAAGATTCGTCTGAAGTGTCAAATTAGCGATCTCCAGTCGGAAGTCACCTATTATGTCATAGATGTAGACACTTCTTACAACATCTTCTTGGGACACCCTTGGATACACGATTATATGATCGTGCCTTCCACGCTACACCAGTGCTTCAAGTACGTCGATAAATACGGCTTCGTGAGGACAGAATTTGTCGACATCGATCCCTTCAAAGGGGTTGAATCCTACTACTCAGACTCCTGCCTATATGAAAAGTCGAAGAAGCACCTTGGTGAAGGAGATGTGCAAGCTCGTACCGAGACAGCCACAGGATCAAAAGAACCTCTGACGATCCACCTCCAAGCTCGCAAACCTGGCAAGTTCGCACCCCTTATAGCCACTCTGCGTAAGGACGCAATCAACCTCTCGGCGCAAGAAGAACAGATGATAATCCGGCTGCCAAGGTCTGGCCAAGTGCCAAGACTCACAGCGGAGCCACTGACAATCAGGTTGCCGAGAGTCGGCCAACCACAAACGGAGAAGCTCAATCCTTCCGATAAGCCAATGACGATACGTCTTCCCAAGAAGAGTCGTCATCCTGATGCAAGGTCTGGGACTTCTAGCGAACCAACCACTCCCCGCCCAGCATCAAGCATCAAGCTGGGGGTCGCTAGCCTGCCAACAACTCCACGCTCTGCTCCACCAACTGAACCTCTGACGATCAAGCTGCCCAGGTCGTCCTCTCAGTCTTCGTTTATACAGGGGTAGCCGAAGAGGAACCGGAGCTAGCCAAGTATGTGGCTGCCCACACTGATGTTCCCTCCGCAGATGATATACTCCCCCTAGAAAAGATACCTTACTTCATCAATAAAGGGCTATCTTTGAACTACCTCGAGCTCAATAAGCTATGTACAATGTGTGCTATGGAACATGGTATAGGCACTCACCTACACACACAGGTGACAGATGTGCACACATAATCCAGCTTATTCCAGTGGAAGACGCTTACCGCATAATCGAGGGAGGGGATCATCCAATCATCTTCGGCCGAAAGGACGATCCGCATCCCTTCACCATAGAAGAAGTCGACCTCAAATCAGATGCCGGGAGACTGCCTCTGTATCTTTATAGCCCCCAATCCAAATATCTCATGCAAAAATAGGGATATGATCTGGAGACTACGCCAGGCTTGAACTACGGCATCGGGCGATGATTACCTTTGAAGCCACCGGTCCCGGCTGGCAAACCACGGGACTACTATAACAAAACTCGATGTGGATTAGGGTATGTAACACCCACAACGACCCCTGAGAGTTCAGATGAAGAATGTGACTGGCAGTCACATTCAATCGGGTCACCAACTTCTGACTCGGATACCAGCATTGGAGACATATTCAGACAAGTCCTGTCAGTCAACATGGCATTCGCCGATGCTTATGAAGAAGATGAGGACATGCCTGAAATCCTCGAGCTAGAGCCGTGGGCCCAACAGTTGGATGCACAATGGGAAAAGCGGTTCGAACTAAGAGAACCCCCTACGGAAGATGAAGTTATATAAGTGGATCTCGATAGCGAATCTTCTCCAAAACCAATCTTCGTCAGCAAAAGCCTAACAGACGAAGAGCGAGAATCGTTGCTGGAACTTGACAAAAAATATATTGACGTGTTCGCGTGGAGCTATGAAGACATGCCGGGGTTAGATCCCGATATTGCTATCCACAAACTCAACATTCGGCCCGATGCAAAGCCGGTCAAGCAACAACAACGACGCTTCCGCCCAGGCATCATGGATGCGATCGAAGCCGAAGTCAACAAACTAATAGCCAGCGGCTTCATTCGTGAGAAGCAACATCCTGACTGGGTCGCCAATATAGTTTCGGTCCTCAAGAAGAACGGGAAGATTCGAATCTGTATCGACTTCCGCAATCTGAACGAGACATGTCCCAAAGATGAATTCCCCTTCCCTATCATAGACATCATGATTGACAACACATGCGGCTTCGAACATATGTCATTCATGGATGGTTTCTCGGGGTACAACCAGATCAAGATGTCTTTCGACGACGAAAAGCACACATCATTCCAAACACCGATCGGCACGTACTGCTACACAGTCATGCCCTTCAGTTTAAAGAATGCTAGCGCCACATATCAAAGAGCCATGAGTATCATCTTCAGAGAATACTTACGCAAGACGGTGGAGTGCTACGTTGATGACATCGCCGTCAAGAGTCGCTGTAAGGGAGACCATCTGCAGGATCTGAGGACGGTATTCGATCTGATGCGAGCGTACAATTTGAAAATAAATCCTATAAAGTTCTTCCTGGGCATATCCAGCATGAAGTTCTTGGGTTTCATCATCACCGCCCAAGGTATCCATGTAGACCCTGAAAAGACAAAGGCAATTATGGAGATGGGTCCCCCGAGAAATCTTCACGAACTCAGAGGCCTCCAAGGAAGGCTAGCTTACATCAGGAGGTTCATTTCTAATATCTCCGAGCGATGTCGACCATTCACCCATCTCATGAAGAAAGGCGTCTCATTCGTATGGGATGAAGAATGTCAGTGTGCCTTCGACAGCATCAAAGAATATTTGTCAAACCCTCCAGTCCTGGTGGCTCCGGTTGCTGGAAAACCATTCTTGCTCTACGTACGAGCAATGGAGCATTCCCTCGGTGCTCTGCTAGCACAAAATAATGATGCAGGCCATGAACAGGCCATATATTACCTCAGTCGAATGATGATTGGGCCAGAGCACCGATACACTGCTGTGGAGAAAGAATGCCTCCCCCTGGTATTCGCCATTCAGAAGACGCGGTACTATGTTACTGGACAAACCATACACGTGATATCACAAGTCAACCCTCTCAGGGTCCTCATGACGAAACCAGGGGCCATCAGCTCCCGCCTCACTACATGGGCAATATTGTTGTCCCCTTATCATATAATCTTGGTCCCGCAGAAGGCTGTCAAAGCTCAAGCCCTGGCAAACTTTTTGGCAGCCCACCCGGGCTCGGAGTCGTTCAGAATATATGAAGAAATCCCGGATGAGGTCGCCGACTCGCATGCAACTTCTCACGATGATATATGGCGGATGTTCTTCGACGGTGCCTCAAGAACTGGACCCAAGGGCAACATCGTTGTCGGAGTCGGGGTGGTGCTAGTTTCTCCTTCCGGATTGGTGATCAATCGTGCTTACTCTCTCATAGAACCCTGTTCTAATAATGTGCCAAGTACAACGCTTTGGTCATTGGCCTCCAACTTGTAAAAGAGCTGGGGGTAGAATATCTTAAAGCATACGGCGATTCTCAGTTAATCGTCAATCAGATCTGGGGCTCATACGAGGTTCGCCACGAAGACATGATCCCCTATCATCAAATAGCGATCAACATCATCTCATCATTCGAGGCATTCTTTATCGAACATGTTCCCAGACTCCGAAATATCGAAGCCGATGCCCTAGCTAGCCTTGCCGCTTCCCTAGCAGTGCCAAATCATGCTCATCAATCGGTGGATGTGATAGGCCACAAACTGGTCTGTCCTAATAACAACCTTTAGTTTGCGGCGAGTTATTTCGCCCAGACGATTGATGATGTCCCAGACTGGAGACAGCCATTCATTGACTTCGTCGTCTACGACATCCTGCCCGAGAACCCAAAGGAAGCTACCTCCATCAGACGGCGTTCTCTCAGATTCTTCTACGATACGGAGACGAAAATGCTGTATCGGCGATCCTACGATGGGTTATTACTTTGGTGTCTATCAAACGCAGAAGCCAAAGAAGCCGTACGCGAAGCTTATGACAACGTCTGCGGGGCCCATCAGCCTGGCCCCAAATTACAGGACCGTCTCCGCCGAATGGGCTACTACTGTCCCATGATGGTAGCGGATGTGATAGACTATGCAAGAAAATGCAAAGCCTGCCAAGTCCACGCGGACTTCATCCACCAGCCATCCGAATTTCTACATCCGACAGTGGCATCCTGGCCATTCGAAGCGTGGGGGATGGATATCATTGGTCCAATCACTCCACCTTCCTCCCCAGGACATCGCTTCATACTCGCGATCACGGATTACTTCTCCAAATGGGCGAAAGCTGTCCAACTTGCAGAAGTGAAGACTTCAAACGTGATCAGCTTCCTCAAGCATCATGTCATCTATCGCTTTGGACTGCCCCAAAGGATCATCCACGATAATGGTCCGCAGTTTGCAAGCCATGCCTTCTATCAGTTTTGCGACAAGCACAGAATTCAGAATGTTGCTTCGACACCATACAATCCAGCAGCAAATGGATTGGCAGAAGCATTCAACAAAACCATCATCAAGTTGCTCAAAAAGTTCGTATCCTCCAATAAACGCGACTGGAACGAAAAGCTTGGTGAATGTTTATGGGCATACCGTACCACGGTCCGAACGGCCACAGGAAATATGCCATTCTCCCTGGTGTACGAGAGTGAGGCAGTTCTCCCATTGTAGACTCAAATACCCTCACTCTGCGTCGCTCTTACTTACCAACTAATGACAGATGATAACTACCGTCGTCGGCTGCAAGAATTGGAGGCCTTAGATAAAAAGGACCTCTTAGCTCAGTAACGAATCGAGCTATACCAAGCATGCATCTCTGGAGCCTTCAACAAGAAGGTCAAAATCAGAATATTCCAAGTGGGCGATCTCGTTCTGGCAGTCCGGAGGCCGATGGTCATGACTCACAAGACCGCCGGCAAGTTCCAGCCAAAGTGGGAAGGCCCATTCATCATCGAGGCTGTATTCTCCAACGGTGCTTACCGCCTCGCAAAACAAAATGGAGACTTTCTCATGTTGCCCGTCAACGGCAAGTTCCTGAAGAAATATTATGTCTGAACGACATTCCAGATCATCGAGTCATGTACCCGCTGGTGCCGTTGAACTCGCATCTTCATATTTTCTAGATTTTTGAGTGATGTACCCGCTGGTACCTCTGAACTCACGCTCACAACATCCCAGATTATCGAGTCATCTACCCACTGGTGCCGCTGAACTCATATCCATAACATTCCAGATCATCGAATCATGTACCCGCTGGTGCCGCTGAACTCACACATCACAATATTCCAAATTATCGAGTCATGTACCCGCTGGTGCCTCTGAACTCACATCCCGATCACTCTTTCAGATAGTAAGTCATGTATGATCATACCTCTGAACTTTCTTCCTGAAGGAGCTCCTCCCTCATGATCCACTACCCGCACTCCCCAGTGCACAAAAAGGGTAACAGATCCACAAATTTCCAAACGGCCATGTCCTCATTACCTCTGAGTCGTTCCACTTCCGCCAAAAACAAATCATCCCTTACATAGAACTTCCATGTCCTCATTACCTCTGAGTCGTTCTATGTACCCCCTCTTCATTGAGCCTACTCCTGCCATGTCCTCATTACCTCTGAGTGGGAAGGCTCCGTCGAAGAAACCTTCATACTTGCCATGTCCTCATTACCTCTGAGTAAGTATGTCGATTCTCTTTCAACCTATTATCTGTACCCACAACCGGAGTATGACAAGGATAATAGGTCAATAAATGTCCTCTGTTGACCACAAATAGCCTCCGTTGAATTCACTCCTGCCATGTCCTCATTACCTCTGAGTAGGAAGATTCCACGGTAAAACCCTCATACATGCCATGTCCTCATTACCTCTGAGCAAATATGTTGGTTCCCTTTCATCCTATTATCCATATCCTAAGCCAGGGTACGCCAAGGATAATAGGCCCACAAATGTCCTTTGCTGAGTTTCTTAGCACAAGCCCACCATCGCTCATCATGTCCCGGGAGCCCAGCTGCTCTACGGCATTCTTTTTCCCGATACCAGGAGCATCCATAACCACTTTGCCATGACGGTTCTAGGTATCCCCAACCAAACTTGTTACCCGTACCTAAAACCAAGGTATGCCATGGGTAGCAGGTCCACAAACAAGTCCTCCATGCGGGGCAAACACTACCACAATACCACAAGCACAACAAGCAATACAAATGAAGGGTAGAATCGAAAGTACTCTTTATTTGAAGGAAGAAAAAAGTACTACATGTTTTGGGACCACGTCCCTCTCTCAAAAAAGAAAAAGAAAAGAAAGGAAACAAAAGAAGAAAAGGCCGATTATAGTTCGGCATTACACAATTCCAAAAGGTGATTCTTTACTGAGATGGCCTCCTGTTCTAGCCGCTGTTTAGCTCGACGCTCAGCCTCTTGGGATAACCGCTCCTTATCATCCAAGCCCATGAGCTCCTGCCAGTCATCTTCCAACTTCTTCAGGGCAGTTTCCAGGTCGGTCGAAGCTTGATTGACTCTGTCATCCTCCTGAATAATCAGCTCCCTGTCAATACGGACGGCCTCAAGTTCAGACTCCAAGAAAGTCAACTTCCTCTGAAGCTCAAGGATATGCTCCTGCGTGTCAGCGATCCCATGGGAGGCAGCCGCTTCCCGAGCCGTGATATCTTCACTCTCATGGATCAATTGATCATATCGATCAGACAGATCGCAAAGATCCTTCAGTACGGCCGGCTTGGTTTTATCCAGAGCAGCCCTTGTCTTCTCTATAATAGCGGTGAGAGAACCGCACTCCCGGTCTATAATAGCAGACAAATCAGCCTGTCGCAGCACCTGCAGCTGGGCCACCAGTTGCTCAGTCTCTAACAACTTTGCCTCCAAGAACGCAGCCAGCCCTGCACCACCAAGAAGAGTCTTAAGGATATCGATTTGACCCTGGGCGCATTGCGGGACAAGACGAAAGAGGTCCCTCTTTCCACAGCAGCCGTTATTCCCCTCTTCAAATGACGATGAAAGCTGTCAACCACATCCTGTAATGCGTCATCCAGGACCTCTGTAGAGGACGGCGTCAGAGGAAGCGTGGCCGGCAAAATCATAGAAGTGATGCTAGAACTTACCGCTAAGGGGATAGAATCCGAGCAGAACGACGCGCGGATAGCGGACAACTCTTCCTCCGCCACCCGAAGAGCCTGGATACTCGGTAGGACAGAAAGGTCGACCCTCTGGGCCGCCCGAGCAGAGGAAGAAGCGAGGACCATTATCCCCTGCCCCGATTGTTCCATCACCGGACTTGCCGAACTCGAGCCCGCAAGAAGACCTCCAAGGCGGGCTGGAGGAGGAGGAGGTACTCCCTTCTCTGCCAATGTCCCTTCGACAAAGTCTGGCTCAATAAGGTCCATCCTCGGTACGGGAGGGGCAGGACCTGCATGTCCATGACAATGATCAATCGACGTGACCCGAAGGATGTGATCATAGAGCAGATAGGCCTCCTCGCAGGTTAAGATTCGGCTTATCTTACCAGGGAAGAAACATGGAGGCTGCAGCTCGTGCGTAGCTGACATGACCTCCTTACCTGTAACCTCCAAGTTAGATTTAGCGGGTTCTTCTATCCCAGCCACCCCGGAAGAAGTACGATGCGATCAACGTCATCTTAATAAAATTCAACAATTTCAGGGACAGGTTCATTAAAGTCCCCGTCATCCCGGGTCACCACCTCGGCATCTTGAGACTCTTCTTCTTCTCCTGACACCTACAAGAAGGAAAGAAGATAATTAAAATTGAAGCTAGAAGGAAAGAAGAAAGGAGGAATCGGGAGTGGCTTGGTTACCTCTGACGTGGGGTTAACTTCTTCTCCGCTTTCTCTTATAGTTAGCTGGCGGTGTCTGGTTGCAACCAGCTTCCGGAAACGAGATATACCGCCAACAGGAGAAACTTGCCTGCTACGCTTTGGAGCAGGGCCAGGCGCAACGGATGGCTGATCTTCCAACATCTCATCTGACAAAATAGGCGGCTGATCCACCTCTACGTCTGCCACCGGAAGGATAGAATCATCTCCATCATGCTCGTTGCCTTCATCATCCTTAGTAGCGGAATCTAAATCTGGCACTTTGACTCTGGTCTTTCTCTTCTTGGCTCCTTGGGATCCTTCCTCCAGGCCGGTACCAACAATAAAACTGGCCCCCGGGTTAAAACCGACCGGGGGCTTGTTCGCCATGACATGGTACAAAGTCGCCATGTACAAGATCTCCACTGACGCCTTAATAGCAGGGACCAAAAAAATGGTACGAGTATGGAATGTATCGTAGTATTGCCAAGCCCTGATACCATCAAGAAGGCTACCTTCAAAACCCAGACAGGAGCTGGGACTGTCTAAACAAAGCTGGCTGTATCCAAACTGTCGGGTAAACCTGCTAGGCAGATAAGGCTCCAGAAAAACAGTATTGCGGTTACGGTATACCAGATGTGCGTGGCGGATGTTACGCAGCCATAGAAGCATCTGGCCGTCCAGAAGTTGAGGGGGCACAACACCGTCAAGATGTACAGCCTCAATGTCCTTAGCAGTAAAGCAAGGGACGGATACAAAAATGTGGTACATATCCGTCCTCACCAATGCCATCCGACAAGCCCGCATGGTCTCATACTCCCAAGGCTCATCACGATAGCGGAAGACAAACGCATCATCATCAGTTACACCATCTTCAGAGCCCGGTCTCATCAAAGACGGATAATGCATCAACAGCCACCCCATTAAATAGTGATAGGGCAACTCAGTCCGTTCAAAATCCTTGGTCACGTCGTGAGCAATGACCTTGGATGTGAAGGTGCAAAGGCTACGGTGTATGCTGCACTCCATGTCCGAGAGGAGAGCTAGCCTGATTCGCAAAACTAACTTCACAGTCGGAAGGATGAAGTTACGAATGATTCTCTCGATAGAACCAGCTCCTCCAGAGACTACACAATTTTGCAGCCATATCATCAAAAATCCCGCCAAGAGTGCCTTCTCTGACAGCTCTTGGGTATCCTGGTAGAAATAACCGAAAGAGTCGGTCTTACTCCCGAATCTGTCACTAGTGGTGGCCACCCTCTTAGCCGACGACACCAAGTCTTTAATCGCCTCCCGGGACCGATGGCGACGGGAAGTAACTCGACCTGAGGCATCTGTCAGAAAGAGATAGTGCACCCAATCCTTGGTGTGGGGAGCATTCCCTTCTGTGTTGTTATCCTTTCTGGCAATCTGATGACATGTGCTATAGTGGCACAATATCTCTTGGTAAAGGGCTACGAAGCCTGGATGCCGTCTTTCCAAATCTTCGAACTCCTCATTCGTGGGAGTATACGCCTCAAAAGCTTCGTCCCCCCAAGGAAGCTTGGAGACCGCATGCATTTCGTGGAGCGCAAGCCCCATTTCCCCTACGGGTGTATAGAAGGTTCCCGTACGACAGTTATACATCTCCTGCAGAGACATGAACAACTTCTTGTTTATGGGCAAGCCATGGTTGGTGCCCCGGATAGCATGGTAAAGGCCAATCTCACACAAAAAGGCCTCATACTTTTGCAAAATCTACATAGACAGATTGGTCCATGAAGGAATAGGATGTATCCAACTGGGAAGCATCAACCGGCCAATGGGGTAGGAGCCCTTCCGAGCGAGTTGATTTATGAAAGTGTCGGCGGTAGAAAATATGAAATTGGGGCCCGGCACATTCAAGAAAGTACCTGGGACCAATCCCATTACAGAACAGCTGGTGTGCACCTTGCCTGCAGTCACTGACTTCACTACAAGAAAATGCAAATTCTGCGACATATGGACTATGTAGCCAAAATCTAGATTTGTGTCGCCAAAGAGTTTCGGCGACATATCTCGTTATGTCGCATGTATGTCGCGTTAGCCTTGTCTGGGAAAGTATATGGCGACATGAACACACCATGTCGCGGAAAGATACCTACTTTTGGCGACATCACACATTTTAAAAAAAAAAGTTTCGGCGACATGTGTCATTTTATGTCGCAGAATGTAAGTATATTTGGCTACATAACACATATCGGAGAAAAGTTGTTTTTTGAATGTATAGGATATGACTTTCTGCTACACAATTGTGTGATGTTGCAAAAGCTATTTTATAGAAATAATATATATTTTTTCTTTTTGTATATATTTTTCAGCATAGATATGCAAAAACCCTATTTCGAAATTAATTATAAAACTAAAATTTATATTAAAAGAACTTGAGAACAAAGAGCAACAAGTTGTACCCACAACATGATATCCAATATAATATCTTAAAACAGTTTTGTCATAAAATAATCCATTAATGCAAATATCTTAACAACTTCAATCATTCAACACGACATGTAATGTATTCCACAAACGTATTGTATTCCAGCTTAGATAACTATAATGTGAACAAAAATACATTAATTTACTGTCTTCCAAAAAATTTGCCCGAGTCTATTCCCAAAAAATTTGCCCGAATCTCTTCCCAAAAAATCAACTTGTTGTCCATGTGATCCTGCAAACAAAAATTAAAGAAAACAAAATTGTAAGTAAAACAAAATATATAAAAGAATGAAATTTTATCTCTATAACTCATTACTATTCAAATATTTTTCTTGACTCTATATTATACTAACTGAAATAAAACACAAGAACATCAAGCTCTATCAAATTTTGATATTGCACAAATAAAAGAATGTTTCAGATATTTCAATCAATCTAAACAGATGCCAGTGTATAGATATTTCAATAAAATTAGGTATTTCAATCAATCAATCAATCTAAAATCAGATATTTCAATCAATCTTGATCTAGTTTTGGTATCCTGTGCATAGATGCCAGTATTGGTATCCTGTATATATGGGTTTGTGATTCCTGTGTTGGTATCCTGTATATAGATACCAGTACCCTCAAGCTCAATAGCTGATACATGTGTGATACAGATTAGCTACTTAAGACATATAGTTAAATCTGCAACTGAATCACAATATAGCTAATATTCTTAAAAAAGTTCTCTGCTGCACATATACTTATGTGTGTCAGTATAAACTTCCTTTTCTTTCATGTCCTTCCTAAACTATATAACTGTTGACCTCTTTCTTGTTTGTGTTCCTAATCCAGCCTTCCCCTTTTCTTGTCAATGGTCTGTGCCCCTCTCTGTTTGTATTCACACTTGAATATTTCTCTGCTTCCTTGTCAAGTGATGTTTCTTAGAGAGGATTGATGTTTAATGAAGGGTGCATTTAATTGGTTAGTATTGTAATGCCTGACCTAGTGGAACTTAACTGAAACTGACTAGCTCTAGTATTTTGAACCACAACCCCTTATCACGCAAAGCTTTCTGCCATATGTGTGTGTGTAAAGATTTGTAAAGGAAAATAAAACATGTGAAGGGGTTGTGTTGCATAATACGATATATTAAGAAATGTGTTTGTGAGCTGTTGAGGATGAGATTGCCATCCCAGAGTGACGGATGACATGAGACAAAGGAACACGGTATGATGCAGTTCCAAGTAGATGGCACGTGTCTTCCTCTACATGTTCCCAAAAAGGTCGGTGCTCCTTCCCTCTCTACTTGGTGGGACCCACATGCTACCCCCCCCTGCCCCTCCTCTTCCTCCATTCTCCAAACAATCACAAACTCACCAGCTGCTACAAATGTTGACATCATAGGGGTGTTAAGGAAGGAAGGAAGGAAGGAAGGGGCCTCCTCACTCACTCACTCAAATAAACTAAACCTAAAAGATCCTTTCCCCCAAGTAGCATCAACATCATCTTTTCTTAATTCCTTCATAATAATGTGTATTCACAAATGTTGTGTAAGCCAACTTTTCTTGTCCGCTACTCAAAAACTACAGATGCATCTGTACAATAAGTTAATTTGGTCTTAACTTCACCACTATCAATACTGCTATAACCTCAGCTCTAGCTTCTCTCACAGGACCACTTGTGTGCACCCACACAATCAGATTTATATTATTAAAAAAAATCCATTAACCCCTACTTGGGATATCCACATTTTTTGCCCCACCAGCCAAATTGCAAAAGTCCTTCCATGTTTCCCACATCTTGTGCAATATCCAGTCTCTAGGAGAACTGTGGAACACCCTTCATTATTTATCAATTGGCCACATATTTGCCCCCAACATAGAAGCAAACAGTGGCAATTCCAGATTTGTATGCAGAAAATTACCATGTAGAAAACAAATTACCATGTATCAAATTACCATGTATTCAGCTTCTAGGGATAGTTAAAACAAATTACAATGTAGAAAATTAGACTGAAATTTACATTGCAACATAATAATTTCCACATTATAAGATCTCTGACAAACAAAACATAAGAAACTATCAATAAACCAAATTAACAGAGACATTGACTTCCTGCAAAAATACCAGAACTAGCAGTACTAACAGAGAGATATTCTTATTGAAAAACAATACAAAATAAAATAATTAACTGAACTAACCAAGAGATGAGCATATTTTTTGGTTTGATTTATCTGAGGATAAATTTAGAATTTGCACAACTTATAATGAGAGTCAATCATACCGTGAAAGTAACATTGAATAGCCCTATAATTTCTAGAACAATATCCAACAAAAAAACACAAAGAAAATAGGAAGCAAGAAAGAAATAGGCAAAACGTCCCACAGCAACAAAGATAAATTGAAACTTACAGTGAAAGGAACAATGGGCAACCAGCAGATGGGAAAAAGAAAGTCCAGGAAGTAGAGATGGAGGCTATGTTTGATAAGGGTCAGTTGCAATTCCATGTACTCTCACTTTTACAAATCTTCTGCTTTAAGTTAAGAGAATTGGAAAAAAAAAGAGAGAATAATGATCTTCTTAGGACTAGACTAATTTGGCTCAGATACCTTGTCCATCATTTCATACAACACAAGATTAAGCATTTACCAGACCAGTAAACACAAAATTCATGGGGACCAGCAGTTGGCACTTGGTGCTAAATGGGAGATCTGCTTTCCCTTATTCTTGCATGAAAAATTCTAGCTTCCTTTAATCATTGGTTCTAAAATTACAAGCCTCGCCTAAAACTTCCTGTCATTGGGCTCATCAATTTATTAATTTGTTATTGTACTTCTAAAGCTCTGTTGATTTTCTATAACTAAAGATGATACAATCTAGGCTACCATTTTAACTCAAAAACACCATCAAAAGTGGAGTTTCCATTTTAACTCAAAAACACCATCAAAAGTGGACTTTAGAAAACTCCAAGACAGTTGATTTTTTGTGAAACTCAACCTTAAATTCTGTTTCTTTCTTATTTTTTATAAGAACTCCAAAACCACAAACTCCCAAACACCCCATAACTTAACTATAACCCCAATTTCACCAACAAAGTTTTATCATTTCAAACTCAAGTTTCAAATATCCCAAACTACAAATAAACCTAACTCCAGTTACCAAACCTTTCTCACAAAATATAAACTCCCACCTCACTCACAAAATATAAACCCCCAATACACCAGTAAAAGGATCATTGAAATGGCATCAAACATGAAAGGATCATTGAATTTATATTCTCATACCAGTAAGCTCAACAGAGGAATTAACAAGAAATGGCATCAAACATGAAACCCATCATTCATATATAACACCATGTTATGCTGTTAGCTAATAATCCTAGGAATATACAAAGATGAAACCCATCATTCATATATAACACCATGTTATATCTGAAGGTAACAGTATCAACCTGACACCTATTGTTTTTGTCTGCATACAGATTCCTACAGACTAATGGATACATTAACAACAGTAGATGCAAAAGCTGCATTAGACCATTCAACAAATCTGCTAATTTGATACCAATGCATGACACGAGAAGTAGAAGCAAAAGTTGCATTAGACCATTCAAAGCCACAGTTATATGACAACCTCTAGATTGCAGTTATAAACTGAAAGTTGGATTATGACAGATTAGACATGACACGGTAAGGATAATATTAAGTTACCTGCACTACTGGCTAGTGACTCCATAGGACTGGACACATGCAATTGAAGGTTATTGGACCCCTCAGTCATGTTATCTTCAGGTGTAGAAACAAGGCGGGATGATTTACGAGTGGGACCATTGTATACGACCTAAAAATACAAAATACATAGGTATTAAGGCATTATTAGTAACATAATTCAAATACAACATATCATTTGAGAAGCATATCATATTTATTACCTTTTCCATTTGAGGATTCGAACGCCCATTATTCTCATCTTCGCTGCTAGACGAACTAAGCAAATCATCACAATTGCCTGGTCGATACTCATTATCATCTCTCTCACTTGCATTTCTTTTACTATTTTTAGCCAAACTTGTTTGGGTGACCTTCTCAAATGGGGCTAACAAATTTGTAGCATGAAGCAAACCCAAAGCCTCAAATTTTCTTTGGATGCGAGCAATATTTTCAATTCTTTGTTTGTCATATGCTGACGTTAATTGGGCTGTTTGCCCGGGTCTTAAATATATATTGTTCTTTGATTTTTCCTTCTACGACAATAAAGATACAAATTATATTAGCCTTAAGACATGTACAAATTCTCAGTAAAGTACCTATTTGGAGCAAAAAAACATGTGACTTGAGACAGTCATATGGGAAATACTGAAAATAGCAGGACATATGTTAAACAAGCTAAAAATGATAACAAATCAAATTAAGAAATGATAGCAGTCAAATAATATAGTGCTTCAATGTACCATTAAATATAAGAAATATTACATCACCACACTAAAGCTAAAAAATTTAGAGCATCAATGTATAAGTCAAACATACGGCTGACTTAATCTTTTTCTAAAAAGTGTCATCCAACTCTTGTCCATCTCTGCGAGAAAATATAATTGTTAATAATTATCTACGAAGTTATAGACTTAATGGTTGTAGCATAAACGAGAATGTAAAAAAATAGTTTGAAGTGGCTAAAAAAATAATTATCTACGAAGTTATGGACTAAAAATGGATATAGCCAAAAGTAAATTTGCACACATAATCTATTTTTAAATGGATGATTTGTTCTTTGTTAATCCATATTGAGACGATATTAGTGAAGTATTTGATAGTTGAATATCCTTAGATAAGTTACACATTTAGCTTGAACCAAGGTTATTTAGGTAAGAAATTAACAAATAGCTTAAAATACAATGTGATACCACAACTTGTACAATGTATTAAAAAAATAATTCTAGTAGAATATTATAGATAGAGATGACTATATAATTTAAAGATGTAGTTTGCAACCAACTTTACATTAATTCTCTTTTGTAATACTATTACCAACGTTTCTACTAAAATTACTAAAATGAATAGATAAATAAATAGACAGAAAAACAAATAAAAAAGCAAGCAGATATATAGCATGCCCTTTAACATAAACAAGATAACATGCTAAAATAAGGACCGAGTTTGATTAAACAATATCTTAAAATATTTGATGTCGAGTCCATGTCTATGTTCGTATCTATGATGATTGTCCTTGGCATACAGTGTCGCACTTGTGTCCCTCCAATATAAAGTGCTCAATGGGATTGGTAAAAACCCTATTCTTTGTTAAAACTATCATCTTTGACATTACGGGTCCATAAAATGGGTCATTTAAACTATTTTTTTCCCATCCACAACTCACCTTTTTGGGAGAAAATAGGTATTATTTTTAGAAGGGAATCAGTAATTTCATCATGTAATGAAATTGAAGCCAAATTGAATCTTAATACCAAGAAATAATGAGGAGAAAGAGAGAGAGAAGGGCTTAACAATTGCTGAGAATGAATGCAACGCTATCAAGATAAATGAAGTCAAATGCCCTCACCAAAAACATTTGGAAGTGGATACTTAAACCATGTCTTTAGACTGACGCCTAGGTAGCAGATCAAAACAAAGCCTCGTACCCGAAAAAATGTATTGTATTGTACAAATAGGCCATAATCTACCATAGCTATAACTAATTGAATTTTATTATGCAGCAGCAATAGGGCTTAGTGCATCTCATGTCTATTCCATCCCTAGAGTCACAACTAGATCATAGTGGGATGACTTCATCACCCCCGCCATCCCAACTTAAAATCTAATAAGGCATCATATGCATACCAGCAACCTAAAAGGTGAATGCTCATTGACTCGTAAAATCTTTTCAATTCTGTCATGAATCTGTTTAAATATTTCTATAAGGGTTTTTGGCTTGGTTTACTGTACTCGATGGCCCCATTTGGATGTGCAATGACATGATATTTTTTCCCTCTTAACTAGTTTCGATATTTTATTTAATTGACCTCTTTAACCTACTCCCGTAATATCTTTTCCCTCTTAACTGGTGTTTCTTAATCTCTGTTTTCTTCTCCTTTGGATTCAGTTGATCCTAGATACCTACTTTTACCGAATGGAAAATATATTTTTCAGCATATATCTTATGAAATTATAAAATCTTTCAGTACATCCAGATGCCAGCAGTTCTTACCATTCTTGACATATAATTTTTGTTTTTTCAGTACAATGTATCCCCAATCTTGGTTACTGTTCATATAGTTCACTAATGAGTTATGAACAAATACAATATTAAACATTAGAAGGGAAAGAAAAAATGAGAGCATACCAACCAATGAATTTCTGTAGGAAAGGATACAAGACTACCTGCTATGGTTGAAATGCAGATCCTCCTCAATATAACTGAGCTCTTTGATTGATTTATAATATCTTTTTCATTTTTCTAGTAGAGATAAAAATAAAATACAAGAGGTTATATACAACATGCAATGTTGAAGTGATCTAATCAACTATTTTCATTACATAAGGCTATATAACTATGGGATCGGCATCCACTTGTTGCAGTGCAACTCTCTCCAAGAAGTCCCCAAAAAGAAGGGGTCATAAATCCCAAGGACGACCACATCTCCTTCCAGTGCTCAGACATGCAGCTGCTGATGCGCAGACTGTAAGAGATAGTTATCGAATACATGACTACAGTAGTCGTGGATCAGTGGTCGTGGTGAGTGGCATCCAAGTCGACCAGATATTCTTATATGATCCTGATGGCTACATGGTAGAGTTATGCAACTGTGACAACATCCCTGTTACCTACTATCTTAGTGCCCTCTTAAGTTCCCCTATCCGAAAGACAACATCCTGTCTTCCCTCTATGCTTGTAAACCTTTCTTGTTTCCTCCCCTTCGTATTATGTTTTGTGTGACAAGAGAGTAGAGCTTAACTGATTCATAGCAACAAGGCCACACTACCACTCATCAAAACACCTAAGGCACCTCAGATGGTGAGCATATTTAAATCTTCTGATTTGAGTGGCTGAGCCTACAATAAGAACTAAGAAAACGGAAGCATCATTCCTTCATGTTCAAGCACAAGAATGGAATCAATAACCTTTTTTTTTGGCTACTTGTGGTAATTTTATTGAGTTTTCTGCAGGTGACACGCATCATATGTCCTAGTTCATGTTATATTTTGGGTCTTGTGCTGCTGAAGTAGAATCTGTGTTCATGGAAACGTTGGTCATATACATGATGGACATATCTTCTGAGGATGAGCTTTAGTTTATTTCTTTGTAATATGAAGAAGAGGTTCTATAGTTTACTGTGTATGGTGGTTCGTATCCAATATGAAATGTGAGTATTTGTGTCATAGTAAATTGTTTGCTCTATAAACAATATGAAATACAGTATCGGGCACGTACACTTCAAAATACAGTACCTTTAGCGAATCTAAGGTTTATGACACGTATCGGACACTCCAAAAATACAGTAAACATCCGTGTCTTACCATGATAAATGTAGAAAAAAATTACAAAAATAATACCAAAAATTCATACCATCAGAGATGATCTGAAAACCAAACCCTAATTTGTCAATTAACATACTATCCCAAAACAAACACAAACAAAATCGTTTGAGAGAGAGAAACCCTAATAACATCAAACCACAACAAAATTGAAGCAGAGGCAATCAAGTCTGTATACATATAATAAACGCCAAGTATATTCTCAACCCTAGCAAAATCAACCTACTAAGAATATTTAAGGGAAGAATTTCACCATGAGTGGGAAGAAGCTTCGACGCTCACGATGGAGGAGGTAAGCTCACGGCTCACAATGGAGGAGGAAAGCTCTCGGCGCGCGAGAGAGAAAGAAAACCTAGATTTTGGCGCACGAGAAAGAATTGAGATGTTGGGGTGCAAGATAGAAAACCCAAAAGACTTTGTTCGAGTTTTTGAGTTTGAGTTTTTAGGTTATTATTTAATTAAAACTTATAAAAATATATTTCCCGACATAGGTACATGTCGGCAAATATATAATGACTTTCTGCGACATGTTGATGTCGCGGTATGTAGAAGAATTTTTGGCGGGACTGATATTTGGTTTCCCTCTAATAAACTTTGTGTGGATTCCGCGACATATTAAACCTTATGTCGCCAATATATGCAAAAAATAGCTTTTAGAGACATAAAAGACCCTATGTCGCTAAAACATGTTGCTAAAAATACAATTTGTTGTAGTGTTCAGACTATTGTTATAATGGATGTCTCCCACAAACATCCCACTTCGGGTAGGAGTTAAAGTCTCTTCCATCTTCCGGTCCAGTGGAAGCATATTGAACCAAGATAATGGGAAATGTCGCTCCATTTGGGGGATGCGGATCGCCGTCCGTTAGAGACAAAACTCCAGTTCTCCGACACCTCCAGAACATGGCTGTTCTCCACAGTAAAGGCGTCTCCAAAGAAGAACGCAGGCTTCAAATATTCCCCTTCAAATTTCCCGGAGTTCATCATAGCATTAAGGAAATGGAAGGGCTGGTTCTTGATGGCCTTCAGTCTAGCCGGAGGTTCGTCACTCGGAAACTGGTCCGTCATATGCTGAATAATATGGTCGTACCTATAGCCCAGAGCAGCTTGGGTACTACCTACCAGGAGTTCTCCAGCAGCATTAACCGGCAGATTCACTAAAAAGAAGACAGAAAAAGATAAGTTAAAAAGATGGATGAAAAGAACTGAATGGGTGCTTCCAAGACTCATGCGGCTCAGGAAAACACCCATACGGCTCCAACTTGATGAAGCCTTATGCAGCTCCAACTTAACGAAGCCTCATGCGGCTCAAGCTCAGAAGAACACTTATGCGGCCCTGTTCAGTGAAAGTCCATGCGGCTCAGCGTCGCTTATGCGGCTTCGTCGGCGAAGCGCGCGTGCGCTCACAGCAGTTATTCTTATGCGGCTCGCAACTCAGCCATAGGACAAGCATACGGCTCACGAAGGCTCGTGCATAAAGCATGCGACGTAGCCATAGCACTTAGGGTTCTTTAACTCGTGCAAAGTCCTTACCAACAATAGGAGGACGAACGTCGGGGTGAGCCACGGGGACGACGACCGATGGAGCAGCAGCCGCAGTCGAAACCGTTTTGCCCTTCGACGAAGACCCTGCCTTCGTCGCTGCAACAGTCTTCTTGGGAGCCATTTGCTAATCGAAGAAGAAGATGAAGATAGGGAGGGGGAAGATTTGAAGAAAAAGAGAAAGTAAAGAAGTCCTTTCTCTCTCCAAACTCCTCTTATTTATAGAAGGACGAGAGAAGGAAGACACGTGGACTAGTAATCGCCTCGTAAATGGCAAAATCGACTCCTCGGATTTCGTCCTCGAGATTCACCCACGATATAAAATCCAAAAGATTTAATGAGCCAACCCTTGGAATTTCCCCCTAAAGATGGTGCTAAAACAAATTGGAGGCAATTAAAGATCCGCACACGTGGCAAGAAGCTATGCGGCTCGAAAGTCCCTGCGGCTAAGCCATCCATGCGGCTGAAACATCCATGCGGCCAAGACCTCTTATGCGGCTAGATGAGCCTGCACACAGCCATGCTTCTTATTCAAAGTATTTCAATTTTACAAATTGAAAACTTTGAAGGGGGTCTTGTAGAAGCATGAAAAATACTAAAGAAAGATCCATACGGCCAGGAAAATCCATGCGGCTCAGAAAGCCCATGCGGCTCAGAGAGTCATGCGGCACAAAGGACTATGCGGCTCAAGACGTCCCATGCGGCTCAGAAGAGAAGACACGTGGCTTGCAAAACAGTTCTTCCCTCCTGCATTAATTACTTTGACGGCTGACAACTCTGAAAAAGTGACATCTCTGACACAAAAAAGGTAATTATGACTCTGTCATAATGACAGACCCCTAGGGAAGCGAAGGAGATCTCTGACACAATCCCCCGAGATCCAGAAAATGCCACGTGGCCCTGGCACGTGGATGTTCGTATGCGGCTCAAGCAAAAACTCCCCATGCGGTTCAGAATGAAGCTGTCCTATGCGGCTAAGGCCGAAACAGTCTCATGCGGCTCAAGCAGAGGCCCCCCATGCGGCTCACAAGGATCATCTCCATGCGGCTCACTACCCATTATGTGGCCCAAATTATCATATGGTTCGAAGGTTCGGGGGGGCACTCCCCAAGCAGACCCGACACGTGGTCAGTCTTATGCGGCTCCATCCTTATGCGGCTCAATCCTTATGCGGCTCAATCCTCATAGCGACTCCCAGGACACGTGGCATAAAGCCAATCAATTTCCCAGATTTTCTGCAATCAATGATTGGGTCAAATCCCAATAATCTGGGATACGTGGCAGGAGAATGAATTAAACTTATTCATCCAGATTCACAGACATCAGCAAATTATCATCACGAGGATTCATTCCAATCAGCATTAATAACTGATGGGATTTGGTGCAATCTATATTAAGTGGCCCAGATTCATCACACTCAAGATTAATGGCCCAGATTGATCAATCAACAGGCCGCCGCCACTCTAAGGGGCAATCACTGCAAACCCTAATGATTGTATTCCCCTTCTTATAAATAGCGAGGTGCCATTCCCTTACCAGAGGACCCTTTTTCGAGATCAGAGAGCATTAGAAGACTTAGAGAAAAAGAGCAGAGACAGAGCAAAGAGAGCATTTCTTCAACGCCAAGCAATCTTCCGGAGCCAAGGCTGCATACCGATCGTCCAAGGAGTAAGGCAGAGCGGCCGTCGCTTTCCCGAGCCTCTATCGTCACCCCCCAGAATCTAAAATAAACAATTGTACTTAGACTGCTGTACCTAAGTTTTCGTCCCTAGGCTTTCTTTGTACAAGCGAGTTTGTAACGTGAAGTAAAAGTCCAGTCCTCTGATAACTGTTCTGCTCTTTTATATTTCATGGCAAACAGTCATAAGATAAACTAATCATTTACCTTGAAGGTAAAGGTAATTCATATTTACCTTAAGATACTAACTTGGTATCATGAGATACCAAGATACCCCTCAAATATCTAACTAACTAAATATCTAATGTACTAACAAAGCATCTTAATTAATATCTAACATATACCCTATAGTATCTAGGTAAACCCCTTTACCTTGAATGTAAACCCAATACCTTACCTTGTAGGTAAACCATTACCTTAAGGTAAAATGTAAATCTAAGATACACTATCTACTCTAACTCTAACATCTACTAGACACTAACTAAATAACCACCTAATCTTCTAACTCTAATATATAATTGTTACTAAGATATCTATATACACGAATTATCTTAACTTCTAAGATAACTCTAACATATCCCAACTAACTTTAATACTAATACTTGATACCAAATAGGGTACCTTACTCAAGTCCCAATACTCTCTTATCCTTACTCATGATACTTGAGTGTCACGATACCAATATCCTTTTGGTACCCAAGTATCACACTAGTACAACATAAATACACTTGATAACCTTGACACATAACTTATCTATATTTGACTTAATTGATAACCATTTGTATCAACATAAACGCACACTAACTAACACATATTACCTAACAATAATATATATATGTACTATATCATACATATTCTTGACAACCTATGATACCTATATTCACTTGATATCCATACTACATAGGCTCATAGGCTACGCAAAATGCATATGTCGTATAGTTACTTTTCTACTTAAAATCAATACTGTACCAATTAGACATTAACTAAATTCTAGGATTAAAGTAAGTCGTAGCCCTTCGTGTTAGCTTTTCGAAACTTCAAACAGATCGCATTTTCGTGTCTGGAAGCTCCCAAAATTGCGAAAACACCGAAACACGTTTATCTTTCGGACAGCTGACACTCAAATAGTTTTATAGAAAGTTTTAAATGATTTTGGCTTATTAAAATATATATTTGGAAAGATAACTTCGATACGGTTTTTTTTTTAAAACGGAAGATTAATCCAAGTTCTGAGCTAAAAGTTATTGTATTTCTAATTTGCTGTGGTTACTAAAAATGTGGATGAATATTATAACGAATTTGGGTTGTTTTGGACAAAAGAAACACATGTAGGCTAAGATACTTGGATACCAACATAGGTATCCAAATGAAACTCATTCTAACCATCCTAACTAAGATCAATCCACTCTCTAACCATTCTAAAACTAAATTTAAAACACAATTAATCCTATTAGGCAGTAAACCAAACACATGGGGTGTCCTAATTTGGAATTTATCATGTAGGACACAAAACACATATCTAAAATCCTCAAGAGAGCTCCAAATGGCCTCAAACTTGAATCTAAAGGGGGTACATGCATGGAGGTAGATCCTATGGATTCAAAACTAACTAATATGCATAGAAAATCAATTTAGAGGATTGGTTTTACCTATTGGGAGTGGAATCCTAATGATACTCTCAAGGACACGGCTCCGACACGAAGATCTTCCAAAAAGGACACTCCTCCTTGCACTTTGCTCCAAATCTTTGCTAGCCCCCTCCTTTGGCAGTATGAGAAGGTTGGATGCAAGTTTTGGTGGAGGGATGTAAGGATTTGGAGATCAAATCAAAGAGGGAAGCTCTCAATTTGGGAAAGAACACTTGTGAAAGAAAATGGAGGCTTAATGGAATAAAATAAAAGGAAGGGCAACCCTCCTATATGTGGCGGCCATCTAACCCTATTTGGGCCTTGGTGAAAGCCCAATAAGGCCCCAACTAATCCCCCTTGGTTACTTTTAAGTTTGGTTCAAGTTTGGGATCAAAAGGGTTAAGTTTAAGCCTCTAACTTAACCAATCTAACAAGTAGGATTAGTCTAAACTTACTAACTTAATTAGTGGGATTTGTGGGTCATGACTAACTAATCTTGGGCTCCCGTCTAGTGTCTAAGCTACCCGGATCACTAACACAAGTCGGAACCAGACTAAACAAATTCCATAAAATCAGAAAATTCTTGGTCATGACTAACCAATCTAACAAGTGGGCTCAAATCCTTACAAGTGGGCTCAAACCAGACTAAACAAATCCCGTAAAATCAGAAAATTCTTTTTGTGTTTTTTAGGGGAAAAGGGATTCTGTGGATTTCTTCCGAAATCCATTGATATTTAATCAAATTGGTGTCATGATATGTATAATATGCATATATTTTTCTTTTGACTTTCTATTAAATATATAAAATTCCTAAAATATTAAAATATAAAAAAAGACCAAAACATCCTTAGCCTTAAAAGTGGTAATTAGCTAATATAATCACATGGGTTAGGCCTCCATGGTCATGGTTAGTCTTTAGGCTAAGCAGCTCTAAGGTTACACTAGCAAAAGGACAAAATCACAAAACACTAATTTAATGATATTAAAAATAATCAAAATTCACCAATAAATCAATAACATGATTTAAACCTATTATCAAATGATTAATTTTACAAAATTTCAAAATTACCCTTGTTTTAGAAAAGTGTTGGTTACAAATCTACCATTCTTAAAATAATTTTGTCCTCAAAATTTAAGGTGGTTGTACTCTTCCCTAGGTTAAACCACCAACAATCAAGGTCAAAACTACTATCTAGCAATAAACAAGATCAGGGTCCTACTGGTTGGGAATTTTATAGTCTCAACAGGGTCATTACACTATCTAGCACAACAAAACACACTCCAAGAGGTACTATTAGAATATACAACAATTATGGAAAAAGGACGAAAGAAGAACAATAGACAGAATGCTAACCCATCAGCTTTAGCATTGGCCTCCTCGGCCGTCAACGTAGGAACCTGCCCGGTTGGGTATATCCCTTTGCTGGTGCGGGGCATGACATTGTTCCACAGGTGGCCTAACTCCATCTCTCTTCCCTTGGTATGGACACTGGCCAGGACAATGAAGGGTTAAGAGACAATTCTTAACTAGATGCTCCGTTGATCCACAGTGCAAGCACACTCCCAGCCTCTTTCTGCACACCTTCCAAGAATGGCCTGACCTCTAATAGTAGGTACAGGTAGGAACTGGCTGAAACTGCCTCAGGGGGTGCTGCTGATCTAGTTGTACTGGAGCTCGTATCGTCGTATGAAACCGCTAAACCCGAGCCCTAGATGGTACCTGGAACTGCTATTGTGGCATCTGAAAAGATTGATACAGAAACTGGGAGCTCAAATGAATGGAACATAAGTGAAATATGGATAGTAGGCTTAAAGTGGGTCATGCTCATAGTTTGGGTCGTCAAGTTTAGGTCGAAATGGTGTCTCTAACTCGAGTCGGAAATAAAAGTGACTCCGTGGGGGAAATCAAGATTGGGTCTCGTGTCAGGAAAGTTGTGCCATAAAAATAAAGTACAAGATGGTGTGTCCAAGTGGGACACGAAGGTCATGGGTATAGGGTGTCCTGTCTAGATCATGTATATAAAGTTGGTTTTGAAAAAATAACTAGTCTTGTGCTCCTAAATTAAAAGTCATGGCAATGTGCATATGGAAATCATAAATAAAAGTGGGATGGTCAAATGGCCTAAATTGAACCGAAAGTTATGATACAAAAGTAGTAAAAGGGAACAAGTTTGAGTGAGACGTGATATATCAAAATGAAGATAATCTTGTCTACTACAACTCATGAAGGAAGTTTCCAGAGATTGACAACTCTGACGCTCCAGAAATCAAAGTCACGGAAGAACACTCGTCTATCTAGAATACTCTCTCCATGGTGTCTACCAAAGTCTAGTCACTATCTACACAAGAAACTAACTCTTCTAAATGATACTAGGATGGTACTCCTATACTAGGTTGTTCATACCCCTTCTCCAACTAGTCACTAAACCGTTTTGGTGCCTAAACTTCTATAATATTTGAGATACCTTGTCTCTGGCTACTAGGGTACTCCTCCTATCCTATTTTCTGGTGCAACTCCTACCTTGACACTTATTGTTCACTCTAGGGTTCTCATCTATATCTAATTATCAAAACCATATACAATACTTCCCAACCATACTCTAAACTATTAACAAAATTAATCAAGAACACAGACCAACTGCAATCACCATGCCATCACATAATAAAGAACCTATAATGAAATATGAATCTACCAAGACCTGGACTAAAGAACTGAAGGTATCCTAACTCTTACGCTAATTCAGAATGGAACAAAATCTATAATAACAGAAATGAAATGATAGAGATGACATGTTAGGACCCTTCTCAAGATACAATCTGATAATCATACACGTCTGTCCAAAATTATGGTATTCAGAATCCTTGCCACGCTAGTAAGCAAGGCTGCGATAAACGATAGAGTCCATAACTGGGGCATGCACCTCTATAATTATGTCATCTGGAATCCTCGCTATGCCAACTAGTATAGCTGCGAGGAATCCCAAATCTCATAACCATGATATGTACATCCGAAGTCAAGTCTCTACGTTTCTGCCCCGCCGGCTAATATAGCTCCGATAAACTCTAGGTTCCACAACCAAGTAAACATTTTACCTTCCCTATTCTTTTCGTTAACATATATCATCAGAAGATACTATAACTCAGGCCATAACATTTATCTCGATATGAAAAATCAAATCAACAATGATTCTATCAAAATCAAGTTCAATAACAAGGAATAAGGGTGAACGGAAGCAAAAGAAAAGGATTTCAAATTTAAGTTCAAAACAAGATTCTCAAGGGTCATCCCAGGAATCTCTCAAAAGTCCTAACTATGGTTGAGTAACTTCTATAATAATAAACTAGCCTATATCCTAACTGCAGGCTTGTAGCAGCACTCTAAGTCGAGCACTACAACAAAATCGCATTAGTTACGACTCTGACCTGCATGGGCCACCACAAAAATGTGTCACGACCAGCACCCTGATTAGGGGTACGAGCACGTGGGTATGTCCAGCCTACACCACAGAATCGGTGGTAGAACGCTGTATAGGTCTACTAAAAAGTATAGCATCTAGACAAAATATATATGTACCTGTCATCTCCGCACGGAGGTATATAATCTCAACTCAATCACAAGACATCTAAGGAAGATAGGCACGAATATCATAAAGATATAATGGAAATATATGAACTGAAAAAATGTGCGAAGTCACAACACAGTTTAGAGTTAAAGATATAACACAAGAATCCAAAATATAACATAAGTCTCAATACTAGCTGGAACGCAGTCCAGTCAAACCTATTTAACAGTCTAAACATGAGGTAAATCCTCTACTGGCACCAAGGGTAATTTCTCATCAAAATATCTATCCTGGCCATACCCGTAAAAGGTAGAGCAATCAACCAACATGTCCTCTGTAAACATCAACGGTTATCCTGTCACAAACCACCAACAACAATTCTATAGTATTGACAAATGCTGTAAGAGACAATCATAATGGAATACAAGATGAATATATCAAGATTTATCATACAAAAAAGTAGAACTGAATAGGAATCTATCTATCTGATGTAATAAATATAAAATATGCCTCGAGTATTATAGCATTATGTGATCGGTATAGGTCAGGATCACGCTATTCCATATGACCGGCTACAAGTGCAGGAACTCGACCCGGCCAAAATGGAAAGCTATGAAATAAGTAGTAACGGGTCAGGCTACACCCCACGTACGGTAAGGGTGGAGCTATGAAACAAGTAGTAACAGAAATACAGGAGGGGTATTGATCACATAACCTATAATAACTCTCTATCTTCGAATAGTTTACGGATCTGGACATAGCACATCATGACACGGGATTCCCTAAGAAGGTAGCTACTCTTTCTCAGGAATCGATGTCAATACAAGTACAAGAACAAGATCGAGCAAGTACCGGTATCCCAAGAAAATTCAGAAATGACATCTCATGACAGGAATCCGATATATACTAGTCCGTGCACCATCGTGTCGAGAATCAAGTAAAACACTATAACTGAATCGGATACAGAAGATATCAAGACAAAGAACTACTATCAGAGAATGTACTCATCTGCTGTCCTGAGCTGTCAAGTAGGATCGATGCTCAGAGTGATCTCACAGACCTAAAGATAAGATATTATAAGTTGATTAGGGTTTAACAGAGTTAAGCTTGATTTTCTAATGTATAATATGCAATCTAGGTCAATCTTAGTCCAACTAAGTCAAACTAGGTCACACTAGGTCAAACTAGGTCACAGAAAGTCAAACCAAGTCAAACTAGATCAAACTGGGTCAAATGTTGACTTATAGTTGACTTTTGGTCAACTGCCCGACTCTAGGTCAAACTAAGATAATGTTGACTAACATTTGACTTTTGGTCAACTGGTCAACTCCGGTCAACTCTGGTCAAGTTCTAGTCATTTCTAGGCCAAGCGTTAACTGATAGTTGACTTTTGGTCAAAGCAGTCAAACTTGGTCAACTGAGGTCAAAACTAGCCTAAGCATACTATTCCTAATATTTACCTGCCAAGACACCCTATATCATGGTCATATTAGTATTCCAATACCAATACCTTGGTTTGGGTACAATACCTTAACTTAGGTAAATTATCTTAGCCTCTAACCAATACCTTACCCTTACCTTGCCCTTACCCTATGTAACTCCAATACCTTGCTAAGGTATTCCAACACCTTACCGTGGTATCCTATTACCTTACCTTGATATTTTGATACCTTACCTTGGTATCTTGATACCATACCCTGATCATAAGGTAAACTAATCATTTACCTTGAAGGTAAAGATAATTCATATTTACCTTAAGATACTAACTTAGTATCATGAGATACCAAGATACCCCTCAAATATCTAACTAACTAACTATCTAATGTACTAACATAGCATCTTAACTAATATCTAACATATACCCTATAGTATCTAGGTAAACCCCTTTACCTTGAAGGTAAACCCAATACCTTACCTTGTAGGTAAACCATTACCTTAAGGTAAAAGGTAAATCTAAGATACACTATCTACTCTAACTCTAACATCTACTAGACACTAACTAACTAACCACCTAATCTTCTAACTCTAATATATCATAGATACTAAGATATCTATATACACTAATTATCTTAACTTCTAAGATAACTCTAACATATCCAACTAACTCTAATACTAATACTTGATACCAAATAGGGTACCTTACTCAAGTTCCAATACTCTCTTCTCCTTACTCATGATACTTGAGTTTCACGATACCAATATCCTCATGGTACCCAAGTATCACACTAGTACCTTTTCCAAAACTTTAATACCTTGACACATAACTTATCTATATTTGGCTTACTTGATGACCATTTGTATCGACATAAACACACACTAACTAACACATATTACCTAACAATAATATATATATGTACTATATCATACATATTCTTGACAACCTATGATACCGACATTCACTTGATATCCATACTACATAGGCTCATAGGATACACAAAATGCATATGTCGTATAGTTACTTTTCTACTTAAAATCAATACTGTACCAATTAGACATTCACTAAATTCTAGGATTAAAGTATATCGTAGCCCTTCGTGTTAGCTTTCCGAAACTTCAAACGGATCGCATTTTCGTGTCCGGAAGCTTCCGAAATCGCGAAAACACCGAAACGTGTTTGTCTTTCGGACAACTGACACTCAAATAGTTTTATAGAATGTTCTAAAACGATTTTGGCTTATTAAAATATATGTTTGGAAAGCTAACTTCAATACAGTTCTTTTAAAAAAATAAAAGATTAATCAGAGTTCTGAACTAAAAGTTATGGCATTTCTAAGTTGCTATGGTTACTAAAAACGTGGATGAATATTATGACGAATTTGGGTTATTTTGGACAAAAGAAACACATGTAGGCCAAGATACTTGGATACCAACATAGGTATCCAAATGAAACTCATTCTAACCATCCTAATTAAGATCAATCCACTCTCTAACCATTCTAAAACTAAATTTAAAACACAATTAATCCTATTAGGCAATAAACCAAAGACATGGGATGTCCTAATTTGGGATCTATCAAGTAGGACACACAACACATATCTAAAATCTTCAAGAGAGCTCCAAATGGCCTCAAACTTGAATCTAAAGGGAGTACATGCATGAAGGTGGTTCCTATGGATTCAAAACTAACTAATATGCATAGAAAATTAATTTAGAGGGTTGGTTTTACCTACTGGGAGTGGAATCCCAATGATACTCTCAAGGACACGGCTCCGACACGAAGATCTTCCAAAAAGGACACTCCTCCTTGCACGTAGCTCCAAATCTCTGCTAGCACCCTCCCTTGGTAGTATGAGAAGGTTGGATGGAAATTTTTGTGGCAGGATGTAAGGATTTGGAGATCAAATCAAAGAGGGAAGCTCTCAATATGGAGAAGAACACTTGTGAAAGAAAATGGAGTCTTGATGGAATAAAATGAAAGGAAGGGCAACCCTCCTATATGTGGCTGCCTCTAACCCTATTTGGGCCTTGGGGAAAGCCCAATAAGGCCCCTACTAATCCCTCTTCGTTAATTTTAAGTTAGGTTCAAGTTTAGGATCAAAAGGGTTAAGTTTAAGCCTCTAACTTAACCAATCTAACAAGTGGGATTAGTCTAAACTTACTAACTTAATTAGTAGGATTTGTGGGCCATGACTAACTAATCTTGGGGTCCCGTCTAGAGTCTAAGCTACCCGGATCACTAACACAAGTAGGAACGAGACAAAACTCAAACCCGACTAAACAAATCCCGTAAAATCAATATTAAATATATAAAATTCCCAAAATATTAAAATATAAAAAATGACTAAAATACTGTTAGCCTAAAAAGTGGTAATTAGCTAATATAATCACATGAGTTAGGCCTCCATGGTCATGGTTAGTCTCTACGCTAAGCAGCTCTAAGGTTACACTAGCAAAAGGAAAAAATCACAAAACACTAATTTAATGATATTAAAAATAATCAAAATTCACCAATAAATGAATAACATGATTTAAACCTATTATTAAATGATTAATTTTACAAAAGTTGAAAATTATCCTTGTTTTAGAAAAGTGGTGGTCACAACTAGGAATCCCCACCATGCACACGCACCTTCCTCCGCCCCCGCCGTAGCTACGCCGTCGTGACTACCTTTCTCTGGTGAGCGCATGCTAGCCCCATCTCGAAGCACCACTCAACTTCGTCGGTGGACCAGAGCCCGACGATGTCCTCCTCTTCCGCGTTGCCGTTAGCTCCCCGCGACCGTCTCTTTCGGAACACCTCCAGGTGACAACCCCTTCTCCCCCTTTCCGATCCTTTCCTTTTATCTCTCTCTCGCTCTCACACTCTCAACCTCTCTTTCTCTCTCTTTAGGGTTCCTCCTCCTGCACTTTTGAAAATGAGGACTGGGTTGTTCTCTCGAGGAGAAGAGAGAGGAGACAACTGATATTTTTATTCCTTTTGTTCTTGTATTGATTGGTTTTCTTCACTGATTTTTGGCTTATCTCGATGAGCTTTACAACTGTGCTGATCCCTTGATATTTTATTTTTACTTTATTATTATTATTATTATTATTATTATTATTATTATTATTATTATTATTGTATCACTTAGTTAACAGTACATATGTAGGCATACAATATGTATGTATGTATGTATGTATGTATGTATGTATGTATGTATGTAGGTAGGTAGGTAGGTAGGTAGGTAGGTAGGTTTAGTAGTATAAAAGTATTTTTAGTAAAAATTATAATTACTGTTATTATTATTATTATCTCTATTATTATTATTAATTATTAATATTATTTGTTAAATGTTGTTAGTAGTATTTCTAATACTACGTATCAATGGTATAAAAATTTGTTTTATTCAAATATATATAAATTGATTTATTCTTTTATTAGGATTTAAAGTACTATTTTGACTTAGAAGGATTATATATTATTATTTCATGATACTTTAAATATAGTGTCGACCTAAAATTATTTTTTAGCCCTAAAACACTTCTCTAGATTTTTATATTTTCTAAAAATATCTTATATACAATAATTTTCCTACTCTTTTCAAATATTTACTTTTGACTAATAAAAAATATAGCTTTCTACCTAAAATTGTATTTTACAAACTTAGAGTTTTCAGTTAAACCGGTTTCTTTTAGATTTTTCGTATTTATCTAAAAACTATTTTATCTAATAAAAATATATTTTCAAGTATTATAGAAAATTTTCTAAAATCGTATATATAATATTTATCCAATTTCCTTCAATTATCTTCATCTCCGTGGCTAATCCCATTATTCCTATTCCATTGCCAATTATGTACTTCATTAATTATGTCAACCCTAACTAATCTGACCGTTCTGGACCCGATGGAACAGTCTATGTCATCATCGGAGGCTGTCTTGCGTAGTTGTAACATCGAAGTCATATTCGGTGCCCTAGTGAGCATCACACCATACCGGGCATCACATCAGGCAAGATACCTTGTCATTTACTGTCTATTTATTTTAGCTCGTAGATTGCATGCATTTATTTATTATTTATTTCCTGTAAGATAAATTGTGCTATATATTCATATTTAGATACAATTCTTCTACTTAGCTCTATTTCTTGCTATTTAATTATTTCTATACATGTTAAAACCTAGATTTAAGAGACCACCCTTGGTTATGCTGCATTCATTGGTCTTAACACATTTGTGCCACGAAGTCGCGAGTCACATATAGAACTCAGATATGTGTGGCTGGCTGGCCACAGATACGTATAAGTCGTACGATAGGTATAATTGCTAATAGAATGCATGATAGGTTGACTTAGAAGTTATTAGAGGTAGTATGTCGTGAATACGACATAGATAGTCATGGTGTGGGGAGGAGAGTTTCTTAGCGTATGGGCCACGTATGCACTTTTGTAACTCGTGATCTCTGCCGGAGACGTGGGTGAGATTATCCATTATTACTGACGGTTGCTGACGTTCTGCGAAACATCATGCTCTTGCATTGTTACTGACAACCACTATCGTTTCGCTGAACGTTATGCTCTTAGGCCGCTAGTACCCAAAAAGGGAACTATGCTAATCCTATTTTAGCCAGAGTGCCTATGCGTTAGAGAATTGTTATTAAATTGCATTCACATAGACTGGATAGGCTACCTTATCCGTTAGGTACATATACTTTTTGGTTTTTATACTTATACCTGATCGTGGTTTGGAACAGTAACTTATTGCGGACTAGTTTGCCACACCTTATCCTTGTTTGGTTGTAGGTGTGGTTCACTGCTTTATGGAGAAGATAGTGAACCTTGTTGTGGTCCGGATACTGTATTGGATTCATGGAATGGAAAGATGCTTCATCATGGACTAAGGGGCCATCTCCTGTCCTTTTTTGGTTGGGGAAATGTACGCTAATTCAATGGTGGAGTGTTAGTCCATGTTATGATCAGATTTGACTTATTATTGAGCAGTTTATATTCAGTTTTATGGCATATTTTTTATGTATCTTGTTACGTCCCTCTGAGGACCTGGTAATTTCTCCAGGTGTGTATTTTCTTGACTATCTGTAGGTATTCTAGCCAAGGCAGTGATCTTCTCTATTCCTTTGAAGATGACTTGCTCTTGGATCGTCCTTTGCTACTCTTGACAAACCATTTTATTATATATGTATTACTCCTTATTTAAATAGTTGGTAGTGGATTTGTCTTTGCCCAACTATATGTAAAATGATAAATTCTTACTTGATTCTATAAAGGCTTAATTTTTATTTTATGGATGAGATTAGTTGACATGGTTTTACCGTATTTTATGGCTTACGGATATTTATAATACGGCTGGCATGTATACGTACCTAGTCATACGTAACATCACCGCTATGGACTTGGCAATAACCTCGACTGATGAATTCAAGCGGAGACCAAATACGGACTTCCTTTTGGGTGCTTTCCCTTGCATGATGACATGCAGCTTCCAGGCATGGGTGTGGGGGTGGATCAATAGAGGTTACGACGCTGAGTTATCATATGATGACACACCAACTCCTTGTAAACTTCTATTATCTCAGCATTTTTGAGCTCCAAACCCCTAATCTCTTCCAGGGTAGGGATGTACTCTTCATAAGGCTTATAGCCCCAGGGCAGCTTGGAAACCCAGTGCATCTCCTGTAAAGCGAAACCTATCTCCTTCCCGGGTATGAAAAAGGTGCCGGTGTCAGGGTTGTACATCTTGAACAGCGGCAAGAACATGGATTTGTTCACCTCTATCCCGTGTTGGGTACCCTGATCGCATAAAACAAACCTAAATCCTTTAAAAGGCCCTCATATTCTGTGAAGACCCATTCAGTGATGGTTTTCCAATCCTTTGTAGGATGTACCCATCTTGTAACGCAGTAAACACCCAAAAGATAGGAAACACCAGCCTCTAACATCTGGTTGGCAAAGGTAGGAACTCTGAAGGGCGTGGACTCATGTTCCACTTCGCCTACCAACTTGCTAGGATGCAATACCGATGCTAAAAAGGACCATCCCTAACAGCTTCAAAAACATAAGCAGAATGGGACTTCAATTTGAAGTAACCAGCCGCAAGCTCAGGTTGGGTAGGGGTCAATCTCCAGTCCATCCTCTTTTGCGAGGCCAGACAAGTAAAAGCTGAGAGGGGTAGGTGACGGTCTATTTGGGGAAGGTTCATCTTTAACCCGTTGGATATAAAATACAAATCGTCCCTCAACTTCAAAATTTCATCAGCATGGGATGTCACGCGGTCGCCAAACAGAAACTGCAATCTCATATATAAATTCTGTGACCCGTCCCCTTTCGAGATTTTTTCCAGGTTCAGTATGTGGCCCAAAAAAATTAGACTTTTCCTTGATGAGGTCCATTCGTGCAACCGACTGTCCGGCCTTGATAGAAGCCTTTACAGGATCTACCACATCCTCAACAATATTCACGCCCAATGGGCAAAGTAGAGGCACAAAGAGTACTTTTCCTAGAGGAGGCACCACCATGGACAGTACAAAATAAGAAAGCAAAAAGATTAGAAAATAATACTTTCTATGAGAACACTAATTAAGTATGTAAGAAAGCAGCACATAGATTGTTTTGCATGCACCTGTGTTGGCACGGAGAACATGCATGCAGAGAAGTAGCTAACGACCGGTTGGGCGCATGGATCACTTTATGATACGCGCATACAACGAAGTGGCACATAGCCTGTTAGGCGCATGGACCCTTTTGTTACACGCGCCTGTAAGAGAAACGACACGTGGCCTAAGCAGCACATAAAATGCTGCCATACACGCCTTCAAGATCAAACAACACATAAAGTTTATTTTTTCACATAGGCGTGTGAAAGGCCTATAGCTCCTCGAGATAAGAGCCCAAATGTATGAGCTTAACATGATGGACGAGACTAAGCCTTGAACGGCTGGAGGCATGTCGAGGAAGATAGCTATACCTTCAACTTTACCACTAACGTTGGAGTAAGTTTGCTCGTCGACATTAGTGGAGGCGGCTGCTTTGGACTAACCCTTCCCTTTGACAGCAACGGTCTTGGTGCTATGGCGAAGCGAAGTAGAGAGCCGACGAAGGTGAAGAGAGGTTGGAGAAGAAAAAGAGAACTTAGAGAAAGGAAGAGTTTTTCTTTCCTTACCCCACATCTATTTATAGCCTTTTGGAATGTGTGTTTCGAGATGAAGACAAAATGCATGCCGCCTCTTCAAAGATTGAACCAAACAAACAAACGCCTATCCTAAAGAAGATTTGATAGGCTATCCAAAACGAGGGCTACGCCAATATTCCTGCACTGACATCATCTAAAAATGTGTGCCCTACTTCTGTTCAACGTATTTCTAACTTTATTCAAAAAAAATAAAAAAACATTGAAGGGGGTCTTGTAGAAGCATGGGTCACGCACCTCAGAAAGAAGTGACCCTGTGCCTCACTTCGGCGTTGGGCTGCCAAGGCCTCATCAAAGACTCATGCTGACTATGCCTCACCTAGGCGTCAAGCTGCCCACACCTTATTAAGAAGCATGATAGTCACGCCTCGCCTAAGCGTCATGCCAACTACCCTCCCTCGAGCCTTAGGAAGAACGCCTTGATCGTTGAGCAAAATACGGCTAAGGAACATAAACTAAAGTTATAATTACTTTGGCTACTCACTCTTCTCTAAGGGCGTGCCCCTCCCCTAATCGTGCCTCACTTATACGGGCACGCCTGATTCATCGTGTCCTCGCTTATGCTTGTCGTTCGCTCTCCCCGAGGCTATATTTAATAACCCAGCTCTTTCGAGACTTCTGTTCGACGTTTCAATTCTCGTGCAGAGGATGAACACAAAATTCAAGGTTCATTCCCCTTCGAAATAGTGTAGACATGCGCATGTTGCCTAGCGCAAGTTGCCTGATCAAACTCAAGCGTGTGACGCCCTCTCTCCCAAGTGCGTGTGCTGCTACCCCCGTACCTGTAATTCATTCCCAATATGGACAACACACCACCTAGGGCAGTGACTCCTAGGCGTGGGAGTCTTGTTGGCCATAGTGGAACTAGGCGAGCGCCACGTGTCGAATACCTAGTCATACCAAGGAACAAGTTCTAAGCAGCTTGAGATTTTTCCAATAGAAAAATCCGAATCTGCTATGTGGCAGTCAGCCATAGCCCTACACCAGTAAAGTGTGTGCTTGGTTATAACTGACTCCTATTTAGGTGTGCTAAGTGGTAGTTGAAGACTCACACGCTTGCCTGCTTATAGGCCTGTAGACTGCTCTTCCCCTCAGTTATAAATAGGAGGGCCATCCTCCATTTAAACCCCCCGATTCCCCCATTTCTTCAAGAGTTTTTGAGCATTTCAGAGAGAGTTCTTGCTTCTTTCCTTTGCCAGTAAAGTTAAGTCCGGCAATTCTCTCTCAGTCAGATCGTCAACGGAGTAAAGAAGCAACCCTCTATCATCATGACCCAGATAAAAAAACAAAGTAGAATTGGAAGATTTCTGTTCGGGAGTTCCAATTATATTCTTGTTTGTAACCTTCAAAACTCTTCTGCATAGCATCACGAAGTGATGGCAAACAGTATTCATATATGTGTGTAGTACAGCACAGGAATATAAGGTAGGACAGCTAGTGTAAAGTTTCTGTGTGACCAATGTGTTAATATGCCTTGTGTGTATGAGTGTATACAATAGGTGCTAGAGTATGAGTATACTATCAAGTGACAGTAGTGTGCATGTGAGGGTGTTGGGTCAATATAGTGTTGGTATGTAGGTCTGCGGCTGTGCTTCCTGCACACAGGCAGATGGGGAACTACAACAGTAGCATCAAGGGGAAGATGTGAGGGGGGGACTCCTGTGTAGGTAACAGTAGTATCAAATTACAATGTGTGCATCCCTTCATGAGTATATATATGTTATCATCTAGGTAGATAGGTAGCAGTTGTGATGAAGGGGAAGAACTATTGGCAGCATTTAGCCATGTATGTGTGCTTCCTACTACATCAAGCAGCAGGTTAGCAGAGTAGTGTATGTAGGTGTGTGCTAGCATGAGGTATAGGTATAAGGAATCTCCATGTGTGTACTGCTTGTGTATGTACGGGCTCAATGTGTAGATAGAGCAGTAGGTAGTAAGAGATTCGGGAATCGACCTATGTGTGAGATGTATTAGGGGTTCGGTTATGGGCCAATCCTTCTTGCA
This sequence comes from Iris pallida, assembly GCA_029216955.1. NCBI lineage: Eukaryota > Viridiplantae > Streptophyta > Magnoliopsida > Asparagales > Iridaceae > Iris > Iris pallida. The sequence goes on along the minus strand of JANAVB010008686.1, from coordinate 28,488 downwards.
TTATAGGTGCTAAGAACCTGTGTCAAATTGGGTGAGTGAATTCTCTGTGTATACACAAATGTGCACACATGTGTATGGTCTTCACCTAGGCAGTATGTGTATTATGGGTAAGTGAAGAGGGACAATGGGTATCAGTGGGTAGTGCTTCCTATAAGCAAGAATTTCTACCTATTTTGGATAGTGGACATGGCAAAGGGGCTGGTTTGTCTGCACAGGGTTGGACCTGTGTACAAGTGCACATGTGAGTTTTTATGTGAGCAGTGTGTGTTTGTAATGTTTATCTGAGTCACATATGACTGACAGTGCATAATGTGTTAGTGTGTGGGTGTGACACACACTTGAGTGGTTAGTGTGTGAGTGTATGACACACACAAGTGTGTGTGTAATAGGTAGGTAACATAGGTAATGTAGGTATATGATTACATGTGTAGGTAATGTGAAGTAGGTAGTGCGTTAGGGTATAGGTAATGGGAATTTACCTATGAGTTAGGGTATAGGTAATGGGATTTTACCTATGTGTTAGGGTATAGGTAATGGGAATTTACTTATGGGTATTAACATAGGTAAAGGGAATAGGGTAAAGGGTAAATAGGTAGGGTATTTCAAGATACCCTATAGGCTTCCCCTAATTAGGTAAAAAAACCTAGGTTGTCAATGAGTCCAGAATGACGATATGAACTCAACGGTATATCCGAAATCGGGTTTCGATGAGCCGATCTCAAAATAGTCCGTTAACCATGACTTCCAAATTTTGCTTTGAATGAAAATGCATGCCGGAACCAAAGTCCACTAAATCTAGCAAAGTATATGTCAACGTGTCCAGAATAACGATACAAACTCAATGGTATATTCGGAATTGGATTCTGATGAGCGTCTAGGATAGCCTAGTATAGGTTGGTTTATCTTGGTATGACAAGGTATTGACCTAGAAGCCTAGGTTTGACCTAATTTGACCAGGGTTGACTAGTTTGACCCTAAAAGTTAACATTTAAGTCAAATTGACCTAATTTGACCACGAAGACCTATCTTTGACCTAGATTGCATGTAGCATCTTAGATATCCATGTTTAACACACCAAAATACTAATTAACATTAATATTTCATATTTAGGTCTTTGCGATTCTACTTTGGGCCTAGATTCATATTTGTTGCTCATGACCACATGTGAGTATATTTTCTGATTGTTTTCATTAGCTTGATAATTTTTATAAATCCGGTTGTAGTATTTTACTTGATTCCTGACACTAGGATACACGGACTAGTATACTTTGGATCCCGTTATGAGATATATTTTTCCTAGAGGACCCTGTACATGTCTTGTGCTTTCTTGTTCATGTATAGATACCGATTCAGGAGTGGGTTGCCCCATGCTTCATGAATCCCGTGTGGTAACGTGACATGGTTTGTTCTATTATACTACTCGGAGGATTGGGGAGTTACTAGCAGTTTATGTGATCATATCCAAAACTACTTGTGCATAGCTTACCCTTATCTTACGCAGGGTACAGCCTGATCTTATATTACTTGTGCATAGCTTTCTATATGTGGTCGGCCTGATCCATTTCTATACTTGTGCATAGCCGATCATATGGAATAGCCTGATCATTTCCCAAGCCGATAACATAACAATCTAATATCTCAAGGCACTATTTAGTATTATATGATATATTCTAATTACCTGCTGATACAATGTATTCATGATTACTTACATATACTCATTTACCATGATATGATTCTTGTTTATCATGTATTTCTTACTGTTCTAATTTTGCTATCCATCATGTATCACATTTACATACTGTTATTTATAGCACTTGTCAATTTAATAAAACTGCTATTAGTATTTGTTATTTGCTCCAATCCTGACTAGATAATATTTTTTAGAGGACTTTTGTCCGACCTACTATGGACCAGCGGTAGATGATGACGTTGCACAGAGATTCTTGTAGAGCAAGTGATTATTGAGGATGTACCTCTAGTAGTGCCTTAGCTAGTAGCTACGTTTGCTGGATTTGTCGCCAGTTTGATATATTTGGCGATATTATATTATTTCAAGATATGTATTATTTGACATAGACTTCTAGACTTGTTTGAGACTTATGCTACTATTCTATTTTTATCATTCATTATCTTCTATCAATATCATGATATTATCTTCCTCTATATTATGTGATTGAGTATTGTTTATAGATGTCATATTATTTCTTCGTGCGAAGATGAGCTATATTGTTGACAGGTTATATTTCATATCTGTTATACTGTTTAGATAGTGTTGTTAACCTATACAACGTTCTATCGTCGATACTGTAGCATAGGCTAGATGTTCCTACGTGCTCATGCCCCTAAACCGGGTGTAGGTCGTGACAACATTAATCTCAGAGCTTTTGACTAGCTGCCACTTGGCGCGTGAGTTTGACTACACTTCAGCCTATAAATAGGGGGTTTCTCGAGTAAAGGATTATGTTCTTTCTTGTTGGCACCCGACTTCATGTTCGAAACAAACCTGGCTTTCGAATGTCGTGAGCCTCCTTCTTGGCGCATCAGTCGGCTATTGGTTATAGACCTCTTCGTTCAAAAAATCTACCGTTTTGATGAAAAAGTCTATCAGAGATATGAGATACATCTGGCTGACTGTTGGCAGAGTATTTCGTGCTCGTGTAACAAGATGTTGATTATCGGGTTTGGGTTGATTGCCAATCCAAAATTTGTTTAATCTGTGCCTCGTTCAAATGGCAAAAGTATTGTGTCGGCTGTCAACGGCTGATCCGCATGGCCGAAGACATGGTAAGGCCGCACATGCTACCAACATTTGTCAAAGTGATGCGCCTATTCTGCCAGAAGCTCGTACATATAGCATAAGTGCTGCACCTATCTTGGATAGTTAGATTAGGCTCTTAGTAGTAGATTTTCCATGTAAAACTTTATGTAAAAGATTTCCAATGAATATCAATAAAAATTTTCCTTTAGGCACTTTTGTTTCCACTGTTATAGGATGCGCCAAATTGGTTGTAATGTCTTACGCATGCTATTTATAAAGCATCGAGATGCGCTTGTTTGTACTTTGTCTTCTTTGGGGTGCATATTTGTTCTAATTTTACATGCTTCTATAAGACTCCTTTCAAAAATTTAAAACTTAGATAAGTTTTGAAATACTTTGAACAAGAAGCATAGGCAGTAGAGTTTCAAGCACTAGGCTTGTGCGTCTTCTTATAATAAGAATCCTATCATTGGTAATATGAACGCGATAGATTAGAGTAGCTCTATTGGAGGATATTTAACATCTTTATCATACCTAATATTTAAGCACCCATGTTAAGATGAGATGACCGACACCATCAGAGGTATTATAGACGTGGTGGTGAAAAATTGGTTGATAGGAATGTTTACTCGGAGTGAGTATGAACATGGTAAACACCAGATTGTGGTAGAGTTATCTTTCTCAGATGTTATACGAACGTGAAAAGATATGCCACTATGGGGATTTAGAAAACAACTCAGAGGTGATTTGGATGTGAACATTTTCTATTAAGGATATAGCGATACAGAGGTTGCTAGATGAGGATATTTACTCAAAGGTCATATGGACGTGGTAAACATTTGTTCAGAAGCATCTTTACTCAGAGGTTATATGAACGTGGTAAGATATGCCTTTATGGGAATACAAAAAACAACTCATAGGTGATATAGACGTGGACGTTTCCTGTTGGGGATATAGCGACCCAAACGTTGCTAAGTTTACATGACAACTCGGAGGTAATATGGACGTGGTAGATATCGATTTAGAAATATCTTACTCAGAGGTTACACAAATGTGGTAAGATAAAATTATGTAGGGACGTAGAGAACAATTCAGAGGTGATATGGACATGATTGTTCTCTACTAGGAAAAATTATAAGAAAATGTCCTAGAGCAGCTGGGTTTCGAGGACAAGTTTGCTAAGTGTAGCTTAGGAAAATGACAACTGAGTAGTTCAAAGGCAATATGGACGTGAACTATGACCTATGTAAGAAAAAATGCTTTGCAACCCGGGTGGGGATACTAAACATGAGGTATTCTGGGGCAACTGGGCCATGTTGTATGTTTTATTTGGCTCCACTAGGGATAGCAAAGTACATGCTGAAGAACTTATCATTGATCGACATCATTAGCAAGTCTTGTCCTCGTAGTCCAGGGTGAGGACCTTCGTGCTGATCATACGCTGTATGAAGTTTTTTAACACGTAGTCGTATCGTGTTGAATGGTGAGCGTACCTATGATAGTGACAATATTTAGGATTGTCCACCTTGTCTGCCTCGTCAAGATGTTTGAGAGGGGACAGTTGGAGTTTATTGCCCTTCATCAGTACATTGAAGAGCTACATCATATCGTCATCACCAAAGGAGTAGGTTTTTTTTGGTTTTGATGACTCTGTCGGCTTTTTGTTTGACGAAGTCAGTCCTTTGGACATACTGACGGTCAAGGCCTGCTTCCCTCTATCATCGAGAGCGGGGAAGTTTATCCCAGTAGGCGGGCTTTCCTGACATTCTTTTCAGTATTATCACAACTGATAATGAATGTCGTCCACTCGATGCTCTGCTGGTAGCATGTTCTTATGACATGCGTCTATCAATACTGGCTCGGGGGTGCCAGGAGGTAGTCTCAAGGAGGCCTGACGGAAGCGCTCGATGTAGGCATGGACCAGTTCTTTCTCCCTTTGGACAATATCCATTAGGGAGGACAATGTCATATCTATTCCTCCTTCATAAAACCTTGAAAGAAAAAAAATGCTTTAGGTTTTCGTAAGAGGAGATGTAATTGTCAGGGAGACTATAGAACCATTAGTAATCCACCCCCTTTAATGCCCCGATGAACTAGTTTATTAGTAAGGCATCAACACATGGAAAGTGCCCCATCATAGAGGAGAAATAGGTCAGGTAATGATAGAGAAAGTCCTTGACCTCGAACGGAGTCAAGGATTGCGGCTTATATTCGGGAGGATAGACCACATTGTTCCACTTTGGAGGGTAAGGCTGTAATACCCCGCTCCGCATGGTGCATTATGCTGAGTCGTTGACTCGAAGAGTTGCGTTGACCCGATTACGTATCGATGCGAATCGATACAAAGTGTTAAGTTGTCCCGAGCAATGCATCGAACTAAGTCGATGCAAAGAGTTGCCTTGTCCCAAAGAATGCATCGAGTGAATCGATGCGAAGCGCCGCGTTGCCTCGAAGGATAAGTACGTTGAGACGGCTCGAAGATTCTAAGAAATCGAATCGACCAAGGCGCAAGTCCGAATTGATACAAGTATTAATTTTAGTTGGTTTCGTGTGCAGGCTATACGTTTACGCTGAAATGTTAGAGGTCGATCTTTTGCCTTATTCAGTAAGGGGTCCGCGAAAGCAAATCGTCGCCTTGCGACAGACTGAGGCATTGGCACGGTAAGCCCAAATTGGACGTACAAACTCAATAAGCACGAAGTGCTCGAATGGCTAAGTCAGGAGAGTGAACGTGCAACAAAGTTAAGGAATCGAGCCGCATTGGCTCGGCGAAACGATAAAGGCGTATCGACTCAAGGTGGGAGGATTGACTTCTTTTTACTCCTTCATTCGATAAGTCAAATATATCATTGTATGCTGAGTTAACCTATCAACGCCACGGGCGTGGCTCGATAGAGAGATAAATGTAGTGCGTATCGAACACTAGATAGAACAATTGAAATGAATCGTACGACAAACGTACGAGTCGCTATGGAACATTGGATATCGTAAAGGCGAGCGCCTCGGTGCGCAAGCCGCAAGAACATAGGATAATTGTACTCGACGAGTGCCTTGGTGCATGAACCATATCGTGCCTTCGCACACGAGTTAGAACGGCTAGAACATTGAAAGACAATAGGGGAGCGCCCTAGCGCGCAAGCCACGGACATTGAATGCCAAGTCATAGAACATCGAAATACGGTAGAAACGTGCCTTCGTGTACGAGATAATAAAAGATGGCTTTGTTGCGAAAGAATACAGTTGTGGCATGAATGTGGCAGAACTGTCGGATATGACATAATGCCTCGAAAGGTGTTCGAGACCTTCGGGTCGTTCGGTTGACGAGCATTGAGTTGAGGCATGATGCCATTGAAAAATTGAAACGAAGCATGAAGCGTAAGAACATAGAAAGTTAACGAAAGAGAATACGAGATGATAATGCGGCATGGTGCCCTTAGAAATGTTCACGGCCTTCGGGCGTTCGATGAGAACATTCGGGCGTTGTGCCAATTGAAATAGAGATAAGCGAACTTGCTTGGTTGTATGAAATATAAGATTCGTTGCATGGTCAAATGGACTTAAAGATATAAAAGCCCGTGCATGGATATTCCCTCAAACGCGGCGCGCCAGGGCGCTGGGACCGTTCGACCTAGGAGGGATTCGTTTACGGTATTGTTGGTGCACTTCATTTAGATGGGTAGCGACCGTCTGGTGAATGTGATAAGCCACTTGCTGCGATTATTTAGGTGGCCTCTGATGTTGGTTAGCAACCGCACAGAGTTAACATCGTCTTATGTTTCGATTCGATAATATAAGTCTATTCTAGCCCGAAAAGCTAGTGACCTTCATATAGTTAAGGGCGACGGGTTTGGAAGTGCAAGGTATGCGTATATCCTGCATGGACAGATTCTGAATAGAGGGCACTTATAACATGACAGGGAAAATGGATAGGCGTATTCACCTTGCGTCGGTTGCAAGGGCGGGTGCGTCAATACTGTTAAGTTGTGCCACGAATCAAACACGAGATTGCTTGCCTGTTTACTTATGCAAATTGAATAACATGTTTGCCATGCTTTACGCTTTCGAATATGCCATGAAATTGACCCTAAGGCGAACATAGCAAGATCATAAGCTAAGTTGTATGATTCAACATAAATATTAAAATATCGGTTTGGAAAGAAGATCTTTGCTTCAGTACATGCGAGGACGAACGTACTGATCCCCCACCAGCTTCATGCAGGGTGCAGGGAATGGATTGCTCGCGGCGAAGCGTTGCTTGAACGCGTTGAGGCTTGGAATGCCGAAGCGTATTGTAGCGTGCGATCGTATTGACGCTCGGACTCGCGACAGGATTGATGCGACCGAGATATAGAAGGCATGATGTATGGAACGGCGAAATCCTTTGTGGGCAAGAGAGAACCTGAGTGTTGTAGCCAATCTGGTAAATTCTGTTGGGCTATCGAAAGCCTTTGTAATCTGATTTCGAATATCAATAAAGAGAATCGTTTTCGTATACTCTGTTTCCCTTTCATTGTTAACGTTCAATTCAAACATAACCATTTGAAAACTTGTCATCTTGTCTTGCACGAGCGCAACTCCAGGCTCGTGCGGCATCACGCCCCAGCGAGGACGATGATTCGGGTGATTACGGGTGGGGGCGTGACAAATTGGTATCAGAGCTCTAGGCTCAATTTCCTCTGGACGCTTGCTTTATTTCAGTTCTAAAAGTTGCCCACCACCAATCAAAATCACTCTTGACTCTACTTGATGCCGCACTGGATGTTCCATACAATAAGTCTAATACAAATCATATAATTTTGCCGCGTGTTGTTTGGAAATTACATGGTGTTAGTTGGAAAAGTCGAAAAAGGTTTGTTGCTGCAAGTGCAACAAGTTGCGAGATATGAATTCGAGAATTTGTTGCCGTAGATGCAACACGTCGTGAATTGTGGTTTGAGATATTCGTTGTTTGCAATGAATGATACAAGAAATGTTGGTTGCATCGATACAATAATAGTCGTGGAATGTTGCTGCAGCAATTGCCACGCGTTGATTGTAATGATGTGTCGAAAAGAAAATAAAAGTTGATATGGAATGTGTCGAACGAATTCACATATCGATTTTTAATGTGTGTTGCGATGAAAAGCGATAAGTCAATATCGAATGTGTTGAACGGATTTGAGTATTGACTTTGAATGTCGGAAATAAATCTTTGTACGATGTGCAATGCATATTGAAAGGAAATCGATGCACGAGGTGCGATAAATATCGAAAATAATTCGTTGCACGATATGCAATGCGTATTGAAAGTAAAAATTATTGCACGTGGTACAACGCGTATCAAAATAATCGATACACGAAGTACAACGGATATCGAAAATGAATTTTGCACAAGTTGCAACGGAAGAAAATAAAAGTTATAAATCGAGAAACGAAATCGGTTCGGTTGCGCGCCGAGCTGTGTTGGCAAATAAATGCATTGGCCGAGTTGTGTCGGATTTTGATTAATCAGAGTTACGGTTGTGATCAAGTAAGATCACTGCAGAAATCGTGAGTCGGAAGAGATCGTCGGTTCGTAAAGAGTAAGTTGCGACAGAAGTAACTTGATTTCCGGGTGGTATATGGCATACCACCGATGCAATGAATGGCTCAATTACTAGTGGTATATGCAATACCACTTGTGCGATAAATTGCATCGATGTTTTATGAGAATTGCGGAAGGTTTGTCCGCAACGGACGGGATAGCACCGAGACTCAATTGAGAATTTGTACGACGGCATGTTGATGCAAGTGTTCTTCGATGATCGGTTAGAACGGTAAAACAGGGCTTGTAACATTGAATGATACGTCGATTGAAAATTTATGTATCGGTCGAATGACGGGAACAAGCGAAACGATTATGCCTTGGGGCAATAATCGGATCGACGGGATAGGAAACTCGAAACGTTGAAATCGAACCGCACGACTTACGAGCTCGATGAAAATGTTGGGCGATACAAATTATAATCGAATCGCATGACTTGCAATTTCGATAGAAATGTTGAGCGAGACGAATCGAATCGCACGACTTACGATCTCGATAGAAATATTCGGCTAGGCGAATCGAATCGCACGACTTGCGATCTCGATAGAAATGTTCGGCTAGGCGAATTGAATCGCACGACTTGCGATTTCGATAGAAATGTTGGGCGATGCAAATTGTAATCGAATCGCATGATGTACGATTTCGGTAAGAAAGTTGGTTAACGCGAGTAATCGTACCTAAGAAATAGTTGGTTACGTTACGGCGAAACTCATTTGAGTACGACTGAAAACACACGAAACTTAGAGGGCGAGATCGTATGACTTGAGGGTTCGATGTTGGATAATCGGTAACTCAGTTACGCGATCAAAGTATAGCAGGATGCGGCAAATCGGAGAACGAGTCAACGCGTATGGAAAAGTTCATTGCGAACTTGGATGTATGCGATGCGAGTTAAGTTGACGTTGAAACGGATTCAAAGTTGACCCTTACGTTATCGAAATGGATACGGCGTATCGAGATCGATACGTAAGGAAACGTAAGCGATGTGAGAATACAAAATAGAGTGTGCCTCGTGCTATGAAATTTTGTAAGTAACGATACGAGATTGAAACGAACTGGTTGGTCATGAACTTTGTGATTTATCAAAGACGAGACTATAAGTCATCGACGATTGCTCGATGTGTATAGCATCTCGTGTGTCGACCGCGAAATAAGATAGACTCGAACTCGATACGAGTAGATGTTTCATAAATTGCGGAATCATCGACGGCAATGCATGACTTTACTCGGAGGATAGTTGCGCATCAGTTGCGCCGATAGAAATGGTTTTGTCCGGAATTGGAAAGTCGTATAGAAATCGTCGGAACGTGATTTGGCTCTGAAATAAGATAGAGCATGGTTCGAAGTAAACTGTCCTTCGGTGATGATCCATAATTATCGAGCGTAGCTTCAGGGCAGCTGACCCTAGAAGACTTGACCGCCAAATCAAATTGAATGCTGCAGACCGTAAGATGACCCATACGATATCGTATATGAGATTGCACCGATAATAAATATAACACGGTGCATGTTGACGATAAGTCTAGGCAATCGAGAATTGTTGGAACAACTTTCGATTTAGAATGATATAGTTAAATTTGAGTATTCGTCGGATGAATATTTGAATGGTTATGTTGGTCGACGATCAAACTAGAAATTCACCAACGAACTTGGTGATTCGGATAGGCAATTGCGAGAATCGTGCTATGCACGAGAGGGAACGATAAGGGAATGACTTACGAGTCATGTCGTTAGATTCGGATTTACCTTACAATTGAGCTTGTGTGAATTGAACTTATGTTCGATGTTGCGAGAAGGATAAGTTGAAAATTTGGCTAGTGAATTCCTACTTGTTAGGAATCGAACGTAAGGCGTATCGTAAAGACCTTTGTATCAAGGCGATCGTTGTCTTGAGCACCGTCGCCTTAAATTAAACTTTGTGTCGGATAGATTGTGGCCTTTGTGCAATGTCAATTTAAACTTGCGTCGGAAGGATTTGAGCACGGTGTCTAGGAAGTAACCTAGCGGACGTAGTCCTGAATGTTGATGCTTTTGCAAGTCAACAAAAGAGAATCATGTCGAGATAGGATATGAAGTGAAATATCAGAAATTATTGGATAGTAACGTCGAGCGCAAGGCGTTGTGGAGACTCGTTGTGATTGGATGCGCGACGGCTTGACACGACGCGTAGAATTGATAGTCCCGATAAAACAGACATAGTGAGAAATACGATTTTTGAATCGCATCGTGTACCTTGACTTATGTTGGACGATCGCGTATGTATCAATATGCATGTGTGCTAGAATTGCGAGAACAAGTAATAGAGCCAAGTCCGATCGAGAATACGAGATGGCAGGCTATTGAGAATAAGAGTTACATGTTTGCGTTGTTTCGATATCTTACAACTGAGCTCGGCTGAAATGCATATATTGGTGGGACACCTAAAATATGTGTATGATTCCAAACTAAGTTGTACGATCCAAACGATAGTGAGACAAGATCGTGGAACGATCTAATGAAACCCTTAGAAATTTAGTATTGGTTTCGGTTCGGGACGAACCTTGTTTTGAGTGGTACATTCTGTAATGCCCTGCTCCGTACGGTGCATTATGCTGAGTCGTTGACTCGAAAAGTTGCGTTGACCCGATTATGTATCGATGCGAATCGATACAAAGTGTTAAGTTATCCCGAGCAATGCATCGAACTAAGTCGATGCAAAGAGTTGCCTTGTCCCAAAGAATGCATCGAATGAATCGATGCGAAGCGCCGCGTTGCCTCGAAGGATAAGTGCGTTGAGACGGCTCGAAGATTCTAAGAAATCGAATCGACCAAGGCGTAAGTCCGAATCGATGCAAGTATTAATTTTAGTTGGTTTCGTGTGCAGGCTATACGTTTACGCTGAAATGTTAGAGGTCGATCTTTTGCCTTATCAGTAAGGGGTCCGTGAAAGCAAATCGTCGCCTTGCGATGGACTGAGGCATTGGCACGGTAAGCCCAAATTGGACGTATAAACTCAATAAGCACGAAGTGCTCGAATGGCTAAGTCAGGAGAGTGGTCGTGCAACAAAGTTAGGGAATCGAGCCGCATCGGCTCGGCGAAACGACAAAGGCATATCGACTCAAGGTGGGAGGATTGACTTCTTTTTTACTCCTTCATTCGATAAGTCAAATATATCATTGTATGCTGAGTTAACCTATCAATGCCACGGGCGTGGCTCGATAGAGAGATAAACGTAGTGCGTGTCAAACACTAGATAGAACATTGAAATGAATCATACGACAAACGTACGAGTCGCTATGGAATATTGGATATCGTAAAGGCGAGTGCCTCGGTGCGCAAGCCGCAAGAACATGGGATAACTGTACTCGACAAGTGCCTTGGTGCATGAACCATACCGTGCCTTCGCGCACGAGTTAGAACGGCTAGAACATTGAAAGACAATAGGCGAGCGCCCTAGCGCGCAAGCTACGGACATTGAATGCTAAGTCATAGAACATCGAAATACGGTCGAAACGTGCCTTCGTGTACGAGATAATAAAACATGGCTTCATTGTGAAAGAATACAGTTGTGGCATGAATGTAGCGGAACTGTCGGATATGACATAATGCCTCGAAAGGTGTTCGAGACCTTCGGGTCGTTCGGTTGACGAGCATTGAGTTGAGGCATGATGCCATTGAAACATTGAAACGAAGCATGAAGCATAAGAACATAGAAAGTTAACGGAAGAGAATACGAGATGATAATGCGGCATGGTGCCCTTCGAAATGTTCACGGCCTTCGGGCGTTCGATGAGAACATTCGGGCGTTGTGCCAATTGAAATAGAGATAAGCGAACTTGCTTGGTTGTATCGTTGCATGGTCAAATGGACTTAAAGATATAAAAGCCCGTGCATGGGTATTCCCTCGAACGCGGTGCGCCAGGGCGCTGGGACCGTTCGGCCTAGGAGGGATTCGTTTACGGTATTGTTGGTGCACTTTATTTAGATGGGTAGCGACCGTCTGGTGAATATGATAAGCCACTTGCTGCAATTATTTTGGTGGCCTCTGATGTTGGTTAGCAACCGCACAGAGTTAACATCATCTTATGTTTCGATTCGATAATATAAGTCCATTCTAGCCCGAAAAGCTAGTGACCTTCATATAGTTAAGGGCGACGGGTTTGGAAGTGCAAGGTATGCGTATATCCTGTCTGGACAGATTCTGAATAGAGGGCACTTATAACATGACAGGAAAAACGGATAGGCGTATTCACCTTGCGTCGGTTGTAAGGGCGGGTGCGTCAATACTGTTAAGTTGCGCCACGAATCAAATACGAGATTGCTTACCTGTTTACTTATGCAAATTGAATAACATGGTTGCCATGCCTTGCGCTTTCGAATATGCCATAAAATTGACCCTAAGGAGAACATAGCAAGATCATAAGCTAAGTTGCATGATTCAACATAAATATTAAAATATCGGTTTGGAAAGAAGATCTTTGCTTCAGTACATACGAGGACGAACGTACTGATCCCCCACCAGCTTCATGCAGGGTGCAGGGAATGGATTGCTCGTGGTGAAGCATTGCTTGAACGCGTTGAGGCTTGGAATACCGAAGCGTATTGAAACGTGCGATCGCATTGATGCTCGGACTCGCGACAGGATTGATGCGGCCGAGATATAGAAGACATGATGTATGGAACGGCAAAATCCTTTATGGGCAAGAGAGAACCTGAGTGTTGTAGCCAATCTGGCAAATTCTGTTGGGCTATCGAAAGTCTTTGTAATCTGATTTCGAATATCAATAAAGAGAATCATTTTCGTATACTCTGTTTCCCTTTCATTGTTAACTTTCAATTCAAAGATAACCATTTGAGAACTTGTCATCTTGCCTTGCACGAGCGCAACTCCAGGCTCGTGCGGCATCACGCCCCAGCGAGGACGATGATTCGGGTGATTTTGGGTCGGGGTGTGACAAAGGCTGCCTGATCCCTAGTTTCTAGAGTTCTTCATGTGTCTTTAGCCTCAACACGAGTGTATAGATCCTTCACAAGATCAAACAATTCCTCTGTTGACGTATGAGCGGATGAACGAGGTAGAGTATGATTATCCATTCCCAAGGGAACATGCTGAAGTGGAACGTGTTGTGGTATATTCAATTCTCCGTGTTCCTGGGTCCGGACTCATAGGTGTGGGAGCCCATATCGGAGGTTTGGCAGTCAAGCTAGCCATGACATCTAGCCAGACGGTTTATGTCAAGGCTTACAGGGAGGAGCTGAGAGTTTGAAAAGCCCTATTTCTAAAGTATTAATGCGTTGTAGGATACTTGAAGTTGAGGTCTCTCCATCGTCTCCATTTCTACACATTATCATATAGACGGGCATGACATGGGAGGAGGTGGACGGAATAGTAGACCTTTCACTTTCAGCCTCACTGTCATATGGGAAGATTGGCATCAAAGCCTCCTCCTCGGAGGCCCAGAGTTGGCTACCCCCAATTGCATCGGTATTCGTTTCTTGGTAGATATCTTCTTAGAACGAGAGGTTATTGTGAAAGATCGAGGCCCGGTTACCCCCAGTCCGTACAGCAGATGCGGATTTCATTTGTAAATAGGTATTCTGGAATACCCCGGTAGTAGGGATTATTGTTTTTTTTTGCTTCGGGGTCGGCTCTTTGATGCGCTAGCCAAGGATGGAGGATTATTAGCCTTAAAATCCTCCTGGAAGCAGAGGAATTTGAAGTAGCATGGCATGAGGCGATTAGAAATTCTTCTTCATCTTCAACCAGCACCTTCTTTCCAAGACAACGTCGGATGGGCACCATAGGTTGCAATCGCTGAAATGCAGATTGCCTTGGTGGAAGGGATACTGTTTGCAATAATAATAGTTGATGGTGATATTAACACAAGTATGCCCTACGGGAGATGTATTGTGCATAGTAGTTGTCTCCCTCGTCTTACGCTTGTGAGTGATCACATTACGCAAATCATGCGAGGGAGAGTCCATGTTTACACCCATTTCATGCGTGCGACCAAGCGGTGTGCATGGGTGTGATTGAGGACAAGGAGCTCCATGACCCATTCCTGGCACATAAGCTGTGCCTGAGTTATTTGTGGGAGACTGGTTGTGGGATAGGCCTACTTTATGCGTGCAGCCGAACTGGGCGCATGGGCCTGTCACAATAAGATTCGTCCCCTGGCTTGGTTCATGTGCATAAGATACGCCCAAGTGACTAGGGTACTTCGAGGGCAAGCTCATTCTGGGTGTAGAAACACCTGAGTCATTTCGATATAGCTTACCAATAGCTGTACGTATGACAGTCATCGCACATTTCTGGCTTACCATTGGCGTAGCACGATGATTGCATACGGCTCATGCTGCTTTGGATTTTCTTGTACTAGCCTACGAAGGCGTGCAGTACTCAGACTCCAATCTTTTCTTACCAGGGTAGTAATTGATCATGTCAAAGATAGAGGGGTTTCCCTCTATGACAGACTCCAGGTGCTATAGGGTGGCTGTGCTACTGTTCTTCTAAGTTGTGCCTTTGATTGAGAGTGAATAGACTAGGAATGGCAGTCAACACTGCGCTTCCCAGACCTATGTGTTATATGAGAAGTAGTGTCAGGCTTGCTGACCGGGTCCGCAACGGTGAGAGGTTGCTTGGATGCGGGATGCGTACCCTAATTTTGCCCATATGGGGCACAGTTTCTTTGGCATCGGTGCGCGATGCAGCATCCTTGGGTACCCAAACTTAGGCAAGTCTTCTTCGGCTTTGGTAGCTGCTTCGAAGGACTCGCGCTGTCTTTTGTGACAAAGCCCTCGTAAGCTTGCTGGTCGAAACGTACAACCACGATATTTTGGGAGGACCCGAGCTTGTTGTCATCAGATTGTATTACTACATTCTCGTTAGAGAATAAGGAAGTCCCCAGCAGAGTCGTGAGATTGTTTGCCATTGAAAACATAAAAAGAACTTTTGTATTTAACAAATGGAAGAGAGTATAAACACTACAAGAAAAATAATCATTTACAGTACGCAAAACACGTCGTAAAGATCTTTCAAGGTGTAAATTTTTGTGCCATAAAAGGCCATGTCGTAAATGACCCTATTATTTACGGTGCGCATTCAAGCGTTGTAAATGACCATCTTCCTATTATTTACAATGCGCATTCGAACGCTGTAAATGACCCTCTTCATCTTTTCTATAATGCACATTCGAACGCTGTAAATGATCCTCTCCATCTTTTCTACAACATGCATTCGAACGCTGTAAATGATCATCTCCATCTTTTTTACAACACATATTCGAATGTTGTAAATGACCATATTTTTTACAACATGCTTGTGGCCTGCGTCTGCAGCACCGAGGCATTAGTTAGGACAATAGCAGCCGTGTGTGCACGAATCAGGCGAGGTTGAGGTGCTCTTCTTTGAACAAAGCGATATCATCCTTCTAAAATTACATTCTTTAAACATATGCAGTCACCTCTCATTCTTCAAACCACACAAAAAGCCTTAGTCTCCTACACGCCATCACAATAAATCTCATCCCCAGTGTTCTCCTCACAACAACAACAAATATAATAACACCAACAACAAATATAATAACAACAATAAAAAAATACATACGATATACTAAGCAAGTCGTCACAAATCATGTCATGAATGATTATAAGCCCAATAGTGATTCCATTCTAACAGGCTAAATGAGAAAATAAAAACTACTATTACATATCATTTTGAAATAAATATCATGTAGAAATATCCAACTAATAAAGAATGACATAGAGCACATATTAGAGTAGTAATTATTCTCTTCTATAAAATCCAAAGCTACAAAATCAAAGTAACACCCGTTCTTGATCTTCTAACCTCCGACTGAAATCTTAAGCAAACGCAGCTAGTCCTAGTAAACTCAATCTAACATTATGGACGAGAAGAGGTAGTGCATGAACTAGAACGACAAGAGGAACCCTACAGTGCCAGTGGCGAGCATGATGGCTAGGACCATGAAAGCGAATATATAAGGTACAACGTCGCAGACACCGTCCCGATCAGACTCTTCAGGTCGAACACGAGATAGTTCACCGAGTAGAGGTTCATATAGGTGACGACGAGAGAGACCTCAGCATACACCACCACGAGAAGCATCATCACGATGAGCAGGAAGCCAAACACGTAGTACAACGGTCCTATTCAAATGCTCGACATGGTGAGCATCTCAGACCTCCGTACGTCGCTGGGCTCTTCACCACCAATACTGGATTAGTCGATCCCACAGGTGAGCACCACCTTGACTGACTCATCCTCGTCGCCCTCACCATAGGTGCTCGTGAGTGCCTCCCTAGTCTTAGACTCGCCAGCGCCTTGCCCTCTGGGTCATCATCAAGATCAATGCTCGGTCGAGCTTCGACAGCTCCGTCGACACGCATCTGAGTCCCTATATCAGCTCGTAAACCTCGATGATGTTGATCCTCGATGGGATCCTTCGAGTACAATCCTTTTTCTAGGGATGTTTGATGATGGAGATCGAATACTGCTTTTGATCCCTTTACTCCGTTGATGATTCGACGACGATCGAGAGAGAATTGCAAGTCTTCATGTTTGGTTGTAAGGGGACAACAATTCGGTTCTCGAAAGAATGCTCTAACTCTTAGAATGTTTGGGGTTTAAAATGAAGGACAACTCCTTCTAGTTATAGATGTTTTGTTGAATGATCCACTCATGCGCGTAGGAATGCTGCGAGTATGATTTGTTAGAAGGAGGGGCGCTGCGTGCGTGATGGTAGAACTAAACCTGTTGTAACTGTATATATGGGCTATGGGAGTGCTGACACATGGCAGTTGCTGAGATTCATCTATTTCTGAGATCTTAGGTGGTTGGGACCCGTTCGTGACTAGAACTGAGTCAATGACATGTGTCGCATGTTCTTTACTCAAAGATCTCGGGCTGTTAGAGTGTAGATGATCCCTATGCTACGGAAAGTCTAGGTTGAACACTGCTTTAGCGTATGAGATTTTCTATGGTAGAAAAAATGAGTTGTTCGCGTAGGGATGGCCCTATGCCAGAAAGAACTTTGTGTAATGGAACGACTTGGCATGGGAGAGAATCCACATGGCATTTGCACAGCTCTCTCTAACAAAGCTTTAATTACTATAATGATGTAAGCTTTCAGCTCAGACTTCGAAGCATTTTTGGCTTTTAGGGGCGTGGGCTTGGGCTACACCTAAATCGAACCTACGATAATTGCCCGCGTAGTGGTCATTAGAACAAGCGATGCTTCAATTTATGAGCTGCCATTATATGTACTCTGCTCGAGGCATGCTGCACTCTGTTCGAGGCATCATCTGACAGCTGATCTCGCTATCAGATAAGCATTAAATGCCCTTTGGTTAAAGGGATGCCTAGGTAGATGGCGTAGCAACCATGAAGGTAAAGCAAATTTGATGGCGTAGCAATTCGGAGGTAGATGTAGGCACGTTGAATTTGGTCAATTTTTCTGAAGCATTGATCGGCGTGGGGCACTGGGCTCGAAATGCTAACTTTTGACTGAACTTGATAAAAAATCGAGGTGGCAAGTTCGTTGCCATTAATGTGAGATTCATCACATTAATTTTTGAGGTGGCAGGTTCATTGCCATTAATGTGAGATTCATCACATTAATCTCGAAGCTTTTAACTAGCTGCCACTTGGCGCATGAGTTTGACTACGCTCCGGCCTATAAATAGGGTGTTTCAAGAGCAAAGGATTTCGTTCTTTCTCGTTTGCACCCGACTTCATGTTTGAAACAAACCTGGCCTTCGATGTATGTGAGCCTTCTCTATGGCACGTCAGTCGGTTGTGGGTTATAGACCACTTCGTTAAAGGAAGCTACTATTTTGATGAAGAAATCTATCAGAGAACTGAGATGCACCTAGCTGACTATTGGCAGAGTAGTTCATGCTCGTGCAACAAGATGTTGATTACCGATTTTGGATTGATTGCCAATCTAAACTCTGTTCAACTAGTGCCTCGTTCAAATGGCAAAAGTGTTTCACCGGCTGTCAACGGCTGATCCACATGGCCGAAGACAAGATTAAGGTCGTACATGCTACCAACATATGGTCGAAGTGATGCGTCTATGCTTCTAGAAGCTCATACACATGACAAAAGTATTACGCCTATCTTAGATAGTTAAAATAGGCTCTTAGTTGTAGATTTTCCATGTAAAATTTTATGTACTTGATTTCAATGAATATCAATGAAAATCTTTTCTTGTGCACTTTTGTTTTCGCTGTTTTGGGATGCTCCAATTTGGTTGTAACGTCTGGCGCATGCTATTTATAGCGCATATGGATGCGCTTGTTTACACTTTGTCTTTTTGGGCACATATTTGTTCTGATTTTCCATGCTTCTACAACTGTGTATTTAATATTTTTGCTGAGTTGCTGAAGTTGAATATTTTAAAATGACACAAATGTGCACGTTCTTGCCTTGTACAAGTGCAATAGTAGACTTGTATGGCATCACACCCAGCGAGGACGATCGATTCAGTATAATCAAAGTGAGGACGAAATATTAACGAAATTGGGGTGTGACAACAATATGAGCTTGAAGTTATCCTTATTAGAACCATTATCTGTATTCAAAAGTTTTGACTATGGAATAGATAATGGGTCCTCAAAAAATTTCAAGTGGAATTGTTGTCACTCTCGTTTTCTGTTATACGAATTTCTAGTATACATGTACGAATTTCTGACTTTTGTCAGGTGACCCATATTTTGACTTGTCTTGCTTAGCCTAGTCTTAGTTTAATCTTGACTTGGTTTATTTTGATTTGGTTTGGTTCAACTTGGCTTGGCTTGGTTTGGTTTGAGATGGAGAGGTTTGGTATTTATATCAAAATCCTCTCTCTCTCCTCTATTACTTTTTATTTATGTCATCATCTTCTTCATTTACTTCTCCCACCTACCAAAGAAGTGTCATGACCCGCTCCCGAATAATCGAACCCGAGTCGGACACGCCCAACCTTCGTCGTTAGACACGATGAAGTAAGCTATACCAATCTCTAGGGAAACTACAAGTCCAGATAAGAATAAATATAAACCACAACATTTATAATATCGAATCCTAGAATCAAGTACAACTATGAATTATTACATTTTCCAGCAATAAAATGTAAAACTAAAGTCTCTAATACAAAATCCAAATGATACTATAAGGGAAGGTACTAGGCCTCCTCAGCCTCTAAGTCCAGAGCAACACTAGCCAGCTCAAAGGTACCTCCAGGCTCCTGCCCGTAGTAAGTATAACAAATAGCCTCCATCTCACCTACAACAAATCCTAGTCAGGAGCAGAGCTAAGTATATCCAAGGAAATGAACAAGAATAATATAAAAATAAAATATGAACAAGCAAGTGAATATCTAAATAAGAAGACTAGAACAAGCATGCTGAAATAAAACACAAGACTGTATAAAATGAACCTAAAATGTAACCAGGTACATGAACATGAATATACAAGGAACCTGACATGTGTGATATAATTGAAATACTTCTAGGGTGTGTGATCGGCTTGGGTAGAACATGGAACATGGCACATGCATGAAGGTACGGCTTAGGACCCGCATGCATAATGCGAGGCCTAAACTATTTACATGAATTGTAACTCGGGTTTGATCACACATCAGTAGTATTTCGCCTCCCAGACACAAGCAAACTCATGGAACAAGATACAAGACAAGACCGTACAATATCATGTCCAACGGAAAGGTACAAGCATGAATATAGAAAAGCACAAGACATGAAGTAATGGATAGATCTGAGGAGTATACTTGCCTTGCTCTGGGTGATCGAGAATGGGATGTAGATCTGAGTATCCTCCTGTTATTATTAGGCACAATGTGATTAATTTCCATACAAGTTTTAGTTAGTGATTTCATCTAAATATGTATAACTATAGAGTATTCATAGATATACTAGCTATACCCTAATCTAGCTAAGTTATTGCCTCACTAATACATATCCAGCTTACAACAAGCCTTAGCTATATAGATAGGTTGACTTCTCAAGAAGTAACAGTTTGATAACATAAATACTGGACCTGTACAATTACCCTAACTATCATATCATTTCAAACAAAGGAAGAACACAACCAAACACTCTTCAATTACTGATTTAGCTTAGGAATTGTCTATACACACTAATCTGGAAAAAACAAGACAGGGTTAAATTGTAACTTGGCATTATACTGCTGCAGGAACTTAGTACCAGTTATTGTGCATCCCCTTGCACGAAGTATCAAGTATTCCTGATTTTATGACCTCAAGGTGATAGCAAAACTCTCTCTCATGTTCAGAAGCAAAACCCAACTATCTATATCATCACAGTTAAATATTGAATCTAACCTATTTGGTCGAGAGAAATACTTATTAGATAAACAAGCTAATCAGTTACCTCAACTAAAAACAGATTACAAAATCAGGTTACTGACTGAAATCAGATTCCAAAAGTTTATTGATAAGGTAATCAATGGAAGTTACTTAAATCAACAGTCCAGAAGCCAACCTTTGCTCTCATGTAATCCTTGATCAACTCGTGAAGTATAGGAACTCTACTACAAAACCATCCTAACCAGAGCATTGAGTTTAGAAAAAATTGAAGTGAACAACATTAAAATTTAACATTTTGTTCTGATTGAAGTACAACCTGTCATTCAACTCTAAGGTAAATATCCACTCCAAATTGGTAATTAACCTGGCTGTTATAACAGCGAACAGGTAATCACTATTCACCAATATTTACTCAATTTTTGCATATTCAAAAGAGGTCTTAACTTCTACTTGCCATTTATGCATAAAATCGATCAACCAAGCTCAGTTAGATGATGAACTGCGATCACTAAGAACACCACAAGCTTCATCAATCAGTTGCACTGAGCTAACAATATCTTGTAACTTGTTGCTTAACCAAAGCTAAGTGATTCTAATAGAATAAATTTAGTCACACATCAAGCTCCTAATCCACTCAATGTAATTTCTATGCAACAAAATTTTCTGCTATACTTTGTAGACTTAGCACTGCCAATAATAGCCTGACCTGAGAACTCAACATCCAAATTCACCCTCAACCCCAACATGACACAAAACAGTACCCCAAACTCGGACACAGTCTTCTAAAATGGACACACATATAGGCTGAAATCTGGATAAGAAATGAGCATACACTACAGGACTGAAATAAGACTTTCCGAACAAAACTTAAAAGTAACTATTAAACCAAACTGAGTAGAAGATAAGAATTTACCTGAAATGAACTCAAGATGAAAAAGAAAATGATCTTGCGTGTCGGTATGAACGATTGTGTCCTGATACCAAACAGAGTTCCCTGTGACATTTCGTCGAACAAAAGGAAATCAGAATAAGAAGGAAATTAGAGACATCTCCTCCGAAACATCCTCTACTTAATCCGCAAATTCCATCGACTCAAAATACAAATGAATTTAAAGAACAAAAATCAAAAACTCTACATCAACTAATTTTGATCGAACAGTAATTACAAGATTAGGAAAGAACTCACCAAGGAATTGATCGATCGAATGAGAGGTTTCAGAACCCAGTCTTCGAGAATCAATCGATCTGCTCGTCGGAGAGGACCACGTATGAACACAGACCACTTGATTCAAAACATAGCAAAACATCACTAGGGGTTGATCTAGGTTCAGATCTAGATTAGATCACAAAACTTGATCCACAAGTCAATTTGGGAATCCATGATGAATGAGTCTCAATCAAGAACTTAAACTCACCTTAATTCGTCGTCAACAAATTTCTGATAAAGAAACAATGGAGAATTGGTGTCAGGAATGGCAAAAATTCGGCAGCATCGAAAAAGTCGAATCCCAGGAAGGAGTGTCAGAGCTTCACTGTCGTCGTCGTCGTCGTAACTCAAGCCTCGTCGTTCTTGTTCGCCCAAATACTCACCATAGCCATAGCTATTGTTGATGTTCTTCAAGGTTGAATTTGGAGAGAAGGGGAGTGGGGATAAAAGTGGAATTATGGGATGAATACATGCTGAACTTAAAGGAATGAAGGATTTATAGGACTAGTTAGCTAGTAGTCCACCACATGACTCGAATCTGGAATGTAGCGTCGAAGCTGGAACACATGAAAGATGTCGTGCACTCCCTCCAAGTTAGTAGGAAGCGTTAGTCGATACGCCATCTCGCCAATCTGCGCTGTCACATCGAAGGGCCCGATGTATCTGGGACTAAGCTTCCCGCCTCTGCTAAAATGAATGATGCCTATGGTCGGTGAGATCTTCAGGAACACTCTATCTCCAACTGCAAACTCCAGTGGCCGTCTGTTGCTGTTCGTCTAGTGCTTCTGCCGATCCTGTGCAACTCTGAGACGCTCTCTGATCAGTCTGATCTTTTCAGCTAAATCTACCAGCATCTCTGGTCCAAGAAAATTCCTCTTGCTAACGTCGTCCTAAGATAAAGGTATGCAACATCTCCGCCCATATAGTGCCTCGAACGATGTTATCTCGATGTTAGCCTGACAACTGTTGTTATAGGCAAACTCCATAAGATGCAAATGATCCTCCTACGATCCGCCAAAGTTAAGTTCGCAAACCCGTAGCATGTCCTCCAGTTCTGAATGGTCCTCTCGGACTGCCCGCCTGTTTGTGGATGATAGGCGGTGCTGAACTTCAACTGTGAACCAAGATCAGCTATAGACTCCTCCAAAAATATGATATGAAGTGGTTGTCCCTATCTTAACGATACTCACTAGCACTCCGTAAATTCGCACAATCTGACGTATGTAGAGGTCTACAAGCTTCTCGGTCGACAACCCTACCTTGAATGGAATAAAGTGAGCGAATTTTGTCAGTCTATCCATGATAACCCAAATAGCATCCTTGCCACCGGGCGTACGTGGTAAACTAGAGACGAAGTCCATGGTTATGTGTTCCCACTTCCACTCCGGAATAGGTAAAGGCTGGAGTAATCCTGCTAGTCTCTGGCGCTCTGCCTTAACCTGCTGGCACATAAGGCATCTAGAAACGAATCTGCCAACCTCTCGTTTCATCCCATACCACCAAACATACTCCCGTAGATCCTTATACATCTTGGTAGATCCAGGATAAATAGAATACTACGACTGGTGAGCCTCCTGCATAACCTCTTCCCACAAATTCTTGGGCACACACAACTGGTTTCCATGCCTCAGGGATCCATCCTCTGCAACGGTGTAGTCGTCAAGCAATCCTGCCTCTGGCTGTCCTCTGAGACATCGGAGTCCCTCATGTAGAAACTTGGCTTCCTTGATCTTCTCTATCAATCCCGACTGTATCTGCATGTGCATCAGCTGCCCTCGAACTCCTGGAAGAATAATCTCGATCCCCAGACTCTCAAGATCCTCGAGAAGATGTCGGTCCATAGTGAGGAATATAGCAACAGGATATCGACCGAGAGCATCTGCTACCACATTCGCCTTCCCAGGATGGTATTATAGATTGATGTTAAAATCCTTCATGAGTTCCAGCCACCTTCGCTGCCTTATGTTCAGTTCCTTCTGAGTAAAGACATACTTTAGGCTTTTATGGTCCATGAAGATGTCCACTCTCTCTCCATACAAATAGTGCTTCCACAGTTTCAAGGCAAAAATGACTGCTGCAAGCTCTAAGTCATGTGTGGGATAATTCTTCTCACGAGGCCTCAACTGTCTAGAAGCATAAGCAATAACCCTCTTGTTGTGCTCAAGCACACATCCCAAGCCTTTTCTTGATGAGCCACTGTAGATAATGAACCCTCAAGATCCTGATGGCAAAGCTAAAACTGGCGCTGTAGTGAGTCTTCTCTTCAATTCTTCAAATACTGACCGACAGGTGTCGCTCCAGATGTACTCCTCGTCCTTCCGTGTAAGCTTCGTCATTGGCTCTGCTATCTTGGCAAAATCTTTTACAAACTTCCTGTAGTAACCTGTAATACCCAGTTTTCCAAATGAGGGTAATTTTGAACTTTTGAATTATAATTATTATTTATTGATATTGATATTACATTGTGATTTTAGTGAATTTTAATCAATTTAAAATTGTTTTAAGTCATGACTTGTGATTTTGATGTGCTGCTAGTGAAACCCGAGAGACTGTCTAACCTAGAGCCTAACCAGGTGATAGGGATATTTATTTATCATTTTATCCTAGGGGTACTTTGGTCATTTTGACTTATTGGAATTATTTGATTAATTATTGGAGTGGTGATTGTTATTTTTGACTTGACTAGTTGAGACTTTGTAGGCTAACCTAGATGTTGACTCTAGCTATGGTGACTTAGTTAGCATGCTGAGACCCTAGTCTAACTTAAGTCAACCTCATTTTAGTCATTTAGGAACTAGTTTGAAATAGGAGAAATAATGATAGGTAGAATGACTTATGACTTAAGGATTTAATTCCATGACTTAAGAAACATGGCCCATGGCCCACGACTTGAACCCTAACCCTAATTTCAGCCATAGATGACCAGCCACATAGGGATCCCCACCCTATTTAAACTCCCTCCTTCTTGTTCTTACCTCTTTTGTGCTCAACCAAGTTTTTAAAAGGAAAGGTAAATCCCCACTTTCCAAAATTCTTATTAAATTCATTTTTAATCCTTTTTGACCCAAATCTTTTGCATATGAATCTAATCAACCTCTACTTGCTAATTGTGAGGATTAATTTCAGTTTTAGAGCAATTTGGAGGATTTAGATAGCAACGGGAACCGTTTGATTTGGGACTTTTTCTTGATCCTTGCAACCTATAGGTAAACCCATCTAATTTCATTTTAACTCTGATTTTATTGCATGGTAGCCTAGATCTAGGTGTCCCCTAGCTGTAGTGAAGGATTGGTGTCATTTGCATTAGGTTTCGTGTCCATATCGGACACATATTAATTTCCTAGGCTAGGTGTTTGTTGAAATGCCACAACCATTTCTTTTTACTGTTTTTGGAAATGTTTTTGATTGGATTCCTAGATCTAGGGTTTGCTTGCTGATTCGTGTCCTTGGGTTGTGATTTTGGGGTCGTGTCGTGTCCACACGAGGACATAAACACGCTGCGTTGACCCGCACGACACTGTCCTACTGCCCGATACGGAGATCTTTGTGCACAGGACACGGGGACACGAGATTTTTGGGGAGAATGTCGGGGCAACGTCTGACATTGGCCTCCCAAAATTTTGGCTCGAGTGGTTGAGTATTCGAGGAGTTCTCCACCCCGTACTGGTCGCACGCACAGACTGACCCGCGTATTTTTAGCCTCTGATACATGGCTGGACACAGCACGACACTTGGTTTGGACCAGGACAGGGTGTCAATGGGGTAGCCCTACCCCTGGCGTACACGTATGCATGGCCACGTGTCTCCACGTGGCCTGTGTCGTATGCTGGACACGTGTGCACGCGTGCACGATGCAGTCTGTGCACGTAGAGTGTCTGTGTGTGTTCGTGGCTATTTGACACGTCGTGTCCTGTTACCTAGACACGAGATGACTTGTGAGACATGTGCACATGTATGTTTGTGATTACCAACCATTAATTTGTAATATTAACTTGTTTTTAGCTGTCGAATTAGCATTTCCCCCTTTCATGGATACATAGTTTTTATTAATTCGATTTCTGAATTTAATTGTATTTCTAAACTGTTTGTTAATGATTTAAATTACCATGTTAGTTCATCACACATGTATTAGATTACTGAAAAGGTTGGTTTATGATTTGTGTTTGAGAACTTGATTTCGAATGGGTATGGGACTGAATGTGTTCACTGTTATGAACTGTCATTTGTTCTCAGTTTTCCTGAGAACTAATTCCTTAGTTTATACACACCCTTCATGTTAGTGTACACTGTTAGCTAACACATGGTAGTGTATTACATACACTGTCATGATTATCCTGAGACACACTATTTTATGTTGATACATACACATATTTGACATTTCCTATAACACACATTTCCCCTATTGATTTTCTAACATTCATGTAAACACACACACACAAATCACAATCCTGAGAACACAGGAACTATACCCTACAGTTCTTAATACTTTTAACCCTACACACACATTGGCACATTGCATTGATTTCCTTTACTATTAACACACAGATTTCCATTACACACTCTACTGTCATATTGTATCCCATATGCACACACACTCATTCACACAATATTGTATCACTCACTCACTCACTCACTCACCCTAGCTACAACACTAAGTACAAGTACACTCACACACACAATTGTACCCACACAAACCTATCTAACTGTTCCTAATAACTGTACACTGTTAGCTATAACATTGACACCCTACTTATCACACATACACGCATGCCATTTACCCTATCACTCTATGTATATATATTTATGTATATATATTTTTATATTCTAGATATACTAATGTGGTATATATACATACATAGGTGTATGATAATTTATATTAAATTAGTATATATATATATATATATATATATATATATATAATGTGTAGGAATGTGTGATATAGACCATATGGCCTATAGGCTATATATATGGTACATAGCCTATGTGTATGGCATGAATACTCATGTGGATGTGGTTGATGGCTTGTATAGCCTTGTATTGATGTTTGGATGCTAGGATAGACATGGTTAGGCTTAGTGAGACTTGTTTGGGTTAGGCTTGACCTAGTTGACCTAGTTTGACTAGTGTAGTTGACTAGAGTTGACCAAGGGTTGACTTTAGCCTAGATTGACCCTAAACATCATGTAGATTGCATTGTATATTCTTATTTACCATTCTGGACATGTCATAACCTATATTCCTCTGTTTAGGACATTGTGACTCTGTTGCAGACATCTGACATTATACTACTCTTTTCAGAGTATCAGGCGAGTACATTCTCTGATAGTTCTCTCATTTATTTGTTAATTACTGTATTTCAGTTTTAGTTAGTTCTATTTGATTCTCTGTTACAAACACGATTGATATTACTGGATCCATTTCATGTGACACTCATTTATTCATGTCTGGCCTCTATTTCTGGAATCACCTACTGGAATCACTTATTGGTATCATTCATGTTCTGGCTGGACTTGTACTTATTTTTGTGTCGGGTTATGGATTCTTTTGTACTTGTTAGATAGGGAAATATTAGAGTAGAAATGTAAACATTCCCAAATACTGGAACCACTCCCTTGGAGTTATACTGGAATGATAGCCATCCCACACTTGGTCGAGTGTGCGGTGTACCGTATTACCTACAGCCGTTCACATGTCGATCCCGATATTTTAAAACACACTGTTAGAGTATAGTCTGGACTCACCCTAAAATCTTTGATCAATGACTGGACTCACCTTATACTGGACTCATCTTGTACTGGAATCATCTGGTATTAGATTTATATTGTCTGGACTCACACTGGGATTACACTTGACTCATATTATACTGTCTGGACTTATATCATGTTACTCTAGTTCAGCTAGATTATATTTTATAGTCTTCATTGCCATGCTTCTCTTCTTGTTTAGTTACCTTACTTTCCTTGTACTTTAACTGTTCTCTACATCATTACTCATATAAACTGCCATGTTCATCAATACAACTGTCTATAACTGTTTATAGTTCTATGTCATTTACTTGGGATTTCTTGATGAGTTGTACTCGTTCTTGCCCTGACTGGACCTGTTGGAAATATTACAGAATCTTGCCCCGAGGACACCTGCCCTACTTACTATGTACCAGGAGATGGCCTAGCTACCTTTGGCCCCGACACTCAGGAGTGATCGGGAAACTAGCTAGTTGACTTGGTTTAGCTTTAATGTTTTAGAACTTGAATTGTAAATAAGTTGAGATATGTTGTTTTGAGATTGTTGGAGATTATTATTTTAGTAGTTGGTTTTATTGTTGTATTAGTCTTAGTTATTAACTTCTGTGTTGTCATATCGTACTTAGACTGTGATTGAGAATCTATTATATCTATACTTGTCCACCGTTCGGAGTTGAAATTTTGACAAGTATATTATATAATTGCGTGAGTTGTTGGTTAGATAGTGACCTAGAACAGCGTTCTACCGCCGACACTGCGACGTAGGCTGGGCACTGTTACGTACTCGTACCCTCACAGTGGGTGCGGGTTGTGACACAACCTGCTAGCCCCAGGAAACTATGAATCTCAGCTACTGACTTGGAAGGTGCTCATGCTTCACAGCTTCAAT